>JALGBA010000086.1:577500-915000 GCA_023970755.1 Azemiops feae | reverse complement strand
AGGCATGCAGGCAGCTGGGTGACTTTGAGCCAATCATATTCTTTCAACCCTAGGAAGGAGACAATGGGAAAAATTGTCAAGAAAACTCCAGGGACTTGTTTAGACAGTCACCAAGAATCAAACATAGCTTAAGAGAAGAAAAAAAATATATAATACTGGCATCTCTATGTTCAGTACTGTTTCTCATGTTGTTCATTCCTTTTTAACAGCAGATGGCACATTGTGTTGATACTTCATTGAACTATTTAGCATTACTCCAAGATCTCTTTCAGCATTAGTCCCTGTTACTTCTGATCTCAGTATACAAATTAATGAAATCAGAACTAACAATGTACAGTAATTAATCCTTGTTCAGGGACTTTCATCAAAGGCTTTTTGAAACTCTGATAGATTAGCTACATAGGACTTTTCTTAGTAAATTCATATTGGGAATACTTGAGCAAGTTTGTGTTTCCATATGTTTGGTAATTTTATTTTCAATAGCAGTTTTGATTATCTTCCCTGGAACAGAAGTTGAGAAGTCTAAAATTTCCTTGATCTCCCTATGAGCCCTTCTTAAAAAATAGAGTTATGATGGCCACCTTCCAGGATTCAACTGCAGAGACCAAGTGTAGAAACAGGTTCCATATTTTAGTTGGAGTCCACAGTCTCAGTTTCAAGCTCCTTATTAACTTTTGGTGGATGACATCAAATCCTCCAGCATTTGTAACATGTGGTATGAAATGACGCAGAGGCACATGTGACAAAGAAAAAGGGTAGGTAGATGGTTACTACAAGGTGTTTTTTTTCAATGTCAAGTTTCATACTACATATAAAAAGCCAACTCATATATTGTTTAGCTATATTTTTTTAGAATGGCATTTGTCTCTTTGGCTTTGGACAGGAGTTGCAAATACAGAATGTACATTAGACCCTATAAACTGGGATGCAGAATCAAGGGTTTTGGCAGTGAGGGAGGTCACTCAGGGTTGGAGTTAGAGTTAGTTGCAACTCTTGCAATCTTTGGACATGAAAACAGCATTCTACTCTTTGCAACCCAGGATATGGGAGTCTGACAATGCAGCTGCACAAGCAGTGATGTATATTTCTGGTAGAGTGCATATTTCACCTCTACTGTGCAAGATGCATTGGTTATCATTTTGTTACCATTGATGTTGGTGTTGATCTTTAAAGTCCTACATGTCATAAGATCAGATTATTTGAGGACCACCCATTCCAATTTCATCTGCCTGTCCCACCAGATCCAGCAGAATGAGTATATTATGGGTTCCACTGTCTAGGGAACTACATTAAATGGGCCCTAAGCAGCAGACCTTTTCTGCTATGGTGCTCACATTGTGGAATCCTGTCTCCCCAGAGATAAAGTCAGCTTCATCACTTCTTGAATGTCCTTCAAGACCTGGTTATGCCAGCAGGACTGGGGATCCCAGGGAATGGATCAACTTGTGAGGTGGCTCCGTTACTAATAACATTTGTCTATTATTCCTTTGGATCATTTTCTTAAATAAATAAATAAATAAATAAACAAGTATAATGCTTTTGACTCATTTGATTAACTACGTTCTAATTTTAAGACTTACGTGGAAAACAGATCACACTTTAGGTCATATATAGGCAGAAATATTCAAAATGTGTCACAAACTCTTAATCACCACTGTATATATGTAATCTGAATTACCTAAGCAAGAGAATTGTCTCTTCAATTCACGGAATAAATATTGGGGGGGGGGAGGGAGAGAGAAAAATAAATGAAGTATTTAAAAACCTTTAAGTTTAACTTTAGCATTAAGGTATTTACAAGTTGCACATGCCTAAAAACAACGTAATTGCCAATTAAAACAATTCTACTCTATGTAAGAAATCTGTTAGTAAACTTTATTCAGTCCCATATATTACAACAGCCTTACAATTTAGGGGATTGTATATGATGGAGTAAATGATATCCTTCTAATATTTATGTATATATGTATGCATGTATATATTTGTACTTTCTCTTTTTTTTATGGACTGATTCCATGGATTGTTTAACAATCTGCATGCCTTCTTTGCTTTTACATATAATTAGGCAGATGTACATTAAAATTATTAAATATAAGCAACATGTTTCTATTAACCATTTCTATGAATTAATAAAATGGTTACAACTTTAAGGGCACTTACCAAATAACTCAGATTTTGACCAACTGAATCCAAATTGAATGTGTGTGGAAATATTTTCTCATTAACAGCATGAAAGATTTAATTTGCACTGAATAAGTAATGGAAATTAATATGGACAATTGGCAGGCATTATTTCAGAATGTAACATGATTCGGCTAATGGTTAAATACCAAAAAAGAAAATCAAGGTCAGCACCATTTACTATTTTCCCTCAAACCTGATAATGCCTTTCCAATATGCCTGCAAATTAACAGAAACATACAGAACTGGTACATAATAGATACTACAGTAATTGATACGATTAGGATCCAACAAGAAACGTTCCCTGCTGTTTTGAAAATGTATCTGACTTTTGATCCTGACATCTATGTCTCACAGGAACTTTGCTCTGACATTCTTTGTGATGTTGATCCAGGAATTAATAGACTGAAAAAGCTGGCAGGATACCCTTCTTAGTGTTCAAGTGTTGAAGAGTATCAGGATCAACAGCTATTCTATATTCAGTACCAAATCACTAACTGCTGGCTTAATCCCTAAAAAGGCTTCATGAAATCTTCATTGCATTTTTAAACAATCTGTGTTTATTACAAAAATTTTATTTTTAGTTGTAAGAACTATTCTGACTACAAAAATCTTGTTCCGGGCTTATCATCAGAGAAGCATAAGTTTGCCTGCCAGTGCAATCTAGAGGAAGATAAGTCTCCTTAGAGCCATGCTTGTCTCATGAGAATTTCATGAACCATGCAGTTTTCTTGGCAAAAGCAGAGGCATGTTTTGCCATTGTCCTTCAGCAGGATCCTTTTTGGCTTTCCAATCTAACCTATGATCCTAGTATTTCCTAGTAATCTCTCATCCGAGTACTAAGCAACCCTGACATTTCTTAGCTCCTCAGCTCAGACAGAGCCAGGTACTGCCACCTGCTGAGGCAAATACAATGGTATTATTTTCAAAAACAGCAACAAAGTTAAATTTACTTTTTAAAAAATTAACAGAATTCAACTTTAATCCACCAAAATCTATTTCTCTACTATTAGTCAAATTCACAAATCCATACCCACAATGATCATTTTCTTGGAGAAAGGTAAAGGATAAACAAGAGCAAGTAGCAAATCTGAAAGATGTTCATAAGGATTAAATATATTTATAACTTCGCTTTACAAAAGAAAATTCAAGAGCAAAACCAAGAAAATAAATGATTAAATAAATAAATAAATAAATAGATTAAATAAATCTAAATAACAGTTTTCTGAAATAAAGTACTGTACCAGTAGAAGAGAATATATCTAGCTTATGGTTGAACTGTGGAATCCTTGGTGCTCTCTGAGCTTGGTTATTTGCTTGCAGACATTTCACTATTTGACTAGGTAACATCATCATTCCTATGAATGTGGGGTTTGTTCTTTATTTACATACAGTAGTTTGTCCTGCAGTGCTGGTGGGGGTAAGGCTTTCTCCTGGTAGTTTCTTGATTAGGGTACTGTTTTCAGCTTGATTGTTTGTCTGGTATCAATTCCTGCTTATCTAGGTGTTAATTACTACAGAGGATGTGTTCTGATCTTTTTGTTTCCTTCTTAACTTTATTGTTTCTTTTAAATGGTGTATAAATGTGGTTTATGTGTCTAATGATGGCTGATTTGTCTGAATGCAAAGCTTCCAGGAATTTCCTAGTGTTTTTGAATTTAGCTTGATCTAGGATGCTCCTCTCCTTCATGGATTACTGCCTTGTCGTGGCGAAGGGGCTTGCGTAACTCAATGAAGTTATGAGCTATGCCGTGCAGGGCCACCCAAGACGGACAGGTCATAGTAGAGAGTTCTGACAAAATGTGATCCACTGGAGAAGGAAATGGCAACCCACTCCAGTATCTTTGCCATGAAAACCCCATGGACAGTACTAACAGGCAAAAAGATATGACGCTGGAAGATGAGCCCCTCAGGTGTCCAATATGCTACTGGGGAAGAGCAGAGGGCTAGTACTAGTAGCGCCAGAAAGAGTGAAGCGACTGGGCCAAAGCCGAAAGGACGCTCAGCTGTGGATGCATCTGGTGGTGAAAGGAAAGTCCGATGCTGTAAAGATTTTTTCTCCATAGGAACCTGGAATGTAAGATCCATGAATCAAGGCAAACTGGATGTGGTCAAACAAGAGATGACAAGACTGAACATTGACATCTTAGGAATCAGCGAACTAAAATGGACAGGAATGGGTGAATTTAATTCAGAGGACCATCAGGTATACTACTGCGGGCAAGAATCCCTCAGAAGAAATGGAGAAGCCTTCATAGTCAATAAAAGAGTAGGAAAAGCAATACTGGGATACAATCCCCAAAATGACAGAATGATCTCAGTGCGAATCCAAGGCAAGCCATTCAATATCACAGTAATCCAAGTCTATGCCCCAACCACTGATGCTCAAGAGGATGAAATTGACCAGTTCTATGAAGCCCTACAGCACCTTATAGAATCAACACCAAAAAATGATGTCCTTATCATCATGGGGGATTGGAATGCTAAAGTTGGAAGCCAAAAGATAAACGGAATAACAGGCAAGTTTGGCCTTGGAGTACAAAATGAAGCAGGGCACAGGCTGATAGAATTTTGTGAAGAGA
This sequence comes from Azemiops feae, assembly GCA_023970755.1. NCBI lineage: Eukaryota > Metazoa > Chordata > Lepidosauria > Squamata > Viperidae > Azemiops > Azemiops feae. The sequence goes on along the minus strand of JALGBA010000086.1, from coordinate 910,237 downwards.
ATACGATGGTCATAGCAAACACTTTTTTCCAACAACCCAAGAGATGTCTCTACACATGGACATCACCAGACGGTCAACACAGAAATCAGATTGACTATGTGCTCTGCAGCCAAAGATGGAGAAGCTCTATACAGTCAGTAAAAACAAGACCAGGAGCTGACTGTGGCTCAGATCATGAGCTTCTCATTGCAAAATTTAGGCTTAAATTGAAGAAAGTAGGGAAAAACACTAGGCCACTCAAGTATGAACTAAATCATGTCCCTGATGAATATACAGTAGAGGTGACAAATAGATTTAAGGAATTAGATCTGATAGACAGAGTGCCTGAAGAACTATGGATGGAGGTTCGCAACATTGTACAAGAGGTAGCAACTAAAACCATCCCAAAGAAAAAGAAATGCAAGAAAGCAAAATGGCTGTCTGAGGAAGCTTTGCAAATAGCTGAGGAAAGAAGGGAAGCGAAAGGCAAGGGAGAAAGAGAAAGATACACCCAATTGAATGCAGAATTCCAGAAAATAGCTAGAAGAGATAAGAATGCCTTCTTAAATGAACAGTGCAAAGAAATAGAAGAGAACAATAGAATAGGGAGAACCAGAGATCTCTTCAAGAAAATTGGAGATATGAAGGAAACGTTTCATGCAAAGATGGGCATGATAAAGGACCAAAATGGCAGGGACTTAACAGAGGCAGAAGAGATTAAGAAGAGGTGGCAAAATTACACAGAAGAACTATACAAGAACGAGCTTAGCATCCCTGATAACCACGATGGGGTGGTCACTGACCTCGAGCCAGACATCCTAGAATGTGAAGTGAAATGGGCCTTAGGAAAGCTGAGCAACAACAAAGCTAGTGGAGGTGATAGTATTCCAGCTGAGCTATTCAAAATCTTAAAAGACAATGCAGTAAAAGTGCTACACTCAATTTGCCAGCAAATTTGGAAAACTCAACAGTGGCCACAGGATTGGAAAAGGTCAGTTTACATTCCAATTCCAAAGAAAGCAATGCCAAAGAATGTTCAAACTATCGCACCATTGCACTCATTGCACATGCAAGTAAAGTTATGCTTAAAATCCTACAAGCTAGACTCCAGCAGTATGTGGATCGAGAACTTCCAGAAGTACAGGCAGGATTTCGAAGAGGCAGAGGAACTAGAGATCAAATTGCCAACATACGCTGGATCATGGAGAAAGCTAGGGAGTTCCAGAAAAACATCAATTCTGCTTCATTGACTATGCTAAAGCCTTTGATTGTGTGGATCACAACAAATTGTGGCAAGTTCTTAAAGAGATGGGAGTAACAGCCATCTTATTGTCTCTTGAAGAAAACTATAGGGGTCAAGAAGCAACGTGAGAACTGGACACGGAACCATGATTGGTTCAAAATTGGGAAAGGCAGTCCGGCAAGGCCGATCTGTCGCCCTGCCTATTTAACTTATATGCAGAGCACATCATGAGAAAGGCCGGGCTAGATGAATCAAAAGTTGGAATTAAGATTGCCGGGAGAAATATCAACAACCTAAGATATGCAGATGATACCACTCTAATGGCAGAAAGTGAAGAGGAACTAAAGAGCCTCTTGATGCGGGTGAAGAAGCAGAGTGCAAAAGTTGGCTTGAAACTCAACATTAAGAAAACCAAAATCATGGCATCCGGCCCTCTCAATTCCTGGCAAATAGATGGGGAAGAAATGGAGGTAGTGACAGATTTTATCTTCCTGGGCTCTAAGATCACCACAGATGGGGACTGCAGCCAAGAAATTAAAAGACGCTTGCTCCTGGGGAGGAAAGCTATGGCAAATTTAGACAGCATACTAAAAAGCAGAGACATCACCCTGCCAACAAAAGTATGTATAGTCAAGGCCATGGTTTTCCCAGTTGCAATATATGGCTGTGAAAGTTGGACCATAAGAAAGGCTGAACGCAAAAGAATTGAGGCCTTTGAATTATGGTGCTGGAGAAGACTCCTGCGAGTCCCTTGGACTGCAAGGCGATCAAACCGGTCAGTCCTAGAGGAGATCAACCCTGACTGCTCCTTAGAAGGCCAGATACTGAAGTTGAAACTCAAGTACTTTGGCCACCTAATGAGAAAGAAGGACTCACTGGAGAAGAGCCTAATGCTGGGAAAGATTGAGGGCACTAGAAGAAGGGGACGACAGAGAATGAGGTGGCTGGATGGAGTCACTGAAGCAGTAGGCGTGAGCTTAAATGGACTCCAGAAGATGGTAGAGGACAGGAAGGCCTGGAGGAACGTTGTCCATGGGGTCGCGATGGGTCGGACACGACTTCGCAGCTAACAACAACAACAACAACAGGATGCTCCTAATTTCCCAGTTGAAACTATAACTGAATGGATCCATTGTTGTGAGACTAAGGTGTTTTCATTGTGACTACTGATTTCTGGTTGTGTTCATAGATGTGCTATGCTAGTCTTTTGCTTGTCTGTCCTACATAGTTTGCTGATACATTTCTTGCACTGTATGTTCTAGATGACTCTTGTTTTCTCTTCTAGGACTACTGGGTCTTTTGGTTTACTTAAGATGTTTTGGAGGGCAAACCCGACACTTGGTACCATTGATGATGTTACCTAGTCAGTTAATGAAATGTCTGCAAGCATTGCAACCAAGCTCAGAGAGCGTCAAGGACTCTATAAGCCTAAGCCTGCTGTTGAGTAAGGTTAGTGTCTCTACTCAGAAATATTGCATCATCTGCTCCGTGGTTCAAAGAAATGCTTCTTTGGGTCAGTAGGGTTACCACTGAAGGTGTTCCTAACAGGATTGTTTTTTATAATAAAGGTATATGGTCCCTGTATTCATATTGAGAAATCTTACCCCATTTTGTTAAAAAAAAAAGTATCAAAAGATGCTTTCAATGGGAAGGTGAAACTTTCGGTTTTCCAAATCTTGCTTCAGAATCTGTGATAAATCAGCCAGTCTCTAATGAAGCTTGATTATTTTAAAAAATGTTTTCTGAGCGTCTAAATTAATATTATATTTAGAGGAAACCTCTAATTGCACAAAATTACAAATACAGATATTTTCTAGTATTATGAAGAAAAATAATTAAGGAAAAATATATAGCAACCTATGCTTTTGCAGCAGACTTACTTCTTTTTATATTGAAATGTCAGTTTTTACATAATTCCTCAGAAATATGATTCTCTTCATAAACTTTGGAGAATTAGTCTATAAGTGCCCTGGCTTAGAACAATAGAAAAAAATAGAGAAGGTACACTACATTATACTAATTAGATGCATAATTTTATACATAATGTTTTCCCACTGCAAAGCTGTAAATTCTACCATTAATTTCTGGACAGAACTGTGCAGTTGCTATAAGGAAATAACATCTTTTTTTTCATTGCCAGTAAAATTAATATAGATATTTAAACATCAATTATGATTGAATGCCATAAAACTAAACTCATCATGTGCCCTTTAGGAGACACATAAATGATGCATTAAGATGCCACACAGATATGTCATTACTCTTTACTAATTTTGTACAATATCATTAAATTTAATTTGTATTTTAGGTAGCTTTCTTAGAAAGATACTTCTAAAATATAAAAGTTAAATTTATACTATTTCAAGAAATATTTGAAATTGGAAAAGTCTAGTCACAGTTTAAATTTTAACATCGGAAAATATGTTTCATTTAATGGTTCTTATAATTATTAGATGCCAGTAAGATTACTTAAACATAGCATGAAGTCAGTGACATTTCTGGCTGATGAGCAATATTAGAGATTACATTTAATCATTTTAAATGAAAAATAGAATTGTATTTGGGAATAATTAAAGGAAAAGAATTAAAGTTAGAAAAAGAAAGTGAGAGTGATAGATTTCTAATAACAAAAGCAAAGTCAAAGTTTTAACATGTCAAACATTATTTTTAATAGCCAGATAGCAGAAATAAAAAGTGAGTTACAATTAACTGAAAAACCAGCAATTAATGAAGCAACCATTAAAGTTATCTTTAGCATCATGTGAATGTATTACTTCAGTTTTCCATACTTTGAAAAACACAAATACTGTCTAGGTTCACCCACTATATTAAACAACAGGTTATATTATACTTGTGATTCTTTTATTATCTTTTTATTCACATTTATAGGATTGTGCTTACACAATCATGATTTTGCAGGATTAGAATTAATCATGCTCTCTGCCATCACATATTCAGTTGTCAGTTACCTCAGTTTTAGAAGTGTCAAAATCATTATTTAAAAGAAATATAGAAAAAAATATTAGCACACAAGAAGTCATGTGTATTAAATGAATGCATACATGTCCACCATTATTATACAAGAAACCAGTTACCTTTCTTTATGGCCACTCTGACTTCAATATACTTGGAGAAAGCTGAGCTTATTTTATATTGCAGTGATATTTGAGATATGTAAACTTCCAGGAGGCGACCCCTGGTTGAACTTCTGCCCTTGGTGAAATTTGCACACAATATGCTCAACATGTAACTTACATCATCTCTAATTATGGGCATTCTTCTGTCCCTTTTGTGTGTGTGTGAACATCTTTTTTCTGTGTGTTGTTGATCTAGCCTTTCATAAAATTCCTAGAAACTAATTGGATCTGGTAAGGACACATACAAGCAGTTCTAAAACTATTATAACCAAGCAGAGCATCTTTTATGTTTTAGAAATTGGTCACATTATATTAGTACTTTCATCACAATGGATCAGGTAAACCAAACAGCATTTTGGCTGCAACTTCCTGCTTCCCTCTACATCCGGTCATTTATAGTTTGGAAGGGGTTCAAACTTGGGTATTGTTCTTGGGAAGCAGCAGTCCAAAAACACATCTATGATTTGTATGCCATTTTTCACATGTGAAAGAGGAGAAATTGCTGGATTCTTCCTTCTTCCTCCAGAATGCCAAATTAAAGTACAGGAAAGAAGATGGAATGAGCAACTAAGTCTTGCAGGATAAACCGCTCCCACAGTTTTAAGGAGCTACTGATTTACCTTCACACTAAGGTCTTCGGTATTGTCAGCAAATGCAGTTCTTGATTCAGGTTGTTTCTAATTAATCTCTAATGCTACCCAAGTATGTCAGATATGCTTTCTGTGCCTTTGAATTGGTTTTTTTTTTTTTTTTTTTGGATCATCTGTGAACGTTCCTTCAAGTTTAATGAACTTATTTTCTAGATTACCACGCTTTGGTTTATTTCAGTTTTGCTGATTCTTGATTTCCCCTTGGTTGGTAAGTTGTTATTACTGCTCCAAGACATAAATATAACAATAAAAATTGTACAGTGCTCTTTAGTTATTGAGATATGAAAACATTCAAGAGTTTTGTTTTTGTTTTATAAAAATTAAGGATATCATAATCCTTGCAGTCTTGGCTAGTTCTAGTGGCCAAACATGATGCTGGTATCAGTGAAGCACTACAAGAAAACACTGAGATATTGCAATATGGAAGTGGCATTTTCTAAACCCAGAACCAATCTCCTTTGTGCAAGGAAGACAAAATGCTTACAGCTGACACTCCACATGAAATCATGAAATAGAGGTTAAGGATAGCATGGAGTCCGCTACTTTTTCTCTCTATTTTTTTAGTACTATGGAATTTCTGGAGCAGAAGCAATTGTAACATCTTTCCAGTGAGAAAAGGAAAAAAAAACTTGTGATTTGCCAAATTCCTGGAAAAAATGGGTGGGGGAGGCTACAGCTCTGCTTAGAAGCAAATATGAGAAACCAAGAAAGTGTGGTCATTAGTTTCTTCTAGTCTGTATGCAATAAAAAAAACCTTAGAGTTTGTAAGAGAGGACGGAAATCACCAGAATGCTACAAGCAGCCCCACTGAGGAGTTGAGACTTTAAAAAGATACTTATTGAAATGGAAGGAAGAGCTAACTGTCAAGGAGGTATGCAGAGCTACAGCTCAAAAATTTATGAATGAGGTCAGGAAGGCAAAGGCAAAAAGTAGTTTAAGGGTAGCAGGAGAATAAGAGAAGTTCCTTATTTCTTGTTTTTTTCAGGGAGGGTTTTATTTAAAAACATTTTTTTTACTTCCTCACTTAACAAACTTATTTTCTGCCTTACCATTTATTACTAAACCTAGGCTACTTTATACTATACCCATGCTAAATATATCTCATTCCTAAACAATTTATTCTTCTTTGTTGCTTGAACTTACACTAAAGTCTTTAGACATATTTAGCCACCGTCATATTGGCTTATGTTGCTGGCAGCTGCTGCTAAGGCTTTGGCTCAGTAGTTGTTCAGTTTGTGCTAGGATGAGAAAAAGAAGGTGCTTTACTGGGCGTTGTAACCTACTAGGCGCTTGTCTGGCTATAGCTTCAGTGTGGGCGTTGGAGTGGTGAAATTTCTTGCCTCTGTTTTTCCTTTCAGCTTTCTATTGCTGGTTTGTTGAAGTCCAAGCCAGCTCTTCCTTTTCTTTCAGTTGTCTGTTGAGCTGATGGCTACTTCACTCCCTCCTCTGCAAATTCTTCCTTTCTGCTCTTGCAAACAACATGTAAATATTCCTCCGAACACACCCACACACCCACATGTTGGTGTATTTTCCTTTTATAATTGGAAACGAGATGTGGTGCAATACTCCTCAAGCTGCCTTAAAAGAAGACAAAGGGAAATAAGAGCTCATGCTGGTCACTGCAAGGCTTTCCTTCCACAGAGGCAAAATCCAGTAAAAAGGTTTTCTTCAAATTTGTGAATAGCAGAAGACAAAGGAGATAATGAGTCATTGCTTTTCCCATATGGAGAAATCTTAATCTTAAAATCTTAAAAAAGAAGCCTAGAAGGCAAGACTGAACCCCAAGGGACATTACAAGTAAATGATCAATGAAAGATAATCATATCCTAGCACCATCTTCTGGAGATGATCAAATAGGAAGGATCAGAAGCACTGTCTTAATGAGGCCAAGTGATCAAGAAGAATACTATAGCTGATATATCAAAAAAATGCTGAGAGATATAAAGATGTTACTGCCACTAATATAGGTCATTCCCCAGGGTAACCAAAATCTTCAAATCATGGTGGATCGCTAAGTGACACTGTTGATTTCATTAAACGTTCATTTATTAGAAAAGGGACTGAAAATAAAACTGCCAACACTGTAATGTCCTTAACAAATCTATGTAGATCCAAATCTGGAATACTGCATGTAGTTCTGGCTATTCTGGAAAAGAGATAAAAACATAGCATCTCCAGTATATTGGGCAGTGGCAATACAGAAAAATGTTGTTGGTGGACGATTACTTTAATGAGAACAGCAAAGGGATCATTTCATACTAAACATCGAAGGGCAATGGCAAAGGAGTCCTGTGTTTCACTAAAATAACCACATGGATAGACAATATAAAATATCTAATGTGTGCTGGATGATGGCCTTGTCAGGTTGGATGACACTCAACATGTTACTGAGGAAAAGATAAGGATCTTTTGGAGAACTACTGGTGATCAAAACCTCCAGAATGTCTAGCTGCTGATGTTGCCATGCAGAAAAAAATATCCAATAAAAATAAAATAAAATCCAAAGCTGCAAAGACAAAATTACAATGGGGATCTGAAACATAAAAAGCATGAATATTGGAAATCTCAACAAACTAACTAGTTTCTCATAAACTGAGAAGGACTGCAACTGGACACTTTCAGTCAGGTCGCACTATTTACTAGTCAAACAAGGACTGGCATTGCTTTTATAGCCAGGAAGGATATAATAAGGAGGGTACTTGGGTAAAATGCAGACAATGTCTGAATAATATCAGTTAGACATCAGCATCCAAGTTACTTTAGAAGATGTTCCCTACTTACAAGCACCTTAATATTAGTAGATGGCTAAATCACTATTTCTGACCTTACTATGTTGGAAGGTTACAGGAATAGATAGAATATCTACAGAAAGCCAGAAAAAGAATGTGCAAAAGTTCTAATCAAACTATATCAGTGAATCTAGAGCAGGGGTGTCAAACTGTCGGCCTGCGGGCTGGATGCGTCATGGCAAAACCGCGCCCACCCCATTGCCGGCAATGGAAAAAAAGTCACGATACGTCGCGACATGTCATATGATGACAGTGGCCAGCAGATTGGAAGAGGTCAGTTTACATACAGTAGCAAAGAAAGGAGGCAATACCCTACAATATCCTTAATTTCACATGATAGAAAAATTATACTTAGGATAACCCAACATGGATTAGAGCTCTACCTGAAAAGGGAGATGCCAGACATTCAAGCTGACTTTAAAAAAGATTGAAAAAAACATAACATTATTGGTGATGCATGCTGGAAGTAATTAAGAAAGCCAAATAATACCAGAAAGAAGTGAATAGATGCTTCACTGATTATAGAAATGGCTGTCAAGCTGGGGAATCTCCTTAGGAAAATGGGATTCCCAGAACATCTCATTGTGCTTATGCAAAACCTATGCACAGAACAGGAAGTCCTAGTGAATATGGTGAAAGTGACTGGCTGCAGATTGTTAAAGGAGTGAAACAAGATTGTATGCTTTCCCCTTACTTGTTCACATATAATGAGTATGAAAAATATATGACCGTGGTTTTAAAATTGGAGGAAGGAACAACCATAATCTGCATTATGGTGATAATACTACTCTGATAGTCGATTATACAAATGTTCTGCAGGCTTTAGTGATGAAAGTTATTAAAAAATAAGACTAGGATTAAAGATCAATTAGACCAAGTTTAACAACAAGTACTATAATTAGTGCTAGAACTGAAAATGAAGATATTGAAGTGGTGAATAGCTTCTGTCCATTTAGGTTTGATTATCAACAGGTAAGAAATATCATGCAGATTAGGACTTGGATGAATAGCAATGAAGGCCTTGGAATAGATATTGAGATACTATAATTGTCTGTACCAATAAAGGCCACAATCATGCAGTCAATCGTGTTCGCCATGGAAATGAAAGTTGGACTTTTAAGAAGCAAGATAGAAAAAGTATTGACAATTTTGAACTGTGGTGTTGAAGATTTGTAAGAAAACCACAAAATAGATAAGAAAACAAACAAATGGATCATTGAATAAATCAACCAAGAGTCCTGACTCCAAGCACAAATGTTCTAGTTCAAATAATACTTTGAACACATTATATGAGGACTTAGGTAATCCATAATGCTGGAAAAGGTAGAATGAAGGCAAAGAAAAGGATGACCAGCAGCAAGGTGGATGGACTCAATTACAACAGCAATTTGTTACATTATTGGAAGACCTATCTATCCATAGGTATTTTTAAGAAAACCAGTTAAAATACAATACACTACTGGTCAAACTTAAAAGTACTAGATATTAATCTCTAAACGTTTGGCTAGAAAACTACTTTTGTGATTTTCTAGAAACCTTCAAATACATGGGGCAAAATTAATCCTGGAGAGAGCTTTTGCCAGAGGGTCAGGGGAGTGACAAAAAGCATTGCTTTCCAACTTCAGCCCCCTTCATTTCTCATGCTGAAAGGACCCATAGCGTACAAAAGCAGAGCTATCAGCAGGTAAACAAAACACTGACAAAGGAAGATGAAATTACAGTAGAAACAAATAATGAGGAATAAACTAAATGAAGTGTAAATAAAGAATATCAACTTCAGCAACATTGAGAAGAATGAGACCCTGTTTCATTCATTGTTGCTATAGAAATAAAAATGGCAGTGTGGGAACTGGCTGTTGAGGCTTAGTGAGCATACATGGAGGAAAGGGGGAATTTCTTCCAAAGCTCACCTTCAGAATCTTCCAGAGTTATGGTTGATGAAGACATACAAATCCATAAGTGTGATGCAGAGATAAAAAGCCACAAATTTTTAATTGGGGCCCTCATAGTACAAACGTTTGTACTTTCTTCCTAACAAGCTTTAGGGGATTTCATGGTGCAATCAATGCTATCCATTATGAAATCTAATTTGCATAACTCGAAAACACTCACTTCACTTATAAATATATATGGAAACTTGAAAAACTGTATTTACTCTGGACGGTTTCAGTAGATCAAATGAAAATATAGGTTTTTATAGATTTTAGATTTAGCTTTTATTGTTTGTTTGTTTTTAAGAAATATGTGTGGTATTTTTTATACCTAAACTTTAATGAAGAATTTTATGAAAGTCTTAACTTTCAAATACACTGTTACCCACTTCTCCTTGTTTGTTAATAATGAACTACAGAAAGATTGGAGGGAGGGGAGAAGCAATTCTGTTAGATAATATTTTTCTCTAAAATTATTTTCTAAAGTTTTAATAATGTAACATAGACAACATATTATAACTTTATTCATTCTTTATATTATGGTTTTAAAGAAGCAAGATATTTTAAAAACAGCAAGATTTACCACAGAAAAGAGAAAATTAAACAAAGGATAAAAACATAGTATAATTGAGTTAAAGAAAAGAGATTAGCGCACAAGGGAAAAATCATTTTAAAAAGTATGGTAGGAGTATAAGAGTGTGATGTGTGACAGGAAGGATAAAGTAAGACAGGAGAAAAGAAGTAAAAATGAAGAGCACAAATTACACGAGACATTACTAGGCTGATTCCCATCGTTACCAGAAGACAGAAAATGTCAGAGTTGGCACACTGTTTTTAAATGCCTTTTACTTTTCTTTTAAAGAAACACGTGTTGTTCAATACATAAAAGTCTATTTGTTTTAAAGCAAAAATATCTCTATTTTGTTTTACTATTTAAGTCTTTAACAAACTTTAATAATGTTGGTAACCACAATAATTATAAGGTTCAGCACAGGTATTACATTTTAATTACGGTATTTAATATTTTGCTTTCGTATAAGTTGATTTTACTCTAAGATCCGACTAATTCCTCTACGTCTACCTACAGAGAAAGTAAGCAGAGAATTTGAGTATCTGGACTGCAATATAGCAAATACTGTACAGGTAAGATCACTCATCTGTAAACAATGCCAAACTGAAATTTCTTTCTCGGTACAATATAGTAAATTTTGTAAAATTAGCATGATTTATTTTGTAATTTTTGTAATTTTTTTGTGCAAACTGAAATAATATAATAAATATTTTTTACAGATTATACTTGGCATAAACAAAAAAAATAGTAATCTTCTCCATGTTTCCATTCTACCCAAAATAAAATTAGCACTACACTGCTAAATTGTGTTTCAAATATTTTTCTAAATTGGAAGTAGGGGTAATTCTTTACCAACATTCTCCATAAAAAATATATATATCTTTCTCCCAACTATTTCCTCCTCCCTGTTGTAGTTCTCTAAATTTTAATATTCAAGGTAACAGAATAAGTATCTATAAGCACTGGTCTATTAGATATTAATATTTGCCCCGATGAACCTCACAGCTGAATAGGAATCAGAGATTCATTTCATAATAGGGTTAACTTTTATGGTGGTTATTGCCAATTAGCTCAGAAGGACTACAAACAATATTTTCTTTTCCTCCTCCTACTCCCTTTCAGGGAACTAGAAAGAAGATAGACTGCTTCTTTTGTAAGTCTAAATTGTATGTGTGTATCTATGTGAACATTTAAGCCCTTGAAGCTTAAGCTATTTTAATTATTTTTAATTGGAAAGCTGGGACATATAAACCATCAAGAGATAGGGTTAGTTTTCTTTAGTTCCTAATGCTATGCTATATTTTGGCAATTTTAAGAACAAGTTTCCTGTCTTTGAAACAGTACCCAAGAAAATGGAAATAGCAGCAATTGTGGTGTTTATGATCATTGGTAGGAGATGTCCCAATATATTTTCGCCATCTTATTTGCATTGTCTCCTATTTTTCCAGCTTCTTTTGCACTCGTGATCTTAAATTAATTATCTTACTTTGGTCTGAAAATGGGGAAGGCCCCAGGCAGAGATTATATTCCCTCCGACCTGATAAAAAGGAATGGTGACTGGTGGGCCCCAATTTTAGCAAGCCTCTTATAGATCAAACAGCCTGAGCTACCAATGACTGGGGCTTAGCTATCATTGTCCCCATCTATAAGAAGGGATTAAATTCTTCTCCTTGCAACTACCATCCAATTAGCCTATTAAACACATTCAGAAAGGCATATAGTAGGCATCTTCAATGGAAATTAATGGATGGATTAAAAGTGAAAATATTCCAACTGACTAGCAGATTGCATATAGGGCAGGTTGACTAAATATTGAGAGATTCATGTTATATAACTTGGCAGTAAAATATATCCTAAGCTTAAGGATGCATTATATGCTATATTTATTGATTTGAAGTCAGCTTTTAGTGTAATGCCTAAAAACTTTACGGAAACCAGCTTTCCTTAACAGATACATATATTACCTTACTTATTAGGGGACTCTATAAAAATGCTAATTTTCAAATAAGATGTGATCATTTGGGATATTTACCAATTATACCAGTTCTTATATCTAAAGGGATGTCTCCTTCTATTCAAATTATGTATTAATTTTAAAATATTTTATAAGAAAATGTGTATGTATATGTGTGTGAATATATATCATAAATAATGCAACAATTCAGACATGGGAAGTCTTATATGTGTTGATTTCTATTCCACTAAAAAAAAATATGATAATTTGCTATTGTTAAGATGCAAATTATGCAGTTATTCTTTCTACTCTGCAAGCTATGCTGGTTGCCAATATGATTCTGGATGCAATTCCAAGTGCTGGTAATGATCTATAAAGACCTATATGACATGGGACCAGATTATTTGAGGGGCCACATCTTCCAAGGTTACAGTTACCTGTCCCATCAGGACTAGCAGGAGAAGCATCTTACAAGTCTTATCTATGAAAGAGTGTTATCTGGTGGGACTCGTGAAGATATTTTTCTGCTATGGTCCCTGACCTTTGAACTCTGCCATTGCCAGTTCCAAGCCAGGATGAGAAAGGGGAAGTGTAGGCATCAGACTCTATGACAAGACTTGAACACTGGGCGCTATCTAACAAAATGAAATTCAATAGTGAAAAAAGTAAGGTTCTACATTTAGGCAAGAAAAACCAAATGTACAGGTATAGTATAGGGGGTACCTTGCTCAATAGTAGTAACTGTGAGAGGGATCTCGGAGTCCTAGTGGGCAATCACTTAAATATGAGCCAGCAGTGTGCTGCAGCTGCCAAAAAAGCCAACACAGTGCTGGGCTGCATTAACAGAGGGATAAAATCAAGATCACGTGAAGTATTAATACCACTTTACAATGCCTTGGTAAGGCCACACTTGGAATACTGCATCCAGTTTTGGTCACCACGATGTAAAAAGATGTTGAGACTCTAGAAAGAGTGCAGAGAAGGGCAACAAAGATGATTAGGGGACTGGAGGCTAAAGCATATCAGGAACGTTTGCTGGAATTGGGTATGTCTAGTTTAATGAAAAGAAGGACTAGGGGTGACATGATAGCAGTATTCCAATATCTCAGGGGTTGCCACAAAGAAGAGGGAGTCAAGCTATTCTCCAAGGTGCCTGAGGGCAGGACAAGAAGTAATGGATGGAAACTAGTCAAGGAGAGAAGCAACCTGGAACTGAGGAGAAACAATTAACCAGTGGAACAACCTGCCTCCAGAAGCGGTGAATGCTCCAACACTGGAAGTTTTTAAGAAGAGACTGAACAGCCATTTGTCCGAAATGGTATAGGGTTTCCTGCCTGAGCAGGGGGTTGGACTCAATGACCTCCAAGGTCCCTTCCAACTTTATTATTATTATTATTATTAAGTCAACTGAGATTTCAATATCGCATCATTATGCATCAAACCCAAAACTATGCTCGAGATGCACTGCACACTAGATCACGGGTGTTAAACTCTCTGCGTCATGTGATGTGTCACAACATATCACGACTTTTTTTGCATTGCCGGAGCTGGGGTGGGCGTGGCCTCCATATGATGCACCTGGCCCGCTGGTCAGCAGTTTGACACCCCTTCACTAGATGAAGTGGTGGGTAAAATGCAAAACTGCAGGAATATGGCGGGAATAATGCAAAGAAACCTGCCATTTGAAACAACATCCTTTCTGACCTTAGATTGTGCCTGACCTGCTGGCCTTTAGGAAGACCCTCAAGACATGGCTCTGCCACCATGCTGGGGCACCTGGCAAAGGTGGGGAGCTTTTATACTGAATATATTGAGCATGACACAAGGATAGACTTTGGCCAATGATCATGTTTATTTCGGTTTTCTAAGTGGTTTCTGAAGTTTCATGTGTTTATATTGATTTTTAAATTTTTTATTGGTTTGTTTTTAATTGTTGTACATCACCCAGAGTCAGTTAGTGAGATAGATGGTCATACAGATCAAACAAACAAACAAACAAACAAACTGTACTGGTGGGCTTGAGGAGAACATGAAAGCCCCTTGCCTATAGGTCAGAGTGCTATGTTTTTCTGCTGCAGGCTTTTATAGGTAAAATGGCTCAAATAAACATACTGGCCATCTTGAAATTCTTTAACACCTGAGATGCTAGTAAGTTAGAACAGAAATTTCAGGCAAAATCTCCAGTCCATATGCCATATGAATTTACAAGGTTTTTAGGTTAGTTTTGTATAAAATATGTGAAAGGAGTTCTTCTCAAAGTGTATGGCATTGGAAAAATTCTCCTTTTTGAAGCACTATTACAATTCGGTCTTATAAGCGGCTTTTATCTAGTTGTCTACATGTATGTTTAAAAAGAGAAAAATAAATTCATCATAGCACTTCAATCCAATAAGCAAGTAGCCTGAGGAATTTGGCTTCAGACTGTTCTTGATAGTGTTTTATTTTTCATGAAAGAACAGGCCTGAACATGACCCTTGAATCTCAGCTGTTACTGCATTTTCTTATGGGGCTATGGCAAGGTGTCTGCTTCTAAAATTATAATTAGTACTCCAGCTGTAACCATTATGAAGCAAATCATATTTGCATCAGTTATCCATGCTGTGATTATGACCCAATTTGCTGCTTGCAATATGCATTATGTGCAATGTACAATGTACTTCCCATCTTGCTTTGATCAGTGCAATACAATCTATATGGATTCCAAATTAAATAGTGTATAAGGGAAGTAACCATCATTTCACCCAGCAGGAAAGGGTAGAGAAACTGAGGGGGGGGGATCAATATCCCTGCCACTTTAAGGGAAATAAATAAACAAACAAACAAACAAACAAATAAATAAATAAATAAATAAATAAGTTTAACTTATTTAACGTATTTTCTTAAATAAGATAAAGGGTCACATGTTGAAACAAGGTTCAGCACTTGATGAATATGCAATATTTTCATCACATAGTTATCTGCCGCAATATTTTATGCTACAATTACAAAAAGGTAAGGAAATGGAGTATCTGCATTTACCCTGAGAATGCATACATGTTCTTTAAAACAGACACATTCACACTCCAACAATATGCATGAAATTAAATTTCCTTGTTTTTATTCATTATTCATTTCATTATTTTCCTGAATTTCCTTATGTTTCATTCATTTACTTACTTACTTAGGAAGGCTTATATGCCAATTCAGTCAAACTGGCTCCAAGTGCCCCAGTACAGGAAAGGCTGCAGTTGGCACACAAAAATAAAATTATGCAAATATCCACCTGCCACGGTTTCCACTTTCTCTTTCAGCAGAAGCCATGAGTCCAAGAAAATCTCTGAACTGCAAACCTCAGAATACCAAGAACATTCCCCCCAGATCACAGTGCAGGGAAAAGGCTACCAGGTTTAGTCTTATCAAGAGCTGCAGCACTTCCATATTCCAGAGCTCAACCAGAATCTTGAAAGAACTGCCCACCACTGCCTCTGGAAGTTCCTCAAGAGCTTCTTAGTAGATCCATCAAATTTGAGGTTATTTTGTAGAGATTAGTGGCATTTTGTGGCAACCAAAGAGTGACATGACATGACAAGGGACTAATGTTAATTTGCGCCATCCTCAGATCACATTTCATCTGCCCAGAGACAAAAACCAAATCTAACCAAAATGAGCTGAACCCTTGGTGACCTACAAGCCCACAGGCATGGTGTCTTTGAACTCATTAGCTACCTCTGAGCTCTTTCCCCATGAACACAGATTGAAGTTCTCCAGCATCAAAAGAAAAGAGGAATCTGCTAACAACCCAGCAATGAATCCAGCAGCGTAGTATGCTGTTGAGCAGCAGGGAAGGTGGTACAAAGCATCACATCCAGTTATCTACAGAACAGAACTTCTCAAATTACAAATATTTCTTCCCTAGCATGTGAACATAGCTGATGCCAAATTTAAAGCCCAGATGGGCAGATTTTCAAAAGGGAAATATCCCATTCCTCAACCATCCAGATGTTGGAGATAAAGGCCAGGTCTACCTTCATCGAAGATCAAGATACAGATAAGGAGGTATTTATTGTAGATGAATCTGGCATTCAGAAGCTGCAGCCAGAACCCAATCTCTCAAAGTCATGGTGACTTGGCTCCTGAATAAAACAAGGAGATCTGAAGTGCAGATTGGCCTCAAATTTCTAATCCCTCTTTCCCAAGAATGGCCCATCCCCTATCTCCCACCATTTCTCCCTCTGTCAGTTTTCATTTCATACTGTGTTTATTAACTACAATAACGCAAACATATTCCCTATTTACATATATAAATATTTTCATAATTAAAAACTTAAGATTACAGGTGAGAAATATATTGATTTAAAAAAATAATCTGTTTGTAAGACTTTGAATGACTAAAGTAAAAGTCTACCTTAAAGAAAAATATTTATCTTTCATCACAGTTTTTCTCCTATATGTACAATTATTTACAATAATCTGTGAAGACTAAATGTGGTATAAAAAATAATTTTGCACCAAGGGGAAAGAATAAAATGCCCACAGTGTTTTTTTTAAAGTGATTAATCCAATGAAAAACTTGAAAGAATAGTATATTTTGAGGTGAGTAAAAATTGTAAAACTAATTTATGTTATTTTCTAAAAGCTTCTTGGTTTTTTTTAAAGAAAGATAGAGCCATTTTTATTGTTTGATAGATATTATCAGTAGTGTGTGGCTAAATTCCATTTGCTTTGTCAACCATTTCTAAAACTTATTTTAAATATACATGGTAATTTAAATTTAATTATATCATAAAACAGTTCTAGTAGACAGAACAGCACACCTGGAGGAGTATGCTAATACAAAAACTGCAAAAACTAACAGTAGTGAAGTCTCACATTAATCAAATATTTGCACTTTGCAAATACTCTCAAATATTTATTACCTTGCTGCATATCATAATTATGATATTGCATATTTCATGCAATAAAGTTATCTGTGCTTATGAATGTATTATTACCTTAATTATGCTTTCAGTCTTCATGTTCCAAAGAACAGTCTTAGTTTATTGTCCAAACTGAACCAAACAGAAATAAGGCTCGCCTGAGGCAACTTGGTGCAACTCCACCATTCTCTGCACAAAAATCCCTTCATGCTCCTGTTAAACCTTACTTTGGTGGAAATATAATATTATCTACCAACATTCTAACAGTCTGGCTAAGGGAATCATTGTTGTATGCATAACATACAATGTTATGCTCCAAACATTTTAATGCTACTTTGCGTTCAAACAACTGCTGCCCAAGAAAGCAACTTAATTTGTTGAATAGTAGGAATAATGCTGCTCAGCAAAACAACACTTATTTAGGGAGAACTAGCTAAATTATAAAGTCTTAAGTCTTGGTAACAACAAGGTAACAACATTATGCAGTGGTGGGATTCAAATATGTGAACAACCAGTTCTCTGTGTGGATGCCGCTTCCGGAAGTCCATTCTGGGCCTGGGCAACAAAAAATTAGCTACTGGTTCTGCCAAAGTGGTGTGAACTGGCTGAATCCCACCACTGACATTATGCTTTCAGAAGGATGACATAATGCATACCTAACTGGGTGAGTCCACAATCATTTCACCTTTTCATCCCAGAACATCCTCAAAATTTAGTCCAATAACTTTTCAAATATTTGCCTCAGAGCTCCTTAAAATATTATATAGCTGCAACCTGTAATAGAGAAGTAAAGGAAAACAACAGGGTATACACTATGCCACTTGCTGCCAATCACTGTCCATGATTGATAATGTGATTAGTGGTATGCCTCACAGTATATGTCATATACTGTTTTCTTATACTGGCAGTAGATAAAAACAACGGCAGAAGCTAGTATTATTGCTATTTTTATCTATTTTCCAAACTCTAAAGGGCAATTTAGCAGCACTGCATGGTAAATTTTCCCCTAACTGAATTTCCACACTAATTTTAAATGAAGCCTCAAATGAAAGCATATTAAAAGAATTCAATTTACAGATGAAGACTGGATTAGTGTGACTTATTTTGACAGTTCTCAATTGGGCATAACTGTCACATTATCTATGGATGGAAAAAGGCATTTGTTGCATTATCATCATCACCTGAGCTTTATTGTATCACCAGATGTGTACCAAGAACAGATTCAAACCATGTACTTGATTCTTCCAGTGAGATATATTTTTTATATAGGATTTCCTTGATGCAATAATTCAGTTTTAGTTTTTGGAGTCCCTATCCATTGTTCCTATCAGAATAGCACATAGCCCCTTTTTCATAATAATAAGAGGATATGAGCATGGAACATGAATTAGGGTAGATTTTGGGTGGAATTTGTCTGGTGACATGCATACCGTAGGAACAGAAAGATGGGATTCAATGCATGACTACATTTTGTACCTTATAAAATTCCATATGATTATTAAATATTATAAATCTATTTATGTAGCACATTTAATTAAAGGACTATAACAGTTACCACTCTACAAAGCATTTAAAATAACAGCTTTATAGCACATGAGAGTGCAAACAAAAAACCTTCCTTCAACTTGTTAAAACTGTCATATCTTTTGCAAGTGTCCAATAGCTGCTTTGAGAGCTGTTGAAAAGCAGTGCTTTTTTTGTAAAAAGAAAAGGTGCCGGAACTCACACAAGTCATACAACCCACCTTGCCTACCCTACAAGGTTCCATCCAAAAAAGGTGCCGGAACTCCGTTCTGGGCGTTCTATGACAAAAAAAGCCCTGTTCAAAAGTATCTACCATAACTATGTGTTTCCCCAGACAACTCTTTCCCTGGACACAGTGAAGTACAGTGGCTGAACATGTATATGGAGAGAGCTGAGAATAGCTTTTGAAGCAGCTGCATGAACCATTTTTAACAATTCAAAGATAGATTCTTCATTTCCACTCCCTCATAATGTGAAACAGCTCTTTTGATTACTTTATGCAGCCCTAGTATCAACATCATGATGTCCTTTTTCTTCCTAAAAGTTCACAAAAAATAATTAATAATGAGGTTATTGAAAAAAAATCATACACATGCAAACACACAAAAAGATTTTTTAAAAACTTTTTTCCTGAATTCCCCTAAGACAGGTATGAATTTTTATTTATGTGCTATCAATACTATACAGAAATTTAATTTACCTCTGAGGCATTATATAATTCCAGGATCTAGAAATAAGTACAGTCATTTAATTCTGTAATATGTCACAAATTTGAGAAAATATGAGATGAATAAACAGTTATTTTTGTAGAAAAAATAAAATCCACCTCCAGGAACTTGTGTTATACATAATCTAAAAGCATATTACTAATACGGTTTCTTTTAACTATTGTTTTTTTAAGATTTAGAAATTCCTTTTGAATCTTACATGTTACAATTTATATTTCTTGATAACAATAGTTTTCACTAGTGGGAACTCTTGGTTACAGAGTCGTTTCACTTAGATTTATTTGTCAGATAAAAATCTTTTAAATCATTATGTGAATTTGAATCTCAGTTCATATCTGTTAATATTATAAATCTACTTATGTAGCACGTTTAACTAAAGGGCTATACCACTCTACAAAGCATTTTAAAGTGTGTGTGTGTGTGTGTGTGTGTGTGTGTGTAAATTCGCACATAAACCATTTTTGTAATTACTAGAATGTTGATTTTTCATCTATTTATCACATTTATACGCTCCCGTAATCAAACACAGACTCTCAGGTGCTCACAACATAAAGAAAAACAACAACAACAATAATAATAATGCTATAAAATAAAACCAATAGTCAATATAGACAAACCTAAACTCTAAAAGACATCTGAAGTCAGCCCCTCCAAATGCCCTCTAGAAAAGCTCCATTTTAAAGTTTAAAATTACCATTCCATTGTTGCATATTTAAGACAAAAACAATTACTCAAAGGAATAGAAACACTGAACTTATTTCATTTGGCACCTTCCTTCCTGTAATTAATTTGTTTTCAGAGTTCAGAAATAGTGTACTTGAATAGTACTTCACACTAGGTAACACTAATTAAAGCAGAAGGTGCAAAATGCTCATCAGTCCTCAAGACAGTTTTTCTTGTTGCCTTTCCTTCCCTCAGCTACAACGCAGCTTCTATACTGTTCAGATATACTGTATACACTATTGTCCATTCACACAAACCTCTTCTTGTGAGCTTTCCTTTGGGAGGAGTAGGTGGCAAGCCAGGCGCACCCAGTGTTGACAGAACAGATAGGATGTCAGGTAAAGATGGACTACTCTGCCCTCTCTAACCAGCTGACGACTCAGTATGATTGTTTTCTTACAAATAATACCTGTGGGTGTTGAAATTACTCAGAGAATCTATCAAGCACATTCTTTCACTTTGCTGCTTTAACTCCATAACATTTATTCTAAATTCAAGAGTCAGAGGCAGAAGTGCCTGTGGGTGGTTGAACAATTTAAAGGAAATATGTCAAATCCTTCTTTCGAGGATTAAGAGAATGTTGTGATTATTTTTAAAATTCTAAAGTGCAGTAATTTCTTTTCAACTTAATCAAAAAGTTTGAATTCATGTTTGTGCCTATCGGAAGTATAAATTAATACCAATAAAAGCTATTTACAGACTACAGAGCAGACTGATACTTGCAAATAACATATTTTAGCGTCAGTATAAATGCAATATATGGGCACTGCATTCCATCAACAGTCATCTTTTGAGAAACAGACTCAAGGTTGAAATAGCAAATGCTATTTATTCTTTTATAGAAATTTAGTGACACTTTAATTCCAGGAAAAATAAAAATTAATTCGTTGAAACTATACAATGGTTATAGATTTACAGATGTTCTGCATACTTTTTAAAGTGCCTCCTGTTGCTAACATTTTGATTATAAAAGGCTATGGAGCACATTTACTTGAAAGAAAGAAAAACTTCTTTTTCTATATACCTTTGAAATCGGAGGATTATCTTAGGCTTGCTTGAATAGAGAAATGCTACTGAAAGTGAGGAAATGTGGGGCGGGGGGGGGGAGAATACAGGAATATTCAACAGGTTTCCCACCACTATTTGGAGATAGTTGGACAGTCTCTATCGAAGAATATTACACTTTATTTTAGATTTTTTATTCTTCAGGACGTAAAAGCAATGCCATCTCCTCCTTCACTGCAGACCCACAAATGGAGGACAACAAGTTGAGGATGGAGCAACAATGTTCTTATTTTGCTCATCTGTGACTGTCATACAAATTCACAATGAATGAACGGGAAAGTAGTAAGGACTGGGACTAAGAGTCATTTGATTCAGTGTGGAAAATGCATAGCTTTATATCTACTGAACCTAGCATACAGATTTGTTAAATTTTCTACTCTTTGACTTTTTGCTGCTCTGTTCTATTATTTTCTTTCCTTCTGTCCAGATATCTTTCATCTCATCTTCATCCCATTTCATCCTCTGTATTTTTCTCTTTCATTCCATGTGCACCTACCTCCTTTCCCATTCCACGTCCCTTGCCCTCATCTCTTTGTCATCTTTGTATTTTACTGTTAATTTCTATTGAAAGGAAGGAAGGAAATATGTGAATGTGAATGTGTGTATACAATGGTCTAGGTCAGGGGTCCCCAATCTGTGGGCAGCAGCCCACTACCAAGCCATGGCCTATTGGCCACCAGGTCATGTGAGTGGCTGGCATGCATGTGTGCGCACACACACAGCCCCTTTCGTGTGAGTGTCACTGTGAGCATCAAGGGTGTTCGTGGTCCCACGCATGAGTACTCGCATCACTGCAAGCATTGTGGGCACTCATGGCCCCACTCACATGAGCAATGGGGTGTTCATGCATTCGCACGAATGCGTGCATGCATTTACTCCCTCACAAAACCATCCCTTCTTTCCCCCCTCCCCCCGCTTCAGGCCACGGACCCCAAAAGGTTGTTAATAATAATAATAATGATAATAATGATAATAATGATAATAATAATAATAATAATAATAATAATAATAATAATAATAATAATAATAATAATAATAATAATAATAATAATAATAATAATAATAATAAAGTTAGAAGGGACCTTGGAGGTCATCTAGTCCAACCCCATGCTCAGGCAGGAAACCCTATACCATTTCGGACAAATGGCTGTCCAGTCTCTTCTTAAAAACTTCCAGTGTTGGAGCATTCACCGCTTCTGGAGGCAGGTTGTTCCACTGCTTAATTGTTCTAACTGTCAGGAAGTTTCTCCTTAATTCTAGGTTGCTTCTCTCCTTGATTAATTTCCATCCGTTGCTTATTGTCCTGCCTTCAGGTGCTTTGGAAAATAGCTTGACTCCCTCTTCTTTGGGGCAGCCCCTGAGATATTGGAACACTGCTATCATGTCCCGCCTCGTCCTTCTCTTCATTAAACTAGACATACCAAATTCCAGCAGCCGTTCCTTATATGTTTTAGCCTCCAGTCCCCTAATCATCTTTGTTGCTCTTCTCTGTACTCTTTCCAGAGTCTCTTTTTTACATCGTGCTGACAAAAACTGGATG
Organism: Azemiops feae; assembly: GCA_023970755.1. Classification (NCBI taxonomy): domain Eukaryota; kingdom Metazoa; phylum Chordata; class Lepidosauria; order Squamata; family Viperidae; genus Azemiops; species Azemiops feae. The sequence continues at coordinate 887,508 of JALGBA010000086.1, read as the reverse complement.
CAGTATTCCAAGTGTGGCCTTACCAAGGCATTGTAAAGTGGTATTAACACTTCACGTGATCTTGATTCTATCCCTCTGTTAATGCAGCCTAGCACTGTGTTGGCTTTTTTGGCAGCTGCAGCACACTGCTGGCTCATATTTAAGTGATTGTTCACTAGGACTCCGAGATCCCTCTCACAGTTACTACTATTGAGCAAGGTACCCCCTATACTATACCTGTACATTTGGTTTTTCTTGCCTAAATGTAGAACCTTACTTTTTCACCATTGAATTTCATTTTGTTAGATAGCGCCCAGTGTTCAAGTCTGTCCAGATCCTCCTGTATCTTAAGCCTGTCTTCTGGAGTGTTGGCTATTCCTGCCAGCTTGGTGTCGTCTGCAAATTTGATGAGTTCCCCATCTGTCCCCTTGTCCAAATCATTGATGAAGATGTTGAAGAGCACTGGTCCCAGAACAGAGCCCTGGAGCACCCCACTGCACACTTCCCTCCATGTAGATGCGGTTCCATTGAGGACCACACACTGAGTACAGCCGGTCAGCCAGCTACGAATCGATCTGGTGGTGATTCTGTCTAACCCACATTTTTCTATCTTATCAAGTAGTAGGTTGTGATCTATTTTATCAAATACTGTACCTTCCTGAAGTCCAAGTAAATTATATCCGCAGCATTCCTCTGATCCACTAATTTTGTCACTTGATCAAAGAATGCAATAAGATTTGTCTGGCATGATCTGTTTTTGACAAACCCATGTTGGCTTTTAGTAATGACTTTGTTTGCCTCTAGGTGTTTGCTGATTCGTTGTTTGATTATCTTTTCCAGAATCTTCCCAGGTATTGAGGTCAGGCTGATAGGTCTGTAATTTCCTGGATCCATTTTTTCCCCTTTTTTGAAGAAGATGTAGATTGTGTACAGACAAGCATAATGAAATATGGGATACATTTATGCAGAATACAGTAGGCTAAAAAATAATAGTCTAAATACATAAAAATAACAAAAAAATAAGAAATAATAGTTATATAAATATATTGGCAATATATACGTACTTGAATAATATTTTATTAGATAAGTATATAGAGAATTGCAATTGTTTATTGTTATAATGTCATACCATACTGTTTTTTTTCTTTATTGTATGTTTTTTCTCTTTTTCGTTAAAGTACCTTTTGGATGTTCTTTCTTTTCTTTGACAATTGTATTTCTTATCATCTACATCTATTACACATCTGTGTCTGTGTATGTGTGTGTGTGTGTAGGTTTTGATCTTCAAAGCCGTACATAGCATGGAACTAAGTTATCTGAGGAACTGCTTCTCGCTGGTTACATCTGCCTGTTCCACCAGATCTAGCAGAGAGAGTCTGTGGGTCCCATTAGCTAGGGAGCTTTACTTGGTGAGACCTAAGCAACAGGTTTTTTTCTGTTGCAGCCCCCAATTTATGGAACGTTCTTCTCCCTGAAGTAGGGCTGTCCACATCCTTTTTAACTTTCTGGAAGTTAAATATTAATATTTGTTATATATATATATCATCAAATGCAGTTTGTTGGCCATATCTTATGTATGCGTAAAGACCAGCATCCAAAAATTGTACTATGTTGGATACCTCCTGGAGGAAAAAGGAAACAAGGCCAGACTCAGAAAACATGGTGCCAAAGACTTAAGGAAGATTCTAAATTTATTAATATCTCTTGAGACAAAGTCGAAGATGCTGCAAATGTTCAAAATCACTGGAAGTCACTTCCTGCTCAATGAGCTTTGCGCAGGATCTAATGATGATGATGGTATCATTTTTAGCTTTGTTGTACACCATCTAGACTCACTTGCCTATGAGATGGGAGCCATGTAAACATGACAAAATGAATAACTAAATAATATCCCACACAAATTTATTACTCCTTGTACTAGAAGCAGTATTGGGCCCAAAACATGTAGAATATGCTTAGAAAATTTCTGAATACAGTTATTCTTTTCAAGAGGATAAACGATTTACAACTGCCCATGTTTAAGCCATCTGCTTATAACTAGATTTATTTGCACACTGCACTAAAACTTCATGTAAACTTGTTTTGACTTAGCAGTCAAAACAGCTACTACAGATTTATAAACTATTCTTTATATCTATGTTGTACAAACCCAGCCAAATACAGTTTGTTGTATTGAAGTTTTAGAAAAAACTTAAACCAAAGCTAAATAAAGTGTAAGGTAAAATTAGAATTAGCAAAATTTATTATTTGTTTTCATTTATTTATTAATAAAAATAACAGAGAGGAACAATAACAAAAAAGGAAAAGAGGAAAAAAGATAGTTACAAGAAAAAAATGTATATACATAAGACCTTCTCATGTATATACCTTGATATACATTATTTTTACATAACACTTAAAAGATCTATATTTTATTATAATTGTCCACTCATAGTTAGCAAAGTTAAAAATTATTCACAATTTAGGACAATCAAATGATGTTTTGCAAGAAATTACAATGAAAATAATTATACTCAATAGAATATTTGTGTTCTTAGGTCTATTCGTTTATATATATTTTTCTTTGCTTAGGAATTGAAGGTTCTTTAAATCAAGCCAAATATTATAGAAATCTTAATTTTAAAATTACAATAATATTTTGAGGATTATCTGCTGTATTTATATGGCTTTTTCTTAGTGGTTAATCAAAATATTTCAAATTTATATTTTCATCATAGCAGTAACACTGAAAATACCTTTTTATCTAAAACCAAATGAAGGACCTATAAAGAAATTTCAGAAACACATATCATATAGTAACCAAAAAAGAATGCCTTATATTTCAAGGATAAATATTTTGATGACAAAAAAATCCCAGCCAACTAAAAAAAAACCTGTTTCTCAAACATCTCTATCAACAAAAATAAACAGACTTTTAAATTAGCAAAGATTACTGTATCAGAGATTTTCCTCTTAGAAAAATTGCTTATGCACAACTCTAGATGGCAACATTGCACTTGCTGTGTTCCTAAGAAACATGATTACAGTCAGCCCTCACATATCCTCTTTATGAACATTTTATGTGCCACAGATCTATAGCTTCTTATTATAAGTGTAATGAAGCAGACGTTATTGAAGCATTTTATTGATTGCTCAGATCACAAGTTTACTGTCACACTGAATTGGCACCTTAGATGCTGAAGCAAACTGCTGACACCTTTTTTAAAAAGTGACAACTACATCTATTTCATGACCAGAAATCCATTTTCATCTCTATCAAGACAAGAATGCAATTTTCACTTCATTTAACTGATGTTAGGCCTGCTCAAGGCATGACACTTTGGAAAAGACCCAAGTTTAAGGTTTTTAAAATACTTCTAATAACTAGAATACAGCTTGGTTGCATGGAAATATTCAGGTATTATTCACATCTATAAACAACACAAGATCTTAAAAAACATTTATGGGACCTATGAAGAAAATGAAAAATTAGAGAAATAAGTTTCTAAATAAATTTAGAGAAATATAATTTAAAATTTTAATAAGAGCTTATGATGTTACACCATGGGATATAACGTCTATTTATAAAGTCTATTTTTAAAAGCTTCTGTAATAGCAGATTTCTTGTAGTCTATATAGAGTCAAGTAATATATTAACTGTCTTCACATACTTATACGGTTTGCAGAAAAATCTAAATACTACTAGCATTCAATATCATGTTTATTTGAATTTGATTTTTTTTCCTTTAGAAGTTTTAAAGTATTGCTTGAAATGAAATGGTTTAAAAACTATAATCAGTTTCAAAGCTATTTCATTATAATCTCTTTTCCTCCCAGTTTTAGCTTCCTTCTGCAATTATATTCAAGCAACTATTTACTAGAACTCTAAAATAGTATAAAGTGATGTGAATATATAGGCAGCACTCAAGAAATTTTAATATAAGATTTCAGGAGAAAATAGTTACTAAGAAAAAAATTCTAGAATGAAGAAAATATTTATAATATTAGAGAACTGTTATAATTTAATGCTATACACTGACACACTTGGTATAATATTTTTATGTAAAGCTCATAGAAAGGATAGCCTACTTGGTAATCATATCATAGACACACTTTAAAATAAAGGAAGTTATGAAGACTGTTCTGTATGCTTATCCAATATTATTAAAATCTAATATCTAAATGCAGTATTTGCAAATAATAGCATGATTAAATGTCAATTAATATAAAAATTGACTCTAGAGAAATAATTTATATGCAAATGAAAATTGTAATATTATGATTCCTGTGAAGCTTGTGAGACCACAGATAATGTCACTACTGTTAGGGAAAATGCAGCAATCAACATATTTTTCAATTAAGAAAGTTTGGGGTTATTAGATTCATTTTTAAAAAATATAACATAATACATTAATTCACACAAATTAGTATGTTTCTGTTTTCCTTACCAAATATTTTTTTAAAAAAAACCATGCCCAATGATATCCAAGTAATATAAAATAGGAAGGACATAAATTTTAATATAACTTTGAAAATAAATGAAGAAAACTCTATCTCCCATAATAAATACCAGTTTTGATCTGACGAAATGAAGCTATTTTTCTCACTGATTCAAGGGGTACAAAATGGCAACAATAATATCTTTTACTGCATTCATTTTTGTGTCTCCATGCCCACACTGAGTATCTCCTTGAACTTAGTAACAGACATAACTAATTCACTATGTTATTCTAAAGAACCACAAATGATTACAAACCAGTAATATCATTTAAAAAGGTATTTCAATCTTCTCTGTGGCCTCTGTTTAGCTATGCTGGAGTTCTGAATGACAGCTTCCCTGCTTGAAGCACAGGGAACACACAGCCTTCCTCATTCACTGACAGTACCGTGGCCTTTTCACACGTTCCTTCCACAGCAGTGTTTGTCCCCAAACACTGGGCTCCGCACAATGGCATTCCTGTTCAACACCCCCACCAACAGCACAACTACATATCAAGAATGCTAATGAGATAGGACAAGCCCTTCACTGGAAGTGTTAACTGCTTTCATGTTTATGCTTTTTCCACACTTACTAATGGAGTTCAATATTCCTGCCATAGTGTTGGATAATTTTATTGTGTAGGAATCTGTTACTGCAGAAAATATACTTAACAATATTTTGTTAAAGGTGCTAGCTGTGCTGTAAAGACTGTAGTCAAAAACAATACTGGTTATCTTATCTCTAATATAAATCAGATGCACAAATAAAAAAAAAAGAAAAAGCTTCAAATATCTTCCCATTTTAGCAATTCAAGAAAACACATATTATTCTCAGACATCTTGATAGTCTTAAAGTTCATTTCCTCCAAATCAAGTACCTCAGTCAGGTTCTCACAAAACATTCTTAACGTCATGCAGTTACTAAAATATAAATTATGTATAGAATGACCGTGTTTAAAACAAGGGAAGGAGGATAACTGTCTTCTAGTTACCTCAGAGAATCAAACATAACCTTCCCAACAAGTATTCCCAACCAATTTTCTTCTTTCAATTAATCCACTTTATTTCAGTAAAAAGCACTCAAGATTCTGTGTCCTTCCTGAGTTGTTTCAGAACTGAATGTTTTGATTTCATTCAGTTCTCTACACTAAAAGGGTAAGATTCAAGAAGCTGCAAACCTACTTATTTCCTTTAGGGAAAATAATATATATTGTGTTGCGGTTGTATTTTGAACATCTTAATACAGATTGACTAAGCTATTAGAGGAAACATTTTAATGTGACCATCAGTTGCTATCATATTATATTATTTTGAATATTTTATCTGCAATCAAAAACCCTATCAAAAAATAAGCACAGCTAACAGAAGGTACTCTTTAATATTTTAATACTGCTGGCTTTTTAATTAAGATGGACGCAGTTACAGTATAACATAATATAAAATAGAAACAGGTGCAGGTAAGTAAAATCCTCAGCTGAGAAACAGGCACATCTTGCTGTTATAACATCATAGCAGCTGTATCTCATACAACATCCCCCTGAAACAATTTGCTTATTAAAGTTTTGTGATTTCACATGTTAGTTTAGTAAAGATGAGAGAAATGTACCACATATGTGCTGATGAGATGCTTCTGACATATGCCAACATGGCCTCATTCCTATTCAAGAGGAGTGACTGATTTGAACATTCACAACATCTTCTGGCAAGAACACGGTAGTGATGGGAATAATAGGACAGCCCATGAGCTGCAGGATGTGAAGTGTTTGTGCCATGTTTGGATTCTTACATTCACAAGCAAAATATGGGCTATTGATATATGGCAGATCATATCTGCACATTGCACTTTTTAATATTAATACACGCTGACAGTGGTTTGTAGTCTAACCACACTTGCAACGGCACAAGCCCCACCCTATGGGAACAAAAAAAGTGCTGATTTCTTTTCCATATCTGTGAGAAGATCCCATGATTTTCAGAATTATAAACAACTTTGGAGGGGAGAAAGTAAGTGCAAGTATATCAGAATACAGCTAATGTTTTGGCAGGTCAGAGCTAATCTGTTGGTTATTTTTTAAGTATAAAATAGGAGGAAAAGAAAAAGCAGGAGGAGGAGTTATATTTCAAAATGTGATTAATAAGCATAAATACAAGCAGGCCAAATTTCTATCATTTTAGCTTTAAAGATGGAAATATGTCACTACACAGGACTTTTATGTTTGAAAGCCACTTTAGCAGTGGGAGACTATGAATTCTAGCCCTACTTTAGCCCTACTTTGAGTTTGGGGTGGGGAGGATTATGTATGCGATCTTTGTTTATTAAGACCAAACTAGGATATAAATCTAATAACAAATGTACTCATTTAGTACTATTACCTTAAACCTATGAGATATGACTAAAGGAAAAATAATAATGCATAGTCCTTTGATCCTATGCTCCTTTTTCTAAATTCAAGATGGTGAAGATTTTTAAAAATATATTTTCCATTCTCCTATATAAATATTATCCCACTCTTAAAATGCTTTCCATATATCAATATGGAAATTCTTTGATGTAAGCAAAGAAATAAAATACATGAAAATTGCAATTATGCTATGGAATTGTGTTTGCATGTATTTATTATAAACACTGAAAATAATAGCAAATACCATTTGTTCACTATTAACTTTACTCACAATTAATAATAGTGGTTAAACTTTGAATTGCATTAGAGACATGTCTCATTTTAGGAAAAACAGTCTGTACTGGAGCAACCTATACCCTTCTTCATATTTGCATCAAAAACTTTTGAACTGGTTAAAAAAAAAGGCTTTAAAGATAAGGAACCATTTTTGTTCTATTTTGTTTTAATTCACACTGTTAAAAGCCAACATTTGTGAAACCAAATCTTTATGATATACTTATACATTCCCTGTCTTTGATTACCAGTTTAGATCACTATTAGTTCAGCAACAAAATTATTTATCCCAAAGTAAATGCTCATTTCTCTTTATGGATCTAAACAGCAGGAGGTGCTGTATAAAAAACATATACCTTCTTTCGCCTGTCCTCCTTGCTCACCCATCCCTTATGAAGAGCATGCTTAAATCATGTTTAGTGTATGGCCTGAAATCTACTATAAATTTCATTTTAAGTTGCAATGTTTATTTCTGACCAATTTCCCTGCCTTGCATTTTCAAATTAGATGGGTATACAAACACACACACACACATACACACATGGACACACATGTTCTATGATAAGGTTAGCAGTACCAAAAAGGCATGCATGCTCCATTTCAATTCAGCTTCATTAAACAGAAAGACATTGAAATATATGCCTAACTAAGAAAGGCAATTTTTGGTTATGTTTACATGCATAATTTTTTTTAATTGTATATTTCAGGTCTAGCCAACATTAATTGGGCAATCCTAGAAAAATATAAATTATGAAAAAGTGCATATACTCATACGTTATCTTAAGCAGAACAAGTAGAGATTATTTCCTCAGCAGTTTATCTGCTAGTGCACACTGTTATGCAGCATTCAAACATTAGCTGTATAATTCCTCACACAGAAAGATATACACCTTTAATATAAAGTTCAACTACTTATAAAATACACAATATATTGCACAGCATGTCACATTTCCTTATCAAAAAGTGTGACAGCTTTCTACAAGTAACATAATTAATAGTGGAAAAGAAAAAAATGAGACTGGGATAACTCACCTGTTCACAGTAGTTTTTTGCAGATTTTAATCGCTGGTACAAGGCCAATAATACTCCTTGGATATATATCTTGGCTCCAGTGGGACTAAAGCCTTCTCCTTTAGAAACCCAAAGCGGTCCCCATAAAGGCGTGATGGAATTTTGCAGACATTTATCAAGCATAGGAACTGCACAGAGAAAAGGAAATGGAGGGAGATATATATATATTTTTTATCCAACTAAAACACATAATCTGAATGGTGTCTCCCAGACCAGAATTGTTAACATGTATTATTTTTATCTGCTTGGGGATGTCTTACAAAACAGATCCTGCATTTCTGGTGGCCACTATGAAGGATATATTTATATTGAGACATTCCCCCCCACAACTATGTAAGACTCATAAGCCTTGTGCGCACACCTGAATAGTTTTGAAGTGTGTCTAACTAGCTGCACAGAGTGTCATGGTGTGCACTGATTGCCTTATCTTCTCATTTATCACAGATGAGTTGGAACCAACCTTGCTGAAATCTACTTACTGGCATTGTCCTGATAAAATTGCTAAATCCATGTTGTTTCGATGTACAGTTTTCTGTCAAGGAGTGTATACGTTTACAGCATGAAAATGTTGCATAACCGATCATTATTAAAATACAGTAAATGTAAGGATTGTCGTTAAGGCCTATTTAAAAAAAATAAAAATACTGATTTTCTGACAAAGAAAGAATAAAATCTATTTAGTATCATTCTGGGATTAAGGGTTAAGTGAAGAAGAAAATGAGACCATGTAAATAATATTGACGCTGAGTAAGGTAACCTATTTTTCATTTTTTGTCATTTCTTCCCACCAGAAGTCAAATACATATATGTTTTTTTTCTAAATTATATGGAAAGATTTTTGTAAGCAGCTGCAATATTTATTTTATGAAGACTACATTATATAAAGTACAAAAAGTCACATGTTTGATGACAGAATTTGTTCGTTCTTTTTTACTTTGCATTTTGAGAATAAATGCTAATGGGAAATACCTTATCAGTAAAAAATCTGGAACAAATCTTATTAATTTTAAAGATCCAGGCTCATCTACCATTCTGATCATTTTCAGTATACTGTTATATTACCAGTATGAGGAAGCACCAATGTTTTACAGTGCATTTCCTTTTCCTCCAGTTCCATTTACTTCAAAATCCTTGCACTAAATTCTGATAGGCTATGAACAAATTAAGTTTAGGAAATGGAAAAGGACAGCTTGCCTATCACTGGATGTGGACAAAGGAAGAGAATAGGAGAACAGTGCAAAGACTTACTGGAGGGAAAACAAGTTGTGAATGCATGTGTGCAGGGGAAGAAGTTCTGTATTTAGTTAGCAGTAGAAAAGCCAACATGGGTTTGTCAAAAACAGATCATGCCAGACAAACCTTATTGCATTCTTTGACCAAGTGACAAAATTAGTGGATCAGAGGAATGCTGTGGATATAATTTACTTGGACTTCAGGAAGGCATTTGATAAAGTAGATCACAACCTACTACTTGATAAGATAGAAAAATGTGGGTTAGACAGCATCACCACCAGATGGATTCGTAGCTGGCTGACCGGCCGTACTCAGCATGTGGTCCTCAATGGAACCGCATCTACATGGAGGGAAGTGTGCAGTGGGGTGCCCCAGGGTTCTGTTCTGGGGCCAGTGCTCTTCAACATCTTCATCAACGATTTGGACGAGGGGGATAGATGGGGAACTCATCAAATTTGCAGACGACACCAAGCTGGCAGAATAGCCAACACTCCAGAAGACAGGCTTAAGATACAGGAGGATCTGGACAGACTTGAACACTGGGCACTATCTAACAAAATGAAATTCAATGGTGAAAAAAGTAAGGTTCTACATTTAGGCAAGATCATTTAAATATGAGCCAGCAGTGTGCTGCAGCTGCCAAAAAAGCCAACACAGTGCTGGGCTGCATTAACAGAGGGATAGAATCAAGATCACGTGAAGTATTAGTACACTTTACAATGCCTTGGTAAGGCCACACTTGGAATACTGCATCCAGTTTGGTCACCACGATGTAAAAAAGATGTTGAGACTCTAGAAAGAGTGCAGAGAAGGGCAACAAAGATGATTAGGGGACTGGAGGCTAAAGCATATCAGGAACGTTTGCTGGAATTGGGGTATGTCTAGTTTAATGAAAAGAAGGACTAGGGGTGACATGATAGCAGTATTCCAATATCTCAGGGGTTGCCACAAAGAAGAGGGAGTCAAGCTATTCTCCAAGGCGCCTGAGGGCAGGACAAGAAGTAATGGATGGAAACTAGTCAAGGAGAGAGAAGCAACCTGGAACTGAGGAGAAACTTCCTGACAGTTAGAACAATTAACCAGTGGAACAGCCTGCCTCCAGAAGCGGTAAATGCTCCAACACTGGAAGTTTTTAAGAAGAGACTGGACAGCCATTTGTCCGAAATTGTATAGGGTTTCCTGCCTGAGCAGGGGGTTGGACTCGATGACCTCCAAGGTCCTTTCCAACTTTGTTGTTGTTGTTGTTGTTGTTGTTGTTGTTGTTGTTGTTGTTGTTATTATTATTATTATTATTATTATAGAAGGACTATTTAAATTCTAAAGACAGAAGTGCAGAGTGGAAAGGAAAGGCAATTGTGATAAATGAACAAAGCTCTGCATGTGTTCAGGTTTACATTTTTCACTGATTTTAATAAGTGGGGAAAATGAAAGGACAATATTGTTCAGTGATAGAGAGAACCACTCTGCATATGCTTATTTCACCCTACTTATTTTTTTTTTAAAAAAAGAATTCTCAGCCTTGCATTGATGAACTGATCTTGAGCCAGCTACTTTTCATGCTAAATATCCTCTAAAAGACATATACAGTGTTGTTGTTTTTTCAAAATCTTTTTTCCTTTTACTTTTCATTGTGAGAAGCAACCCATACCATTCTTTTTAAGTCACGTTCCTTGAAGATGAGAAATACCTTACACAGGTGTGTGATACTCTGCAAGACCATTTCCTCAGTTACTACAGGCCCAAAATCATATCCTGAATCCCATTCACATTCTTTCTGTGCATCAAGCCACAATATTGTGAGTGAGCAGGATTGACATGCATTACAGCAGAATGCAAAGCTTCAAAATAATAGGTTTCCACCAGGGAATGCGAACAAAAAGTGTGCAAGTAAAAACAAAACAAAGATTTAAAACAACTTTTAAAAATATACTGTGGCTGTTTCCATCATCCACCAGATTTGCTATATGATATTATGTTCCTCTGTTCTTTCTAATACCTGTCTGTTCAATTGCTGCTTCTTTTTTCATATATGGCTCTAATTTCTTTTGAAAGATCTTCAACATGTCTTGTAATTAGAATATTCTTTTAAATTTCCCTTTTAGAAGGGAATAGGTATCTCTTTTTTGGTCTTTTCCATATTTGTTGGCAGAGGCCATCTCTGTAATCTCAGAATTATTGGGAATTAGGCTTATAAATGTAATGTGTTATTACTATTATTAGACAATAAGTTGGGATATATTGCAGGAATCTAAGCTTCACAAATGTGGTTTATAGTACAGACTCAAAATTGGGGCAGTGGAAAGAGCAGAATCTATATCATTTCAAACACATTACTATATTTATAAGGCAATGCAGGAGAGAGCTCATGTTGTGAAGTTTAAGGATTGTGTGCTTGCTGTCCTGCAGGCTGTGAGCCTTCTAAACTGGAGAATTAAAAGAGAGGTCCTCTAAATCCCTATGAATCTATAAATTGTCAATCTGAGATGTTGGAAAATTGGGAGGCAAAATTTAAATCCTGGGACTCCTATTATTACGGGTGGTATTTTGTAGAGGCAGGGTGCACTATGATTAGTCCTATGTATAAAAGCATAGACTACTGCAATACTAAATGTGAGTTACAACACCCAAGAGGGTTACAGAACAGAGGATATTGGTTTCTACCTTTCTTTCACTTGTTTCTGGGCAGGTTTATCAGTCTGATGTAAAAGTATTTATTTATAGTTTCTAGACTCCGTCTTTCTCCCTCAAGGAGGGGTTCTGGCAGTGTATAGTATAATAAACATATAAAACAATATATAAAATAAATATCAGATTATTAAAATTAATTTAAGATTAAAAATAAATAGATTATGAGTGTCAACCTCCAACCTTGAATATCCAAATAAAGTCCAGGACTACTTTCATTATAACATTATAACATTATAAAATATCAAAGATATAAAAAAAAATCCAAGATGGTCATTTATATTAGTTAATAAAAGGCAGAAGGAGAGCTCTCATGGCACCATCCAGCCCCACAATTGCATGGTCCTTTGTGTTCCCCAAGCAAGACTGCAGAGCCAAATTTTAACCCTTTTATGGAAAGCAACTAAAGTTCCAGAGTTTTGTGTGAGGCCTGAATGTTCTTTAGGTTACTGTTTAAAAAAAAAAAAAATTACCACCATAATTGCCTTTCATAAATACAGTGATCAAGCATGAAAGCTTGACTTTTCCATGCCAAGTTCTGATCCAGGCTCTGCATATAGAGAATTAAGGTGGAGGGAAAGGGAAGAATGGCTTTGAGGAAGCTGAGAAGAGGAAACTAAGACTGAAGTAAGAACTTACAAGAACTAGGCTGGAAGGGAAAGAGCAAAGTGTAGCTGTGCTTGGAAAGAGAGCACCAAAAGCATGAATATCCATAGCAAATGGGCAAATTGTGAGATGTGCATTGTGACACAAGTTCTATTCCCTACGCACATTGTGACACAAGTTCTATTCCTTACAAGATGGAAAATTGGGGCTTGCAAATCACAGCACTTTTAAAAGCCTAGAAGAACTAAATTAAGGCAAGAAAATATTCTTTTTTCTCCTCTCTAACTGTGGTGAATGAGAGTCGCTATATTCAAAATATTTCCAAATTTAAGCAAAAGTATACAATTTCATCCTCCCATTAGAAAATCTGGAGGAAAGAGTTCTTGTTTCCAATAAAATGAAGTGATAAATTTGTAAGTTCTTTCATTGTTCTATCTTCTTTATAGATTAGAAGTAAATAATTAAAAGTAGTGTCCATGGGGTCGCGATGGGTCAGACACGACTTCGCAACTAACAACAACAATTAAAAGTAGTGTTTATTTCTTGCCTAATCCTAACCCAGTGTGTGTGTGTGCGCGCACTGTGTTTGTATCATATAAATACATTTTTAACACTATAAAGTGTAAGAATCTTTGCCTATGGGCATACCTAAGATTTTTTGTTTCATCCAGTTACTTGCTCTTATCTAGTTATGACACATATTGTCATAATATTGACTCCCTGACAGAGGGCCTGATTCCTAGAATAGGCTCTGAGACTCCCTCAGATTTGTTTTTCCATCTGAACTTCTCAATCACTCTATCTCAGATCTTTCTTCTTGCTGGAGCAACATCTGGAGGGAGGTGCCTTACATTGCCTTTGCCACCCTCCAATCATCACAGTATGTTGCAAAAGTGAAGACAGTTGTCACCAGATCCAGTAAGCTCAGTAGGGATCACAGTTGGTGCACTACACTTAACTGCATGGTTTCCTGTCAAAGCCCCCACTTGAAAATTCATTGGCAGCTACAGATCAAGGAGAATTCTGATACTGCAGATCTGCTTTCCAAAGAGTGCAATATTCAAAATGAGTTGATTCTGAAACCCAATCTCTTAGTTACCAAACACTCACCTTATCTGGATTTAATTGCAGATTATCTTCCGCCATCCAGCATGTTACTGAATTTATACAACATTCAAGAGTACCAGTTGAATGGTAAGAAATAGTAGAGCTGTATGTAATCTGCATACAAGGAGCATGTGATACTGCAGATTTAGTTCAGAAGATGTAGTTCAGGATGAGTGAGAGCATAAACATTTAACCTGTTTACAAATCATTAAAACTATCATTTTATAGATGACATGGCTTTTGCTAAGAGGCTTTTGCTGCAGCCATGCAATCCTGGAAATAGGCGCAACTCCAGTAATGAATCACAGCAGGTGCTGTGTTCTAAGGTACCTTTTCCAAACCCAATCAAAACAGGCCATATTCCTACTGTGTACAGCTACAGCCCTACTCCAAATGAAGCTTCCTTGGCAGTTTCACATAGGTACAAATCGGCAGGTGAGATGAGGAAGAAGGAACCCTGTGGAAATATTACTACATCATCACTCTGGATATCAAACAGTAATCTTCCAATATCATTTTATGGACTTAACAGTGTGTCTATAATCTAAATGTGCCAGAGAGTTCAGATGAATACTCTGATAACACTTCCTGGTATCAAGGTGTTTGAGGAAGAGCAGTAGGCCCATATTCTTCCCATACAGTTTCTGTCATAGGCCATCCATTAAAGAAAACAAAGCAATTTCTCTACCATATCCCAGCTGAAAACCCAATTGAAATGGTCAGATAATTACTATCATCAAGTTTTGTGTAAAGCTTCTTTGGCCACTTTTTGTTTTTGAAATGCTTTGAAATAGCAGTCTTCCAATATCTTAGGGGCTGCCACATAGAAGAGGGAATCAAGCTATTCTCCAAAGCACCTGAAGGCAGGACAAACTAATCAAGGAGAGAAGCAACCTAGAACTAAGGAGAAATTTCCTGACAGTTAGAACAATTAATCAGTGGAACAACTTGCCTCCAGAAGCGGTGAATGCTCCAACACTGGAAGTTTTTAAGAAAAGACTGGACAGCCATTTGTCTGAAATGGCATAGGGTTTCCTGCCTGAGCAGGGGGTTGGACTAGATGACCTCCAAGGTCCCTTCCAACATCATCATCATCATCATCATCTTCTTCTTCTTCTTCTTCTTCTTCTTCTTCTTCTTCTTCTTCTTCTTCTTCTTCTTCTTCTTCTTCTTCTTCTTCTTCTTCTTCTTCTTCTTCTTCTTCTTCTTCTTCTTCTTCTTCTTCTTCTTCTTCTTCTTCTTCTTCTTCTTCTTCTTCTTCTTCTTCTTCTTCTTCTTCTTCCTTCTTCTTCTTCTTCTTCTTCTTCTTCCTTCTTCCTTCTTCCTTCTTCCTTCTTCTTCTTCTTCTTCTTCTTCTTCTTCTTCTTCTTCTTCTTCTTCTTCTTCTTCTTCTTCTTCTTCTTCTTCTTCTTCATCATCATCATCATCATCATCATCATCATCATCATCATCACAGGATCCTGAAAGATGAACATCCTATCTCCAAAACAGATCAGACTGAGTGGAGAAGCCGGACTGAAAGGATTTTGTTGAAGTTTGCCTTTTGAACATTAGCTGCAAGGGACTTCTAATATACTTATCAGTGGGTGAAGAAAATGTCTAACAAGAGGAGAGATTAAAGATATGAAAATAAAGGGAATTCTTTGACTTACAATCACAACTGGGACCAGAATTTCCATTGCTAAGCAAGGGTTGTTAAGTGAGGCTCACCCAATTTTACAACACCTTTTGTCACACTTTTAAGTGAATCACTGCAGTTGTCAAGTGAATCATATGGCCATTAAGCAAATCTGTCTTCCCCTTCTGACCTTTCTGTGGGAAGTTGGCTGGGAAAGTTGCAAATGTAAATCACATGATCTTGGGATGCTGCAACTGTTGTAAATACATGTTGGTTGCCAAGGGCCTGGATTTTGATCATGTGACCATGGGGATGCTGCAACAGTTGTAAGTGTGAGGACTGATCATAAGTCACTTTTTTCAGTGCTGTTGTAACTTAAAATGGTTGCTAAATAAATGGTTATAAGTCAATGACTACCTGTAGAATGAAGCATCTTGCATTAGCCTGAATACCAGAAGCTTGATGATGAAGGCGCAAATGAAACAGACATTAATTGTTGTTGTTGTTGTTAGTTGCGAAGTCGTGTCCGACCCATCGCGACCCCATGGACAACGTTCCTCCAGGACTTCCTGTCCTCTACCATCTTCTGGAGTCCATTTAAGCTCACGCCTACTGCTTCAGTGACTCCATCCAGCCACCTCATTCTCTGTCGTCCCCTTCTTCTATTGCCCTCAATCTTTCCCAGCATTAGGCTCTTCTCCAGTGAGTCCTTCCTTCTCATTAGGTGGCCAAAGTACTTGAGTTTCAACTTCAGGATCTGGCCTTCTAAGGAGCAGTCAGGGTTGATCTCCTCTAGGACTGACCGGTTTGATCGCCTTGCAGTCCAAGGGACTCGCAGGAGTCTTCTCCAGCACCATAGTTCAAAGGCCTCAATTCTTTTGCGTTCAGCCTTTCTTATGGTCCAACTTTCACAGCCATACATTGCAACTGGGAAAACCATGGCCTTGACTATACGTACTTTTGTTGGCAGGGTGATGTCTCTGCTTTTTAGTATGCTGTCTAAATTTGCCATAGCTTTCCTCCCCAGGAGCAAGCGTCTTTTAATTTCTTGGCTGCAGTCCCCATCTGTGGTGATCTTAGAGCCCAGGAAGATAAAATCTGTCACTACCTCCATTTCTTCCCCATCTATTTGCCAGGAATTGAGAGGGCCGGATGCCATGATTTTGGTTTTCTTAATGTTGAGTTTCAAGCCAACTTTTGCACTCTCCTTCTTCACCCGCATCAAGAGGCTCTTTAGTTCCTCTTCACTTTCTGCCATTAGAGTGGTATCATCTGCATATCTTAGGTTGTTGATATTTCTCCCGGCAATCTTAATTCCAACTTTTGATTCATCTAGCCCTGCCTTTCTCATGATGTGCTCTGCATATAAGTTAAATAGGCAGGGCGACAGAATACAGCCTTGCCGGACTCCTTTCCCAATTTTGAACCAATCAGTGGTTCCGTGTCCAGTTCTCACTGTTGCTTCTTGACCCGCATATAGGTTTCTCAAGAGACAAATAAGATGGTCTGGTACTCCCATCTCTTTAAGAACTTGCCACAATTTGTTGTGATCCACACAATCAAAGGCTTTAGCATAGTCAATGAAGCAGAAGTAGATGTTTTTCTGGAACTCCCTAGCTTTCTCCATGATCCAGCGTATGTTGGCAATTTGATCTCTAGTTCCTCTGCCTCTTCGAAATCCTGCCTGTACTTCTGGAAGTTCTCGATCCACATACTGCTGGAGTCTAGCTTGTAGGATTTTAAGCATAACTTTACTTGCATGTGAAATGAGTGCAATGGTGCGATAGTTTGAACATTCTTTGGCATTGCCTTTCTTTGGAATTGGAATGTAAACTGACCTTTTCCAATCCTGTGGCCACTGTTGAGTTTTCCAAATTTGCTGGCAAATTGAGTGTAGCACTTTTACTGCATCGTCTTTTAAGATTTTGAATAGCTCAGCTGGAATACTGTCACCTCCACTAGCTTTGTTGTTGCTCAGCTTTCCTAAGGCCCATTTCACTTCACATTCTAGGATGTCTGGCTCGAGGTCAGTGACCACCCCATCGTGGTTATCAGGGATGCTAAGCTCGTTCTTGTATAGTTCTTCTGTGTAATTTTGCCACCTCTTCTTAATCTCTTCTGCCTCTGTTAGGTCCCTGCCATTTTGGTCCTTTATCATGCCCATCTTTGCATGAAATGTTCCCTTCATATCTCCAATTTTCTTGAAGAGATCTCTGGTTCTCCCTATTCTATTGTTCTCTTCTATTTCTTTGCACTGTTCATTTAAGAAGGCATTCTTATCTCTTCTAGCTATTCTCTGGAATTCTGCATTCAATTGGGTGTATCTTTCTCTTTCTCCCTTGCCTTTCGCTTCCCTTCTTTCCTCAGCTATTTGCAAAGCTTCCTCAGACAGCCATTTTGCTTTCTTGCATTTCTTTTTCTTTGGGATGGTTTTAGTTGCTACCTCTTGTACAATGTTGCGAACCTCCGTCCATAGTTCTTCAGGCACTCTGTCTATCAGATCTAATTCCTTAAATCTATTTGTCACCTCTACTGTATATTCATCAGGGATATGATTTAGTTCATACTTGAGTGGCCTAGTGTTTTTCCCTACTTTCTTCAATTTAAGCCTAAATTTTGCAACGAGAAGCTCATGATCTGAGCCACAGTCAGCTCCTGGTCTTGTTTTTACTGACTGTATAGAGCTTCTCCATCTTTGGCTGCAGAGCACATAGTCAATCTGATTTCTGTGTTGACCGTCTGGTGATGTCCATGTGTAGAGACGTCTCTTGGGTTGTTGGAAAAGAGTGTTTGCTATGACCATCGTATTCTCTTGACAAAATTCTATCAGCCTGTGCCCTGCTTCATTTTGTACTCCAAGGCCAAACTTGCCTGTTATTCCGTTTATCTTTTGGCTTCCTACTTTAGCATTCCAATCCCCCATGATGATAAGGACATCATTTTTTGGTGTTGATTCTATAAGGTGCTGTAGGGCTTCATAGAACCGGTCAATTTCATCCTCTTCAGCACCAGTGGTTGGGGCATAGACTTGGATTACTGTGATATTGAATGGCTTGCCTTGGATTCGCACTGAGATCATTCTGTCATTTTGGGGATTGTATCCCAGTATTGCTTTTCCTACTCTTTTATTGACTATGAAGGCTACTCCATTTCTTCTGAGGGATTCTTGCCCGCAGTAGTATACCTGATGGTCCTCTGAATTAAATTCACCCATTCCTGTCCATTTTAGTTCGCTGATTCCTAAGATGTCGATGTTCAGTCTTGTCATCTCTTGTTTGACCACGTCCAGTTTGCCTTGATTCATGGATCTTACGTTCCAGGTTCCTATGGAGAAAAAATCTTTACAGCATCGGACTTTCCTTTCACCACCAGATGCATCCACAGCTGAGCATCCTTTCGGCTTTGGCCCAGTCGCTTCACTCTTTCTGGCGCTACTAGTACTAGCCCTCTGCTCTTCCCCAGTAGCATATTGGACACCTTCCGATCTGAGGGGCTCATCTTCCAGCGTCATATCTTTTTGCCTGTTAGTACTGTCCATGGGGTTTTCATGGCAAAGATACTGGAGTGGGTTGCCATTTCCTTCTCCAGTGGATCACATTTTGTCAGAGCTCTCTGCTATGACCTGTCCGTCTTGGGTGGCCCTGCACGGCATAGCTCATAGCTTCATTGAGTTACGCAAGCCCCTTCACCACGACAAGGCAGTAATCCATGAAGGAGAGACATTAATTACACAGTGATAAAATTTGTATTTTCATGTATCGTGGCTCAATAATCAAGATTAGTCGTAGGAAATTCTAGAGTTTTGTGGGAAGCAAAATTTCACACTTGTCAAACTTTATATACAGTAAACTCCATTATTTGTGATACCTTTGTAATAATGATTCATATATTGCAGTATGCTTTAAATATTCTATGGAGCCAAAAGGTAAATTCTTAGCACTCTTATAGAGAAGCAAAGTCTGCTGAAATCATAAGATCTGTTTCAAAGTAAATATATTTACAAATGAAAGCAATCTGTGTACAGGACAAACCAATATGCTTTATATAATTGTTTTTGCATTAGCCCAATCTGACTGTCACTAAACATCATAGTATAGAGCAAAATCAAGAAACGTGGAAGTCACAGGAACCAGAGGGCCTTCATATGTTTTTCTTAATGTTTGTAAGCTACCACATTGCAAAGTAAACCACCACCTTCCAGCACCAACTTTATTTCCAATAACAGCTTTAGTTTTCAAATAGACTTCATTGTTTTTTTAATGTTTGGAAGTAGAACCATATATCCAGGGCATGGGGGGGAAACCAAGACAAAAACATTGTAAGTTGATCTCTTACTTTTGGCTATTTGAAATGTACAGAAGAGGTTAGCCGTGGCAGGAAAAGTCAAGCTAGAGCCTTTTGATACAAGATAGTATGTAGGGTGGATAAAAACACAGAACAGTAGAAATAAAACCTTGGAGGGATCTAAGTACATTCTGCTTATTGTTTTTCTCCCCTATTGTTTTTCCTCCCCAATTAAAGAATGTTGTTTCTGCAGCACTGTGACCAACTGAAGCCTTATATAAATAGCTAAGATCAATATTCTAGTTAACTCCACCCTCCTCAGAAGAACTGTACAGGTTACTAAAGAACAGGAAAGTGCAAAGCGTCATGCTCCACTCAGTATTAAGGATGCAGATATAGAGGTGGTCAACAGTATTAAGTATCTGGGGGTGCAGATAACTAACAATCTGAACTGGCCTCTCCACACATCATCCTTAGTGAAATGTGCAAACCAGCATCTGCATTTCCTGCATTTGAAAGCTGTATGCAATGATATTTCATTTTAATATATGCCGATTAGTGTACATTTAAAGTGACAATAAAGTTATTTTATGTCTATGTCTATGTCTAAATAGTTTACGCATACCAATTAAAGAGCCTTGTCTTATTTTTAAGTTTAATGAAAAGTTGAGATATTAAGATTCTTCCTTAGAATTCATCCTTTAAATCTTTTAATTGTGGCCTCCATCTATATCAGTCTTAAATACATGACTGATTGATCTTTGAGCACCTTTGTATTTAAGCTTTTGGCAAGCATTTTGTGATTGACTATGCACGCTATAGCTATCATTTTGCCCAAGTCTTTGTAACATGTTCAAAAAAATTAAAAACATCAATAAGCCCGAAAACAAAAATGTTTTCAAGAACCAACCATTCTCCAAAATTTCTCCAAATTCTCCTTTCAGAATGAGAAGTTGTAATAAATATCGGATGACTAAAAGGGAAGGAGGAGCTGATGAAATATTGGGCAAAGTAACTCCTCACACAGTTGCTAGCAAGTCTATAACTTATGAGATCACAAAGAAATGAAGTGCTGAACATATAGACATTATATTTATTTATTTAAAATAGTTATATAGCAACCCACCTCTATTAGTTTGGTGTATGTAAGAGAGACTTGTAAACCACTTCCTGTCAGTTGCCCCAAGCAAATTAATATTGGCTGCTGAATTCCTAATTTGTTTTACTGTCATACAGGCTCAATTTATATCTATTCGTGGTTTTCGTCATGAAAAATTATGATTTAAATTATTAAAGAAATGCTTAAAGGAAAATCACAACAGAAAATATCTAGTGTTTAAATATTCTGAAAACTAAAACAACCTCTAACTTCAACAGTTGCCATTAAATTAATTTAAGCACATTTTCCTCAGATTTGTTCTTGATGTTAATGATGAAGACAAATACAACCAAGAAAATGAAAAAAGGAAAACATATAGTGCATTGAATATAACCGTACAATATGCTTTCACTGTTTCATCTACTGAATCCGATCCCTAAGATGAGTCCACTTCCAACTGCCTGGAAATTAACATTTTTGAAATAAAGAATATGTATGACATACATCTTTATTTCTTATGTTCACGATATGACTTTTGTGGTCAAGAGGTATAATTAGTTGAGTAAACTTTTTCCATGCTATTTTGGCAATGGCTGTACAACTCTGTCCTCCCAGCTATTGGTGTACAATATTCAAAAGTGTGGTCTGCAGACTCAGCCTGAATGACTGAGAGAACACATGCTATATTAAATGATCCCGACATATTTTACTCAAACAAAACTAATCTAACAGCTGTTGTGTACTTTTGTTTACATGTTATATGTCAAATCTTATTGTCCCTAAGGTACTTATGAGAGAAGCTTTAGCAATCATTCTCTTAAATACTGATGCCTATCCGAATTTGGATTTTTCCACTATTGAACAGAATGACAAGCACATGATTGCTGTACTTAAAGCAATCTTTCACAGCTGCCTTGCTTCTTCAGTGATCCCATTAAATTGACGGCAGATGCCTGTGGGGTCTGCAGTGTTACATACTACTTCACAAGGTGCTGATTTATACAAGTCCATTGAATGGTACATGACTTTATTGGGGGGGGAAGCATTTCTTTGGTCATTTTATACTCTACCTGAGTAAATTTAATTTAGATAGTCATTCTTCATCCTTCAGAAAGAGCTCACACTTATGTTAATTGTTTAGAAGTTTTTGAACTCTGATGTACAAATGGTTAGCAGGCACGAAATCTCTTCATTTCTAAAATGCATCATGAGTCATGTCTTTTCTAAAACTGAGTGAAGTTGCTGTCCATTAAATATGCTGGCACATCTTCTGCTTGAGCAAGTGGACCAAAATGGTGTGAATTGTTAATGCCTTACTGCTTTGGTTCACGGTTTGTGATTGATCATTTGTAACTATATCTACCCCTTGTTCCATGAAATCAAGTATGGAGTAATGGGTTCATCAGATTTTTAGGTTAAATTGAGAGTGAAGAGGTACTGTGTGTAGAAATAAGAGTTGCCATGTTCAGGGCTGGCCTTCTAACAGCATGGATTCTAAAGACGATATTCAAAACCACTTCACTCATCATACGCTTACTGATTCTGAATAGGTCCTATTTGCAGAGGACATTTGGTAGTTTTCCAATAGACTTTATGCTTCTTTCCTACTTTTATCACTTAACCTATTTTCTGTATTAAAAAGTCTGAAGAGGTTAAACTAGAAAATAAACATATTACAATACATGTAAAAGCTCTTAGTGTAAGACGTGCAGATATATAATGCAAAAAAAGACAAAGACAATCCAGCATTTACAATTTAAATATGACCACAACCTTTTCATTATGATTTAAGCTCCAAATTAATAAAACTAGTTATGTATACATTTAGTATTTTTCATAGATTATAATTTGACTAGTTACTACTACATGTTAGCTGACTATGCAAGGTATTAACTAGAATCACAGAACAGAAAAACAAAAAAATTGGAACACAATAGATTTTAGTCAAGAAACAATAAAACATTTTAAATCCTACTGATCATAGAAGGAAGTTGTACAGTTTTGTATCCAGTAAGACCACTGAAATTAAGTGGACAAAACATGCCAAACCTTTCACAAAACGTATCCAATTTTTAACCTGGAGATTTGAAAGTATATATAAACTATTTACTACTTTACAAATTATATTATTTGCTTTAGAAACTATTATACCTACTTTATAACAATAACTACCCTACATTAGACTTTGTTAAATGGAAGTATGCATGAAAAATACTACTTAGCTTCTCATCTGGATACCCTGGTAAACTAATCAAAGAGAATAAATTGAATCAAATTTTAAATCAGAACATAAGTTACAATGGAAGAATGTACATATTAAGGTTTAGATAATGCAGTGTATGGGTGCGAATTCAGATTATGTTGGCTAATGTGGAAATTCAGAAACCTATTCTGGAAAAAGCAGTAGCCAACCAACTCTTTTATGCTGCCAAGAAAGTGTTGAATGCAATCGCCAGGAGTTGACATTGACCTGGGGTTACCTTTACCTTTTATTGTAAAGATAGTATATTAAATCTTACTTTCTTTAAAATAAGGAAATTATGTTGTATTCTTCATCTAAATTTCTGAATAACTATGTACTTATGAGATTTCAAAATGAAAAAAACAATTTCATTTGAGCATGCTTAAAAATAGAATCCCATATTAATAGCAATAGCACTTAGACTTATTTATTGATTCAGAGTCGGCATATTGCCCCCAACAAGTAATATTCTAATAGTGCTCAATGTGCATACTCAATTATCTCCTGAGTTTGGGGCCACACATGGAATAAAAATTGGGAAGCTAGAAGAGGAAGAGTAATAGTTCATAACAGCTAAGACACATAATATTTCTTAAGTAGTTTGATACACACGCATAACATATACAGAACATTAACAGAAGAATATTGCACTAGAAAGAACTTTGTCAACAAGGGCCTCCTATTTCTCTGTATATAACTGAAGAAACAAAATACAAAAGTAATTAAATATAAATTAACAGCTACAGATAAAGGATAGAATAACAAAATCAAAGTAATGATTTGTGGCTCCTTTTCAGACACTCGTTATATTTCTCCTACTGCCCAATCATCTCTTTCTCAGCAATCAATTCACATTTTATAGACAATTAAGATATTCAGTTTTCATTTATTTGGGGGAGGAGAGGGATTCTCTCCCACAAAAGGTTTTCTAAGAATATGTTGTAATTCTGCAGAATTTTAAATTCTCCCAGTTCCACTTATGTCTTCCTTGCTGGTATACATGATAGAGTATTGGCTAGAGTATTAGCAGGATAGAGATTTGGGAAACCGAGGACTTAATGATCAAGTGGTGTGTGCAGCAAAATATTATATGTAATTTTATGACTGTGTTACTGGTGGTTATAAAGTGTTTGAAAATAAACAAGCTAACATATTGTTATTTTATTTAATATATTTTTGAAAATTAAAAAATATGCATACAGATTTGTATCCTATATTTTTTCCAAAAGATAGGGCAGAAAACCCCAGGCAACTATTGTGGATGCCAAATGACTTCTATTTGAAGCCAGGCAAGGAGAAAGAAAGAAGGCACAATATAATCAATAGATAAATGGTTATTTGCTATTAAAGTTGGCGCATTCCTAAACTGTACTATGACAGAGAAAACTAATCACCATCAGCACTTTTCAGCCAATAGCAACAGCACTTAGACTTATATACTGCTTCATAGTGCTTTACAGCCCTCTCTGAGTGGAGTAGAGTCAGCCTATTGCCTCCAACAATCTGGGTCCTCATTTTACTGACCTTGGAAGGATGGAAGGATGAGTCAACCTTGAGCTGGTGAGAATTAAACTCCTGGAAGTTGGCAGAATTAGCCTACAATACTGCATTCTAACCACTGCATCACTGCGCAATTTATTATTTGGGAAGGGGAGGAGGGAATCAGGCAAGATGATAGAGAGTAATAAAAAAAAACAGTAAACTCACTGAAAAATGGTACACTCCCAAAAGATGTACCTGCTACAGCATTCAAATTGGAACACAGGAGTTAAGCATTTAGACTTGTGTAAAGTGGCAGGCTTTCTGCCATATGTTATAGCAACTATAGAGTGAATTCTAATGAGGGCTTCTGCATAGGCCAAAACCCCCTAGGCTCAGAGAGCAAAATGAAGAATGAGGTTCCTCTAATCTAGATAATATCTGACAATTATCCATAGGCTCTGCTGCTGTTTTAGTTACATTAACTTTATTTGATGACCTCTTCCAAACTTCTCGTTAGTCCATCAGCAAAATTCATCTCTATTGACTGATTATGTGAAACATAAAGTTCTTCAGCCCTCCTTTGCCATATTTCACTCTCCATAATCCTTGAATCTTTGATCTTACACTCAGCTACCATCAATCTTCTCTACCTTCATAAATGATATTTCTGTATCATTAATTACATGTAATTGTTATGTATTTCCCATCTGCTGCCCATTGCATCTAGAAAAGTTTTTTACTTATAGCATATTGCATGAGGCTGCTATGTTCAGGACAATTATTTATGTTTTTTTGGAAATCCATCTTCTCTCAGTATCTCCCCTCAGAAAACTTCCTGACAAATGTAAACAAAGCATACTGTATGGACAGGAAATTCAGGAAGTTAGTAATTGGTATTCTTTTTGTGAACAGGGGATTAAGTAATTTTTGTTGGTTTACAAATGAATGACTTTGAGATTGGGCTCAATATGTGGAAATAAAAGACATTCAGCTATTGGTCAGCTTGGCAGCAATTAGACTGAGCACTGACAGAGATGATCCCTGCAAATTCCAAATTTGCAAAAAGGTTTACAAGTCCATGATCAAATTGTAGTCCTAACTGTAACACACAAATATAAAAAAATTTAAAACAATTAAGGTTGTGTTGTAAAGGTCTGGGCACAAAAAAGCAAATGGTTGCTTCATAGAACTAAGAGAGAAGGCATCTATGTGAACGAATGCTTCCTGGTGCTTGCTGAGGCAGGCTGAAACTTCCCAGGGAGTGGCAAGCAGTCCCAGAACCATGCAATTCTGGGACTGCTTGCTACCCCACAAGGCAAGGTGGAGGGCAGCTAAAAGAGCATAGATGGGCGAGAATAGGGGGGGTAGGAGGAGTTGAAGCACCCCTGTGATATAACTGTGGGTGGGCTGCCAAGTGCTTGAATTTTGATCATGTGATTGTGGGTACACTGTGATGGCCATAACTTTGTGCACAGGTCATAAGTCAGTTTTCCCAGCACTGGGTAACGGTTGCTGAATGAATGAGCATAAGTTGAGGACAAGTCTTTGGAGTTGTTCTAGTACCCTAATCTGTGCTACTGGCGGGCAGTATTCTTCATAAGCCAACAGGTTTACTCACTTTATGTATGTATGTATGTATGTATGTATGTATGTATGTATTGTCTGAATCTCCCTCAGATTTTTTTATTCAGTTCTTTGCTGTACTGAATTAAGTATACATAGCATTTTTCATTACTTTTTTGTAATTGTCTTTTAATATTCAGTTTCATGACATTTCATTACAGAGGTTCGTTTTCCTGTCTCCTGTTTGACCTCAAATGCCTCTTTACTCTGAAGACTAAAAACCTCTTTTCTTTTTTTCCTGAAAAGGCCTAAGAACTGTACCCAAATTCCCATGACACAGAATAACTTCTACTCCTTATTTTGGTTGTCACTCTCATCCATTGAGCTTATATCTTTGATTTTCTTCTTCAAGAAGATCAGCTTCTTCTCTGTCAGTTCCTGTTTGTCCTTTGATCCAACACAACTTCATCTTCTCTTATGAATTGAAATGTATTCAATTACTGCTCCAATCCTTGCACTCCTTCTTCAAATGTTGGTATAAGCTTGTCACAAATATATGTTGTTGTTTCCTCAGGTCAGAACAAACATACTAGAAGCGTTGTAGATGACAATCGCAAAGTGATGTTTCATTTTCACTTCAGTTTTTTAAATCAACAATAGAGGCTCTCTTCATCAATTCTTCTTCTTCTTCTTCTTCTTCTTGTGCCATATCCGTTATCGGACGTTGGCGATCATGTTGGCGATCCTGTTTTTATTAGCAGCCGCACGAAAAAGTGCTGCTGAGTTTTGTCCAAACCAGTCCCTTAGATTTTGAAGCCATGATGTTCTTCTTCTGCCTGGACCTCGTTTGCCTTCAATCTTTCCCTGGAGGATTAAATGGAGTATGCCGTATTTTTCTGGGTGTCGCATCACATGTCCGAAATATTCTAACTTTCGTTTTTTAATTGTTTTGATGATTTCCCTTGGCTTTCCCAGGCGGCTTAAAACCTTCTCATTTCTGATCTTGTCCACCCAGCTTATACGTAACAGCCGCCTGTAAATCCACATTTCAAATGCTTCTAGTCTCTTCAGGTGGCCTTCTGTCAGAGACCAACTCTCTACTCCATAGAGCAGGATAGAAAAAATATAGCATCTGACAAGCCTGATTTTCAGTCTTAGGCTTATGTCGTGACTGCAGAAGACCTTTTTCATTTTGAACATCAATTCTTATAATAGTTAAATGCTCTCATTCCTCTTAGAGGACATTTGTTAAGATTCTTTGTATTAAATAACCCTACCAAACTTTGCTTGCACACTTTTGCTGTTTATATTTGTCCATTTAATAAGCTCAATACATGAAAATCATGTTTTATCTGTCTAGCTGCATTTTTGTGCTTGGAAAAACATCACTCTCTCACACACACACAAACACACACACAAACACAGAGAGAGAGAGAGAGACACAAACCCAAGCTCCATTGGCACCCTCAGCATGAGATATTTATTTGGCAAATCACTAATAGATTGAGCTGGGCTTATGTAAAGCACAATATAGGAGTTCAACCCTATAATAGTGATACCATTGCCAAATTAACTTTTATGAGAAATCCAATATAGACCCACTTTTTGTGGGTGCTTAATTTTGCTGCAATGACCTTTAGAGGAGTGTTTTTTTCTTCTTTCAACCAAATACAATTACTATACAAGTTGTCCTTTTCTGTGTACAGCCAAATAATTTAAATACATATATAGATACACATACAAATAGAAACTAAAAGGTACTCTATAATGATGCTGGTCCACTTAGGAATAGTGAAAAGAGTAGTATTTGTTCGGATGAAAACTAGAAGTAGCAACCTTAAATGAGTTAAATTCCCACTGTACAAGAGATTTTATAGGAAAACTCTTGAAAACTGATCTGGTCATTAAATAAATAACGTGATTTGATTGGCATGAAAATTTCAGCTTACTATTGAAATCATAGGGTACACTGCCCCCCAATAAAGCTGTCTTTTTTCATATTTAGCATTCACATATTTACGCTTCATTTCATACATACTCCCGCTGCTGTTGTTTGTTATTTTATAATAGCAAATGATGCAATTCTTACCATTTAGGAGATCTTCCATTTTTTCACCATGCATATTATATATATACTTCGCTGGTGAAATAAGGTTCAGTCGCATGGTACAAATATCTAAAAACTTAAAACAAAATCAAAACCAGAATCATTAATATTTAAATATTATTTATTTTTTTTAGAATGAAGCCTAATTATATTTAGCTGTTCAAGAGGAAAATGGTATCTTAGCCATTTAGGATCATTTTCCTGTACAAGAAAAAATGGTTATCTCAGCCATTTAGGATCATTTTCACTAAATCTGAAGATTCACAATATTCATCCAATCCATTTTTATTATTATAAATAATACAAGTATATTCATTTATAACAGTGCAACAATGCAGTTCATTTATAACTGATTGGCTGAATAATAGAATAACAGGAGAAATAAGCTAGAATCTGTGAAATTCTAGCAATGAAATCAGGGAGGTTGACTCCTAATATTCCATTTTATGTTATTTATTTACTTGTTTTAGGCAAATGATAGAAAATAACAATGATGAAGAAGAAAAGGAATACAAGATTTCATGCTTTTGTTCCTTCTACCTATGGCTGATGAAAACATTTTTCCCCAGAATGGAAACAAAATTCTAATACAGGAGAAAATGTGTAGCTCTTGCTTAAACTATGGCATCCTGGGTGATCCCTGAGCTTGATTGTTTGCTTGCAGACATTTCATTACCCAACTAGGTAACAACATCAGTATTGGTGAGTGTGGGGTTTGCTCCTTTTTAATTTACTGGCTTGCCATGTCAGTGTTGGCAGGGGTCATTTTCTCCTTGGTAGTTTTTCTTGATTAAGGCATTATTTTCAGCTGGATAGTTTCTAAGGCACTACCTTAAGATCTCTGCTATGGATCATAAGAGTGATGATCCCATGGGTATTCCTTTGGATGGGATGTAGGAAGATAGGGCAGTAAAGTTTACTCAGATGTAATGCAAACAATTATGCCACAGACCAGAGGAACACAGAAACAGAATTAATTTATAGCACAAACCATAATGCAGCATCTAGAAATTATAGCATGCTAACAAATATAACCAAAAATATGAATCTAGTATGTGTTTAAAGACACCTTTAAAGTAATAAAAATGGAACAACTAGAGAAGACACATGAAACAATCAAGAAGTTTAAAGGAATACAATTCACGAGGGAAGAAGAAAACATCAACACAATGCCCTTCCTGTGTTTCAGCAGCAACAGCGGAAAAGATGGCAAATTAGAAACAATAATTTATAATAAAAAACCCTATCCAAACTAACCAAGTGCTCCATTACCAAAGTAACAACCCAACCTTCCACAGCAGGAGCTACAGTATATAAAAACATTATTCAGATGAACTGAAACACACTACAACACCCGGAATACCACAAAAAGAAAACAGACCGTCTATCCAACATAGGCAGACGAGTAGCAAAACACATCCTTGAACACCATCTAGCCATCAGAAGAAACAATACAAACTTCTTAATCTCACAACATATGAACAAAGTCAAATGCAATTTCAACTGGCATCCTACACCAAGCCAAATCCAAAAATACTAGGGAATTCCTGGAAGCTTGGCATTCAGACAAATCAGCCATCAATAGACACATAGGAATAAACCATATTTACCATTCAAAAGAGACAACAAAAAGCTGAGAAGAAAACAAGACATATCTCCTCCAGCAGCCAACACCCAAATAAGCAGACACACCAGACAAAGAATTAAGTGCAAAGCAATACTTAATCAAGGAACTACCAAGGAGAAAACTACACCTCTCCCACAGGGGCAGCTATTGTATATGAACAGGGAGCAAATCCCACACTCAGTAGCAATGATGATGTTTCCTAATTGGATAATGAAAAATCTGCAAACATAACAAAGAGAGTACCAAGGATTCCATGTAAACAACGTTGGATTGTATGGAGGGCTTAAGGGAATCAAAGACTGAATCCAAGATGGAACCTTTTACTCTATACTATCTTTTGAAATGCAGATTACTTTCATGATTTTTGTCAGTCACTTCCTTTTATCTTACTCAATACAACTTTTGCTTTATTTGAACTATAGAATGTACATATGTTCTTGGAATGACATATTTATTTTTGATATTGGAATTTCACATCTCATTTTACAATCAATTAAAATAATTGTTGAAAGACTCAATAGCATCAAAGAACAGATCTACAATTTCTGGTTGTTCTGATAATAAAACATCCAGGGCATCAGTTCTAAAATATTGTTTAGCACAGTGCTGGTTTAAGAAAAACAGTGATGCATTTTGTCAATCCAAATGCAGTTAAAGGAATATGAAACATAACATGAAATAGGATCACTATACTGGAATTATCATATATACTCGTAAATAAACTGAGAATTTTAAGTGCCAAAATGAATTGCAAAAATTGGGTTTGGCTTATCCATAGATGGGCTTATCTGTATATATGGTAATACTTTTTAAACTACCCATATATCCTATATATACTCACACATAAGCCATTAGCAGGTAAAATGACATTTGAATGTTTAACAAGATACTATGAAAAATGGATAATCTGTGGATCACCCATGGAGGAGACAATTGTGAAAATTAAAACATACAAACATTTTGTGGATCACCTTAGCTGCAGGTGACATATTTTACATGTATTTTGATTAAAAATTTAAGAGTTGGCTTATCCGTGGATAAGTTTATTCATGAGTATATATGGCATCATAATTACTGTAACTCCCACCCTTTGGCCCTGAATGGAGATAATACTGCACTGTTTTGTGGGACTGCTATTTTAAGCAGGTATATAATAAAAATAGCTATTATCTGTATGTTTTGGAAACAGCATTTTTTAAAATATTTTAGAACTGATCAGTTTTTTAAATAAAAGAGTTAGAAATGTCTTAACTGATTCCTTTTACTTTTATCTTTTGGGGGGTTGCAAAACACAGACATTATTACCCAATCTTAGCTACCTCAGATTCTAAAATTCTGAATTATAATTTCAGTAAATTTGATATTTTATATGAAATTATAGCAAACACTTCTCAACATGAAACAAAGATGCAAATGTCATCATCTCCAGTATGTTAATTATTGCTTTGTCTATTCATTCATTCATTGAAAACACTTTGAAGCAGGAAGAGACCTTTTTCTATAAAATAGATATGTTTAAGTGAAAGCTGAGAATAGAGGAATTAGACCTATCTGAAGGAAAGAAGTGGCCAGGCATCACACATTTTTAATTTACTTGCTCCAAACACCATTTATTAACCATCTATGTCCCTTTCTTTTCATGTCCATTCCTGTAATGCTCATCTTCTTCATATTTGTTTTCTTCTTTTTTTTCTTCCAGAATTTAAACATGAATTATAAAGCAAACTTAAATACTTACAAAAAACTCAATAGATCAATTCTGGTTCTGCACATACAAATGTTAATGGAATTGCATGAACCTGAGTCTCTAACCCAAATCTAAATCCAAAAGATTGGATTTAATGGTCCAGTAAAGCATCCAAACAAAACATGACAATGCATAATGGAATCTATTCAATTATCTATGGGAGGTGTACCTGCAATTTTGTCGTAACCTCCACAACTGAATTGTGTCTACTCTAATCATACATCTAAATGGACCAATTACAAATAATAAAACAAAAGTGAAAACGCTCTTCATATACATGCCACATCTCAATATACCTTTTCAATTTGGTTTGGAGATGCTGCTATTTCATAACCATCCTGTCCCATGCAGTTCTTAAAGACCAAAAGTCTGATCATAGGTTTTTCTATAAGTTTCTTCATACGTTTGGAAAGTACAGGGTCAGCTTTTCTTCTCTTGACATCTCTAGGAAAAATGAGACCATTCAGTGTCCAAGTTGCATTCTTCATTAACAACAGATGGTCTGGAAGAAAAGAAGTAAAGTAAATATTTAGTTTCAGAATTAAAAGCGAACATATCATGCTCCCTTTCGCCTATTACCTTAATAACACACTGGCTGCTATCCACATAAAAGCTGATATTTTTGGAAATACGACCCCATCTTTCCGCAAACCGTGACATAAGCTGTAGCAAGCTGTCTCTATTGATAGCCTGCATAAATCATCATTCCTGAAGGGAACAGATGTTCAGGGTATGAAAGAGTAATACCACAATTTAGTCATAATTAAAATTCACCTTAGCATGCCTCTGTAGCTGATCAGAAAGCAACATTTTACTTCTCATCTGCAAAACACTTTTCTTCACCTTTGCTTCATAAAATGAAAGATACTTGTTTCTGAGCCTTGACCTACATTTGCCTAGATTTATAATGCTCATAAAGTCTCATACAAACGATCCATTTAACAGCTGGCTTCTTAATTCTTCTAAAATAATGACCCCATGCATAATGTCTTAGTAGAGAAACTCAAATTCAAAAGGGTATATACTTGATAATTTTTCTCTGCTACCTTGGCTATCAATCCATTTTTGCAAGGTTAGGAAGATAGAAATTAAATATTTTTTTTACCAAGGAAAAACCTAAGAGACATTTCTAGACAAAATGGGAACATTGATTAAAAATCTCTGTTTATAATTTCCTTATATAGTTTATCTAATGCCTTTCTACTTAGAGTAATCCTTTAGTAGGTCCATCCAGAATGTCTCAAAATCATGAATACTTTTGAATTATCCGGTTGAAGAGAAGGAGAAAAATCTATTTTACTTTTGTAACATGTCTACTAGTTACAAAAGAATATCAAGACAATATCGAGACAAAAAAAACTTAGCCTCATTAGATGCAAAAAGAAAAATACTCAAAACTATATAACATCTTAATAGTATTTTACTCTATTTAAGTACTAATGGCAACTCCCAGTTCCTACAAGATAGCCAAAAGCATAGTAAATATGATGATTTTTCCATTACAAAATTGGAGGTTAATTTTAGGTGATGCATTGTATAGATACAATATTTTAGGAAATTTCTGTTTGTAAATTACATGTAGTAAATAGTCTAAAGTATAAAAACTTTATTTATCCTGAGAAACACAGATCACTTTTACTTTTTAAAATAATACATGTTACAACAGAGATTCATACAAACCAGAAAAGTTATGGAGGTCTTAGAAAAGTTAACTTGAACATCCCATTTTCTCCATTATATTTGCTACTAAAATCCAGTGTACTCAATCTCTTATCTCTTATATACACAAATATAGGAGTTGCTTTTCAAATTACTGTAAGTATATGCAGTTATTTACAACTAAAATGTTAAAGTGTAAACCATTAGTAAAGCATAACAGAATAACAGAATTGGAAGGGACCTTGGAGGTCTTCTAGTTCAACCCCCTGTTCAGGCAGGAAACCCTATACCAGGGGTAGGCAACCTTGGCTCTTTTATGACTCGTGGACCTCAACTCCCAGAATTCCTGAGCCAGCATGGCTGGCTCAGGAATTCTGGGAGTTGAAGTCCACGAGTCATAAAAGAGCCAAGGTTGCCTACCCCTGCCCTATACCATTTCAAACAAATGGTAGTCTAATCTCTTCTTAAAAACTTCCAGTGTTGGAGCATTCACAACTTCTGGAGGCAAATTGTTCCATTGATTAATTGTTCTAACTGTCAGGAATTATTATTTTTTTAGTTCTAGGTTGCTTCTCTCCTTGATTAGTTTTCATCCATTGCTTCTTGTCCTGCCTTCAGATGCTTTGGAGAATAGCTTGACTCCCTCTTCTTTATGGCAACCCCTCAAATATTGGAACACTGCTATCATGTTACCTGTAGTTTAAGGTAATACATATACATAGTACATAGTTTAAGGTAGTACAAATTATTTAATTATTTAATTATTGATTTGGTAATCCTCAATTTATGACAAATGGGATTTTTTCTCCTTTCCCCTACACTTTTTTCTGTCCCCATTTCCTTCCCCATTTTCCCACTATTTTCATTTTCATTTTATAGTTTGATAAGTTTAATAACAGTATAAAGTGCATGTTAAAAAGGGAAATCACAGCTAACAAGTGAAGATAGCATAATCCTTTGTGTTGCTTAGGAAATCACTAAAAACTTGTTGTTCTCCCAAGCCTTGGGAGCAGGGTAAATGTGAAGCCACCTTTTCTTTGTTTTGTTTTGTTTCTTTGGTCTAACTTGTTTTAATTTTATCTTGATATTTTACACTTCCAGTCAGTTTTTTTTGTATGCTATTTTTTTTTAGTTGTAAGAGTTATTTGGAACTTATAAATGAAATCAATCAGTCTTCATATAAAAACTACATGTGCATTCAACCAGTACACTTCTAACATCACTACAAGAATTCCTTATGCACCTAAGCAAAGATATATTAAACAAGGGGAGATAACACATCTTTGTACGAGGCTAATTGCTGAATCAATTTGAATTCAAATCTATTCAGTTTATCAAACACTTTTTTCTAAATCAACCAATATGCAGTACACTCTCATATTCATACATTTCTTAATAATTATTAAAGAACAGAAAGGTCTGTACATTCTTTCCTTAATGTGATGCCATACTGCACTTTCCAGATTTTGTTCACTGTCAACTTTTTTATTCTTTCAATCAGAATTCTGCCAAACGTACTTCCAGCATATTCAATAAATTTAACCTCAGTAATTTTTGCATTCGCTTTTGTTATCTTTCCTTTGCTTGGGGGGGGGGAATAATAATAGAGTTCTTCCAACTGTAAGGCACAGATGCTATCTTCATACACATATTAAAGAAATTACACAGAAACTCCATAAAGGAAACGGCATCCAATATTTTAGCCGTTATATCAGTTACATATATAACTGTTACATCATCTATACTTTCAGCCTTACCTTTTTTCAACACCTTCACAATATTTAGTATTTTTTTGTCATTTTTTTCCTAATTTCTGGAGTATAGGAGGGAGGGAAAGTAAAGTAGCCTTTCTGGATCCTTAATGTAATAGCTTACATCAATGACGTATATCATTCCAGTCTGTTTCCTAGCATAGCCTATTATAAAGTGCTGTCAAAAGTACATTAGCACAAAGAGTAGTATACACACAGTAAGTGCATTATTTAGGCATAAGACCTCTTGGGAGGGAACGCATGGGTGGATGCAGGCAATAGGTAACTCCTCTTTGAGAGAGGGAGTGGTCCCACCAGCTCTTAAAGAGATGGTGATGTGCCCCCTCCTCAAAGGACCATTGCTTGACCTGGATAGAGATTATCTACACCAGGCATGTCAAACTCGCGACGTCACGTGACGTAGCGCAACGTATCACAACGTTTTCCCCATTGCGGGCAATGGGGTGGGCGCGGTTTCAGAGTGACGCATCCGGCCCATGGGCCGGCAGTTTGACATGTCTGATCTAGACCCCTTTCAGTCAGGGTTCAGACCAGGATTTGGGACTGCGATAGCAATGATTGCATCAATGGATGACCTCTGGTAGGAGTGGGATGGGGGTAGTGCATACGTCCTGGCTCTTCTTGATCTCTCCGCAGCATTCAATACCACTGTTCATAGTATCCTTCTGGGCCAGCTCCAGGAATAGGAGATGGGTGGCAGTTCTTTCTCTGGGGCTGGTTCCAATCAATGTTGCTAAAGAGAGAGAGATCTAGCCTGCAGCCCCTACTTTGTGGGGTGTCTCAGGATAGTGTTCTTTCTCCCCTTCTATTTAACATTTACATAAGGCTGTGGGATGAGGTGATCCATTGGTTTGAGGTGAGATATCAACGATATGCAGACAATACCCAGATTTATATCTCTACATGTCCCATTAATGATGCTGAGGATGTCCTATCCTAATGTCTGTAGGCTGTTAGGGACTGGATTCAATCCTAGCAAGATAGAGTGGCTATGGGTATTCCGACCCATCCACCCCCTGCAGAGGCAATGTTCTTCCATCTATGGTTCTGGATGGAGTTGCACTACTCCAGACAGACCCAATGCACAATCTGGGTGTCCTTCTGGACTTGCAGCTCTTGTTCAAAGAGAAGGTGGTAGCCATGGCTAGGAGGGCCTTTGCACACCTTTGGGTGGTGTGCCAGTTGCACCCATACCTGAACTGGGAGGTCCTGTTCCTAGTAACTCATGCTTTTGTAACCTCCAGCTTAGACTACTGTAACATTCTCTACATGGGGCTGCCCCTGAAGTCCATTCAGACACTCTAACTGGTGTAGAATGCAACTGTGTGAGTAGCAAATAGTGCCAAATATATGGCACCCATAATACAACTCTTTGTGTGAGCTGCACTGGTTACCAGTATGTAACTCAAGCACCACGTTTTAACTTTAAAAAACAATTTTATAACTACCATCTATAAATAGGTTGGGGAAAATAAAACAATAGATTAATGAACTCAGTAAGTTAAATGCCATAGAAAATTAAAGAAAATCTAAAAGAAAAAAATTAAAGTCTGAAAGAAATGTGTATTCTTATCACAAATTTGATAAGTTGATTTATCTTAAAACATGTCCTTCTAGTAAATTGGACTCCTTAAAATGTTCATTAAATAAAACTATACAAGGAAAAATGTACTCAACATACTTCTACTGCATGCTGAGAAGAGATAATATACAATAGAGTAAAATTACTATATTGCATCTGAATGTCCCAAACATTTCACTTTGCTAGATAGATCTGTCATTTCCCTTCCATTCTGAGTTTAAGTAGTACTTGAAAATAAATCTATTATCATAGGGTTTTTATATTGAGATCATTATTTAAAGTGCATTCATTTATTACATTTTTATTCTGCTTTTCTCTAACAGCTCAGTACTGTTTATATCAGGATTTCCTTGAATTTTATCCCAAAGAACAACGCTAGAAGATAGACTGGATTGAGCGAGAATGATTGACCCAAAGACAACCAGCAAAGTCATCTGAACTTGGAATTTGACTGACTCTCTCCAGTCTAACACTTTAGTAACTATAAGATTCTAATACTGCACAACATAACTAGTATCAATAAAGGAGAATATTTGTAGCTCAGGGTTGAAATGAGGGGTCCATGGTGCTCTCTGAGCCGGGTTATTTTCTTGCAGATGTTTCATCACCCAAACAAGATAACATCTTCAGTGCTAGAAAACAACCAAGCTTGGAGAGCTCCAAAGACCTCTCATAACTACTGACTTTTATGTAAATGGAATCCAGGTGCACACTGGCCCATCTTTTTAAAAAAATGTGTATATTAAATGTGTATATTAAAAAGAGAATATTAGAAAGTTAAAATGGCTTTGCCATTTCTCCACAAGAAGGAGAGAAATAAATAGTCAAGCTTTCAAGATTTTGTTACTCTAACCTATGCCAATAAATTAGAGTTCTATTACTTCTTATGAACTCTGTTTCTTGACCTAGTCCATCTCAAAGGATTGACAAGAGATCTGAAAACAGTGACATTATACTAAGTTTCAGAAATACTGTTAATTTTTTAAATCCTACAGTTTATTTTTTTCATATTTCAGCTGGTTGCTTTTCAAATATTGCTTTGAATATTATTTATGATTAATGATAAATAAATGAATAATCTCAAACATAGCTGGTTGCGGCCACTTGGCCTCACACCTCACACCTGGCTCATCAGTGAATCACAATTCTTGACACTTAGTTCATTTTCTTGGGTTAATTTGGCAAAAGACACTCAAACATGGCTCAAATAAATTAGAACGTTTGCTGCAGACAAGAGTAAAGCAATTAAACACAATTGTTGACTGACCACTCAAGTCTAAATACATAGAGATTTTATGCCTCCACATTGCTTTAAATTTGAGAGGTTTCTCCCCAATCATTTCATACTTTATGTGGCAATTGGTGGCCTTGAAGTCTCCTC
The DNA here is from genome assembly GCA_023970755.1 of Azemiops feae. NCBI lineage: Eukaryota > Metazoa > Chordata > Lepidosauria > Squamata > Viperidae > Azemiops > Azemiops feae. Next base: position 849,531 of record JALGBA010000086.1, on the reverse strand, counting down.
ACCTTGTTAGATTCAAACATTAGACAAAGTATCTTCAGTTTTATGTCTTTTTCCTAAAATTGTCAAAGATAAGAGCCCAATCCCTGAATGAGTACCTGAATGCAGTGACAGGCAGTATTAAGAACAATAAGTTGAAATTAAATCAAAATTAATTACTAAAGTATAAAATGATTTGTTCCCATCTGCAGATACCAACTAAAAACAAGCACTTAAACATGCATGCATCCTCCAATAATCAGAAAGAACTAATGAGAAGGGCCAGGGAAAAGAATGAGAAGGGGTAGTTGCACTAGAAAGAAAGGAAAATAAAGGCAGGAAAGAAAACTGGAAGGAGATGATGCAAGGGAAAGACTAACAGAACAGGACAGAAATGAAAATATGGAGAAATCATAATCAGATATTACAATAATGGTCAAATTTTCCTAAAGTAGCTACACACACAAACAAAATTTCCAGGTAATTATTTGAAATATATATATATATTTCTACCGGAACCCAGTCCCTGCCACTTTTCGGGGGAAAATTAGGGGGCTCAATATATAGCATCTGAACAAGCCCTCAGTTAAAATGGCTACACAGGTATAAACAGAGAGAATTAATAACAGTCACTATACAATAGAAACCAACAATTAAAAAGTAGCTAACATATTGAAAATACATTTTTTAGTATGACTAGCAACTGAACTGAAATCAAAATGTTAAAACTGAAGAATGTAATGGCCTATGACAGTGGTGGCGAACCTATGGCACGGATGCCAGAGGCGGCACTCAGAGCCCTCTCTGTGGGCATGTGCGCCATCGCCCCAGTCCTAGGCCTTCAGCTGGGTTTTATAAAACCTTTTCGCTTTAGGCCTCTGCCGCCATGTGCAAAAAAAAAAAAGGTTCAATCAGTCAATTTCAACTTCTCGCGGGAGAAAAAAAAGATCTTGCAAAGTTGGAATTGATTGAACTTTTTTAGTTCCACCCAGTCTGCCGTTACCACCACAGCCATGCCCAGCCAATGGGCCACACCCAGCCAATGGGCCACACCCCAGCCAATGGGCCACACCCACCCGGCACTCGACAATGCATAAGTGGGTTTTGGGTTGCAGTTTGGGCACTCAGTCTCTAAAAGGTTCGCCATCACTGGCCTATGACATTTCTATGCAATATTCTTGAATATTTAGAAATTCAGCCTTGGTTCAGCTATTTACTAAGAAATTATTTGGGGAGGTTTCTTCAAAATTTAAGGTTTGTAAAATAAAACTGATAATATGAAATAATGTGTCTCCTTTATTAATCTTGAAGGAACATTATTAAGTAAATGTTATCAGTTAATTGTAACAAGAATTTTTTTTTTAAGTGCATTTTTGCAGTGTTGTGAGAATGAAAGTATTGGGAGCAGAAAGTCTAGAAAATTCATGTTGAACACTTACTTTTGAAATCCTAAAAAAACAGTTTCAAATATTATACCATAACAGTGAAAAATGAAGCAACGATGGTATTTAGCAAAAGATCTAGAAGGAAATTAGACTAATAAGTAAATCTGAAAGCTTAATTGCCAGAAAGCTTTGACTGATGTGCAGATAAATAAGTGACAAAACATATAAAAGAACAATGAAAAAGAGAAGAGCAGTTGCAGTAGTATGACAGAATTCATACAACCCCATTTTTTGTTGTTGAGGAGAAAATTCTAATAGCAACTTGTCATACATTTCCTTCAAACTGAGGTAATCACAGTGGGCCAACTGTGAGCCAGGAGTCAATTTCAAAATAGAATAACAGCCATAATTTGAAACACTTTTTCCCATCGAAACTGTTGTTAGAATGAAAAATATGATAGCCATTTAGTTCAGCAATGTTTAAATTGTATTTTAAAAAATATAATTGCACTGGCTGACTTAAAACCAAGTTCTTTGAAGACATCGAATAATTCTTTGGGAAATCCTAATCTGAGGTTCAAATCCAGGGAAAGTAGGCATGAAATCTATTCAGGTGGGGGGGAAATCACTGATGTTTACATTCTATTGTAATATTTTTATCCAATGATATGGAACAATATCAGAGATTCTTTAAAAGAAGGCTCAAAACGTCTGGGAAAGATTATGACCATGGAAAAAAGACTCATATTGCCAGTATCTTGCTTGTTAACTACTAGATGTTGGTAGCGGGGAAATGGGTAGAAAATGGAAAATAGTAGAAGAAGCAAATATTATTGAATGTCTTGCATAATTTAAAATTTACACATACAATAAGGAACCAGAAGGACACCTTTTATTTTCATAGGTGTATAAACAATTATAATTATGATATAATTTTAAATCTTTTAAAAACATATTTTAATCAAGATATCATTTGCTATTAGGTGTTCAGTTTTCAATCAGCCTCTGAAAAATTCAGGACCAGGTTAAGCTTCCTACGTTCTCACCAACATGAATGAGATGAGCATTTATTGCCATTCATTGGATTGGGACAATAGCAAGCATAAATTCTGAATTCCATTAATTTCAAGAATATAGGTTCCCTTCAAGCAGAGAATTACCTTCAGAACAATGTTTCCTCCTCCTAATTTAAGGAAAGATTTGTATCAATTGTAATTGTGACTAATACTAAGCAGGGTTTCCTATAATATGGGATATAACCATGATGTTTGAAGCTACATAACAATTATGTAGTTCCACAATTTTATTTGCAGTCAGACAAACATCGTCTCACAGACACCTGAATAAAAATGTCCCATCCCTTGTAATCCAGGATAAACAAGTTCCCTTTGCTACTTTCAGGAAGGAAGACAAAAACGAGAGAGATGCTTATGCTTTGCTACTTTGCTACTTTCAGGAAGGAAGACAAAAACGAGAGAGATGCTTATGCTTTGCTACTTTGCTACTTTCAGGAAGGAAGACAAAAACGAGAGATGCTTATGCTGCAAAAAGCAGGAAAGCTTTTCTGCTGGGGATATATTCTGATTAAGCTGACTGAGGCTGATTTCCACACTGCTCGAGATAAGATATAACCTACCTAAATGCAGAAAGTATACAAGTAATGATTGTAAAAGGAGGAGCTACTTAAAGCAGCTGAGAGTTGCATAGTCTTTGTTATATATGCTCATGATAAGCCATGATAAACCAGTTTGTTCAGGGCAGGCTATTTCTATGAGCTGAGCAATAGTCCTCTGAAATTTACTTTCCAGAACCATGAAAAATGTAGTTTCAAATCATGATTAAGACATTAAGATGCAGTCAGCATCTTAATGCATTCCCTCTCTCATCAAGCAAAAGTGAAAAGCTTTACCAATTATTGGAAGAGAGTGGATGGCAATTTATTTTTAGCATTCACATTTTTTTTATTATATAATAAAGTCTTCTGAAGAAATTGAAGAGAGATCAAAGCCTTGGGCACAGGTTAATACGACTCAAATGTAAACAAAAGAATGAAGTTAATTAAAGAAGTTGATAGCATAGAGAACATGATGCAAGAACTTCTATCCAGTGTAGTGCATGTATACCTTGGTGTAAAATAAAACAAAGTGGCAAGGAAATATTGGATAGAGCTAATATAATTTCTAAACTTATTTTTGATATATAAATATATCTAAACCACATAATATAAAATGCCAATTTCCTTATAAAGAATTATATGTTTCAAATAGATTAAAAAAACTCTTTATTTCCAGCTAAAACACATGTATATTTCTCTTTCTGCTTACTCAGACTTTATTACAACCACACCAGTGAAATATCACTACAGAGTTAATCTAATGAACCATCTTTCCTGACCAGTATTGAAAAGCATAGTAAAGTAATATTGATGCTTTTATATTATTTAAACATATAAATATTTTCTATTGACAATTAATAGAAAAGAGTTTTTTTAATGCATACTGTCAAAATACATTTTAAAAACTGAAATGTCCAAGTATATTTTCAACAAACATCAGTAAATATCAGCATTTCTACTCACTTACACAAATATTTACTTTATAGATGAGATTTTATATTTCAATAGAAACTGTAAACTGCATTTTTCAACTACTGTACTTATATCTCATTTGAATAATATTTTCAACATTTCCTTATATAAAAACTGCTTTTGAGTGTTCATGAACCTTGGTAAAATATATGATGATGTATTTTTTTCCAAAGAGGTTTTCCTTCCTGACACAAATGCTAGCAAAAGTAACACAGAGAATATAATAAAGATGTTATGAAGAATGGACTTGTCTATATATTAATGGTAGCCAAATTATACATATTTTGCAATATTGGTATAATAGTCAGTTAAAATTCAATGTACATTCTTCAGAATGAATACTAGAGTAATAGTCTTGTTAAAATTGTATATAAATATTTGTGTTTGTGTGTGTGTGTGTGTGTGTGTGTGTATGGATGACGCTATTGACAACATTTATAGAAAGCTTTCCAATGCATTGTGGTGAATGCACAACCCTATTAAATGAACAAATCAGCCTGGAAAACCTAGGGGATGATTTTGGTGCCTCTTCAATGTTTATCAGTGACTTTTTTAGAGTAATACTTACTCTCGCAGAGGCCTCTTAATGGACCCTCAATATACTGTGCTGTGCCCAACCTCACCTACTCTTTCTTTTCTCAAAAGACAAGGCACATCTGCCACCTGCTCTACTCTGCGTCCCAGAAACAACTGTCGAGCAGCAAAAAGATTGATTATCAGTCAAATAGTATTCCAGTACACCAGATTTTGGTAGGTTAAGCTTGCTGATCCAGCAAGAGTTGGTGTGAAATTTTCAGCAATGTGTGCCAATATTTTGGTGCGAAAGGAACAGCAGTGCATGTCATGATGAAACACAGCCAAAAGATGCAGACAAAGCAGAGAAGTTTTTGTTGAGTGCAAATGAAGCAGAGATCAAGAAAGAAGAAAATGCTTCTTTGGATCTGGAAATCTCAGTGGCCAATAATCTATTTAGAAAAGTTGCACATTGTTCAAAAATTATTCTACTATTCTCCTGCTTATTTATAAAAAGGATGGTGGCAACATTAGGTTCAGCTGAACTTAAGGTGTAATGCAAAGGTAATACTATTATTATGATGATAAATAGAAAGACAATTCGTTACAAGAATTTTAAAAATGAGAAAGGATATTTGCTTAATTTGCATCTTCTTATTGAGTTAATGTATTAAAACACATTCAGTAGATTATTTGGATTCTATTCAGGAAAACTGTCACATCATCTATAATATGGCACTACATGAATAATTCATGAGCAATGGACTACTTATTACAGACATAATATCTTCAAAAATACTAAAGATATACAGATATATTGCTCGCCAAGTAGATTTAAATTAAATATTTCAGTCATTGTAAACATAATAAACACAAACCTTTTGTTTAACAAGGTTTTATTAAGCATTTCAGGGATGTTTTGGGGCAGCTTTTCTGCCTATTTTGAAGCATAATTTGCTGCTTACATGGTACTCAATTTCTTTAAAACAGACTCAAGAATTTTTTCCCATTCGAGATTTTCAGCATTCAATGTAAAAGTTTTAAGAAAAAGGAGTTTGATAATACGCTTAATATAACATTCATTTTAGAACACTTATATGTTGATGTCATAAATGTTTTCATCAATATTAAACATAATCTATTATAGAAAGCCTGAAAAGATATAATGAAAACTACTTGTACCTCAGTTAAAAAATTTGGCTTACCTTCTAAAAATATTATTCATATAAAAAATTAATTCAGCTGCAATATTTTCAATTATGAGTCATTATAATTCTTTTTATTTTGTTAATGGTATGATATTAAAATTGTTGCTTTTCTCATTCCAGTTTAACATGGAGTTTTCATATTGCTAATGGTTTTGTTCCTTAATATTTTAAATCCCAACTATGTGCTATAACCTAATAACAATTTCTAATATTATTCAGCATTTTGTGTTGAAATTTCCTAATCATTCAATCCAGAACACAGCTCAAATTAAAAAGTATTTGCAATGAATGAGGCAATTGTATGGTATATTATTCTACATTTTATTTTTGAATACCCCAGAAAACCTATTACAAAATTAATTACAAGAGACAATGGCTTCAGATATTAAATATTTTTTTAAAAATGCTTTAAATTTCAAAATGCAATGGTAGCTACACAAATAAATTTATATATAAATTTAGGCTGAATATTACACATTCCTGCATAAAACATCTGATAATTATTTTAATGCTTTGTCTTAATAAAGGTCAAATGACTAAATTAATAAAGCACTCACACTCTGAACTATTATTTTTGCTGGTGTAATAAGCTTAATGAATTGTGTCTGTAAGATGTCAGTGAAACTAAATAGTAAATTCAATAATCTCTGATTTAATTTATTATATTTTCACCATTTAACCTCCTGCAGGCTCCCTAATGTCTATTCAAATCTATATTAAATTAAGCACCAATGCTAATGAAGGGCAATGAACGTGGCTGTCAGTAGATTTTTCTTTCATTAAGCACATTATCCTCTTACTGAGCTGTAAATGAGTAAACATTAGTTTTGTTAAACCATGCAAAAAGATAGGATGAAAATCGTTTTTAATTGCACCCCTTAATCCACTGACTGTGGCATTTTTTTACCTTTGATTTTTTTGAATGGATTTGAAAAGGGCTCTCCAGTTGAAATATAAATGTCAGCATCATGGGGTATGTCTATAGCACTCAGTACTTCAGTACCGTCTGCCAAGAAGATTCGTCGGGCAGCCATATTCAGCTTCAGCTTTTCAGTGCATTCCTCCAACAGCTAAATGAACAGAATAAGGTAAGAAAAATTAACAACAGAAATATATTTCTGTGGTATGCTACTAATCAAGAATCAAAACTTGGAAACTAGTGTTTCTGCTACCTTCCGAAATATACAATATGTAAAGTCAGTTGCCAAGCAAGCTGTCAATGTTACTATTGTCACCATTGTATGAACCATGAAGAGAGATTTCACATTCTACATTATTTAGGTGGCTTGGGTTTTTTTATATATAAAATTTAATACAAAGAAAAATCACAGTGTTTACACTAATGGCTGTGAACAGTTTCATTTTAAAATAAATAAAATCCTTATCTTTTTTGAGTTTGAGAAGCATATCCAAATAAATAATAGAAGTACTTACCAATTTAATAGAAAGTGGCACAGTAACTTTGGCAAATATATTTATTGCACCATTTTTATAAGCAGTTACTCTGAGTATCTGTGGTTTCTGTTTAAAAATCGGGGATATCTCAGAGGCCTTCTGGGTAAAGTATAGTTTTGAGGAAGAAAATTGTTGACATCTGTTGCAAAATAATTCCAATTCAATTGAATAAGAAAGTAACTAGAACATATCATGCATCTATTCTAAGATTACATTTAGTTAATATTGTTTTTCTTAATAATTGTTTAGTTTATTACTTTTACATTTTAGACAAAGTTCAAGGTGACAAGTATTTTTCTAAGCTTATGGAAAATTATGAACTATTGTTTCACATTTATGTGTAACATCTAGAAATTCAAATTTAAAATAGCTATTGTCAATTTTGGATGTCTTTATTAAAAGCATCTGAAGTCAGGATTCCACTGATTTTTGTCTTAATTTTTGTTATAATTACTGTTTAAATAGAAACAATTTTTGATTTCCGCATTTCAAATATTGTAATGTTTCATTAAAAATCTCTGTTTAAATAGTTATAGTCGAATTACCACCATATGGATTTGAAAATAATTTTTTCTTCAGTAGCATTTGTAACTGATGTAACTGTTTATAGGAATGCATTCTTAAGCCGCATGAAATTCAAAAGTACAACTGAATGCCTCATAACCATATAACTCATATATTTTAAGTTATTTGAAAGAACAACCAAACAAAAAGTCTTAGATAAAAGTCTTTTTGCATAGATTTGGCATCAATAAAAGTTTGCTATTAAGCAAGCTTAGAAAGTAAATGTACTCTTTTTACTCCTCCAAATTAATTTGCTGATTGCAAACAAAAGTTTGTATAATTCCAGAGCATTTAAGTACTCACTGTTTTAAATTTTAGATATAACAACAGTATCTCTTTGGTTTTGCGATACTTGTAAACACTGAGGACACTTCTATAGTTTCTCTCTGAAACTAATGTTTGTGGAAGGGAGGCTAACTAGATTTGCTTTCAAGGGGTTTTATGGATTATTTTTCTTTTTATATTAGGAACAGAGGGTAATAGCAACACATCAGTACAGTTACACTTTATAACAAAGCAATGTTACTATTCATTTTGTGGGAAACAGATTTTTTACATTAATATCATAGGGGGAATATCTAATAAATATAGTTGAAATATATTCAGATGACATAGAAATGTTCATTACATAAAGCTCATTCCCCTTTTACATGGTGACCATATTCCAATACTTCCAATGTATCTTCTATCCCTTCTCCTCTTCCATCTTAACCTACCCACTCCATTTTCTGTTATCAAATAATGATCTTCCTGCATGTGATGCATTTTAATGAGGGAAAAAATTATATGGACTGCATAGAGGGAGAGTTGTATAACATTCGTTAGATATGTGTATAGAATAATGAAATTGTCATATTTGGCTCTTATTGCTGTCAAATTACTTTATACATAGTAATTTAAAAGAGAGTATGTATTTTTTCACTCATGTGAAACTTTCTTATACAATATATTTGTGACATTGAAACAGTTTTTCAAAAGACTAAGAAGAAATCCTAAACAAAAAATCCTACATTTTACAAGAAAATACTTACAGTGAATTCGGAGTAGCTTACTACTAACTGCAAATGCTTAGAAATACCCAGTAATATTGTTAAATACCAAAAATATAAATACATATTGCACTTTAACTATCATTTTGCCAATTAAATCAACCTGACTTTGTTGAAAAGCAATAAAATAAGAACAAGCACAGTCATAGTTAAAAGGAACATGAAAGAAATCTGATTACCTTAGCTGACCTGATGGAGCACTGATAGGTCTGTTTCTCTTATATGGCAATGTAAGGCAGAAATTGTTTGTACTATTTGATTCGTAGCTGGCTAGTTTTGATTTTCTATCATTTTTCTGAACTGGTTTTGTTTGATGTATGGAACCATCTTGAAATCCTGACCTTCTTGATATTACCAATGATTGGGGAGCACTCTTAGGGCCAAGTAGAGACTTTCTTTGCTTTTCTTCTGTTTTTTTAGCTTTCTTTGTAAAGGGCATGATTAATTTTCTGAAAGAAAGAAAAGATAGTAAAAAACAGATAGCTTGATAACACAGTAGGATAAAGGTAATATGGAAACACAGTTACACACCTCCTAGTTTGGAAATATTTAACACAAATAGTTCATCTCACCCCTAGAAGAGCAATAATTTAAAGATTAAGAAATTATAACTATTAAAGAGACAAATGCATACAAAACACTTTTGAGTTTTTAAGATGATAACAGCTTAGTTATATTTATTCGTGTATTTAAATTATTTATATGGCTGCACACAATAACAAGTAGACCAGACCAAGAAATTCATTGTGGTCTGTTATCAATTTATCTCTATGGCTTTTCCCCCTGTATAAATCATGCAAGCCCATTCTACATTATGGGCGGTATACAAAGTTAAAACAACAATTTAATCATTCAAACCACAATGCTTGAAGTCAAAGCTATAATCCAAATTTATTATATTTATTTATATTTATATTTATATTTATATTTATATTTATATTTATATTTATATTTATATTTATATTTATATTTATATTTATATTTATATTTATATGTGTGTGTGTGTGTGTGTGTGTGTGTGTGTGTGTGTGTGTGTGTGTGTATGTATGTATGTATGTATGACCAAAGGAAAGCTGGGAGGTCTCTCTTATGGAAGGGACCTGAAATATGCATCCCTGCTAAATCTACGGGGCCCAGCAAAAACAATGGGAGATAAGCAATTTTGGAAAGAACCTACCTCTATATTTTAAAATTATTTATATATTATTATTATCTGTATTTTGATTTACTATACACTGCCATGAGTCTATTTGGAAACTTGCAATGTACAGTATGTAAAAACAGACAAACCAATAAAATGCAATTGTTCTTAAAACAGCTTTGCTGGCTGCCAATCCATTACTAACCATTACATAAACTGCAGGTTGTATTCTATAGCTTTCAGACTATGGATAGGTCTCCCTGGGGGGGAGGGGGGAGAGAGCTTAGAAGGGGATTCCCTATTTTCTTCTTCATTCTGATCAGAATTGCACAAGCATGTGTAAGCATGGTCAAAACTTGCTCTGAAATCACTGTAACCTTTGCCTAAGTGAGTCAGCAGTGGACTAGATAAAATTAGAATAGTTTTGACGGGGGGTGCAAGCCCGATAGAGAGTTGCTCTTATACAAAGACTAGACCTCGTGAGATACACAGATTAACATATAATGATTAAAAGTAAATGATGCATTTATTTCCTGACCAACCCTAACTCAGATGAAATCAATAATTCTATTCATCAGAGACTATACAAATTCATTTATCATTTTACAGGGTTGTCATATTGAGAAGTTTGAGATTATTTACATGAAACCTAAGCAGATTAGCAGCCAAATATCTAAGAGATTGTATTTGCATATGAATGTACTTCAGATTCCTATGCCTTCTAAGTCAGGGCTTTTCAACCTTTTCACAGATTGTACCACTTTTAGGATATGGCAATATTCAAGTACCACCAGTCACCTAGCAAGGTATCAAAAACTTGATGACCAAAAAAAAAAAGGAAAAAAGTGATAAAGTACAGGTAATCCTCGACTTACAACAGTTCGCTTAGTGACTGTTTGAAGTTACAACAGCATTAAAAAAAGTGACTTATGACCATTTTTCACATTTATGACTGTTGCAGCATCCCCAGGGTCATGTGATTTACATTCGGATGTTTGGCAATTGATTCATACTTATGATGGTCACAGTGTCCCAGGGTCATGTGATCACTTTTTGCAACTTTTTGACAAGCGAAGTCAATGGCTAGGGGGGCATGGTCAGCTCAATGTCATTCAGGTCATGGGGCACCTGTGGGGGATGCAGGTAGGGCTGTGGGGGGGGATCTGGGGGTCTCTGGTGGAGAGGGGTGGGACTGTGGTGGCACTAGGGCATGGTCCACTGTAGGAGCCTTGCTGTCCCTCTTGGGCTGTGCGGGGGACTCTCGGACAGTGGTGTGGGCTGCCCAGAGCCATGGGCAGTGGAGGGCAAGTGCCCAGCCTGGCCCTTGAGCTCCCAGGGCACCAGGACCCTGCAGCCCAACCCATTCCAGCCCCACTTCCCCAAGGGGCCACCTGGCTTTGCTTACCTCCTCGTCAAGGCTGCTGCTGCTGATGTGTCCACTCTCCTTGGCCAGGTTGCTCATGGTGGGTTCAGGAGGGCAAACTGTGTGGGTCAGACAGAGGCCCACTTCCTCTCCATGTGAGGAGACCTGGCTTTGTAACCAAAGCATCCTTAGCGATAGGATGGGAGACCATCAGGATAGGCCAGGAGGAAGGGGCAAGGGGATGGCAAAAGGGCAGCAGGGCTGCTGGTGGCCAAGTACTAAGGCAGGACTTCCCTCAGACCCACCCTCCCTCTCATTCCAATCTCCCTCCTTCCTTCCTTCCTTGCTTCCTCCATCCCTACCCTCCCTCTTTCCCTGCCTCCCTGTTTCTCATTCCGATCTCCTTCCTACCTTCCTTCCTTCCTTCCTTCCTTCCTTCCTTCCTTCCTTCCTTCCTTCCTTCCTTCCTTCCTTCCTTCCTTCCTTCCTTCCTTCCTTCCTTCCCTCCCTCCCTCCCTTAAATTGTCCCTTTCTTCCCTCCCTCCCTCCATCTCTTCCTTCCTTCTGGTGGCCATGGCTTGAAAGGCACTGTAAATTCCTGGACAAGAGCCACACAGCCTTAAGAGCAGAATGGCGGGAAGATATTTGCAATGAGGGAGGGAAAGAAAAACAGGCAAGAAATGCCACTGGAGAAGGGTTGCCCTCTGGGAGGAATGAAGGATGGCAGCATCCCCTGAAGGAGACCAGCAAATGGCCCTCACCCACTTCACACACTCATGGGCTCCAGGGGAGGGGATGTGATGAGCAGAGTGAGTTCACGTTACCTGCGCTACACCGCCCAGACCCCCCAGCCTGCCCGGTTTCAGTAGGCAGCGGCGCACTCTCCTCAACACTCGGAGAGGCTAGGCCGGGCGAGGCGAGCCGGCAAACCTGCCTAGGCATGTGCAGAGAGCACATGGGGCCTGGTGTCCCGGGTGAAAGGGAAGAATTCAGAACACGGTCAGCCTGCAGGGAAAAACAATCACAGTTGCTATCTACCCCCCAATGCTAATGAAAGATATATTGGCCCACCTAGAAAAGGGGAAAATATTCTCAAAATTAGACCTAAGGGAAGCATATTACCGGGTTAGGATTAAAGAAGGAGACAAATGGAAGACGGCATTTAACTTGCCCCATGGGCTGCTTCCAATTTAGGGTACTCCCATTTGGACTGCAGGGAGTGCCAGCAGTCTTCATGCAGCTAATTAATGAAGTCCTCTAGGAGCACCTCTACAAAGGGGTTCTCATGTACCTGAATGACATCTTAATTTTCACCAAAACAAGGGAAGAGCATGTAAAATTGGTCAGGGTGGTACTGAATAAATTGCAGGCTGTTCGACTTTACACCAAGCTATCAAAGTGTGAATTCCATAAAGAAAAAAATAACTATATAGGATACTGCATATCTCATAATGGGACAGAAATGGATCTGGAAAAGGTCAGGGCAGTGCTGGAGTGGGCATCACCATGCACAAGGAAACAATTGCAAAGTTTCCTGGAGTTCTCTAATTTCTACCGCCAATTCATCCCTTCTTTTGCTCTGTCTCTTGCTCTATCTTCTTTGCTGTGTCTCTAACGGGGTGAGAATGGAATGTACCTCCGGCCAACTGCCTTATCTCCAAGCGCGGAAGAAACGGCACAGACACCTAACAGCCTTGGAAGTGGTGCCTTATCACTCTGTTCCCACGGCGTTTTCACACCTGCGGATTGGCCTGTTTGAACCGTCCGGATGGACAGTTAGGGTGGGGTTACTATGGACACTTTTAATTACTTGATTCATGCGGGAAACCCTCAGATCCTGCCTTCTATTCCTGCTGTCAACACCTCCTAATAAAAGTTCCTTTTGAAATGATGCCGTTTCAGGAGTTCTGCTTTCTTGGGAGAGCTGATTGAGACGGGTCCTTACACTGGTTTTTATCCTCTCCTCTCTCACCCTTCCTCCTCCTTCTTTTCCCTTCAGTGCAGCTCCAGCTGACTCTTCCTCCTCCTCCCAAGGCTGCGTCTTTTTTTTCTCTCCCTCTCCTGCCCAAACTGCCTCTTTTTATATCCCTTCCTGTCTCCGCCCCCCTCCTCCTTTCTCTTCCGGGTGTGCCTGAAGTGCCGATCCTGGGGCCTTTGCCTCATTCCAGCAGCCCTGCACCTCCCGAGGACTCTCTCATGGCAAGTTCTGCTCTGCCCCGCTTTGGCTCGTTCCCTCCCCCTCTACACTTGGCTGGGCTGGGCATGGCTGCATACCATCTGCCATGTGCCAATGTACCACCGGTTGAAAAGACCTGTTCTAAGTGACACAGCTGGAGTTTGGATGGGATTTGTAAGTGGTAGTATTCTATTGCTAGAAGTGTTTCATAATGGGAAGAAACCTGAGATAGATTTGTTGGTTTACTTATTTATTGATTTACCTACCCACCTATCCTCTTACACAGACCTTTAACTTTCAATCTCTTATTGATTCCTATTGTACTTGCATTATTCTCTTTTCTACTTTAAGGCAATATTTTTACATTTTTGATAAGTTTTCCTAAGTATTATACCTGCACTGTGGGTATGCTATATATTTTACTAAGCATCATTACCATCTTAGTCAATGTTGATGTTCTTTTAAAAAATCTATAGAATTTTCCAACTTATTTTGTATCAATCACAGGAAAAAAAACAGGTGAAAGCAAGAAGATTAAAAAAAAATAGAACAAGTAAACCAACTTCACCAAATTTTAGAACTGACATAATCTAAGAGATGTACCAGTTTCTTACTGCCTCAAAATCCCCAACAACTGTTTCATTATTCCAAGGTACTAGAATTGCTGGAACTAAGGTGGATATTGCTTTTTCACAAGCTAGCCCAAACTCTCTTTTAAAAGCATACAAAATTAAAGGTAAAAATGTGGACATTATAATTATGAAAACAGGTATGCATGATGAGAGATGTAAATCTCATCTTACTCTCTGCTAGATAGGATAACAAGCTCAAAACTACATGGATTAGATTCCACGGCACTTGAAGGAACTAGTGGAGGTGATCACAGATTTATTCTTGGTAAACTCTGAGAACTCCTGGAGGACTGGTGAAGTGCCAGAAGACTGGAAGAGAACAAATGTCATCTCTATCTTGAGAAAAGGGAAAAGAAAGACTGAGAAATTATAGATCTCTCAACAATATCAAGAATAGGTAAAGTCCTTAAATAGCCTATTATGCAGCATAGTTGTAAATATTTATATAGACATGCTTCAATTACCAGAAGCCAGCACAGGTTGGTTACAAATAAATCATGCCAGACTAAACGTATCTCCCTGTTTGATGAAATTATTAACTTAGAAAATTAGAGGAATGCCACAGATAGTTTACCTGGATTTTTTTTCAATATGATAACCCTTTTCATAAAATGAAAAAAACATGGGCTAGATATTTTTTAAATATCATATGTGTTCCATCAATAATTGAGGGACTGCCTTTCCCCAATTACAAGTACCCATCCCCTTTGGGACCTGTCTATTTTGGATTGCTTTCTTGCAGGGGCCAGGAAGAGAGTCTTTTCTGTTTTGGCACCTGCCTTTTGAAACATCACCAATGCAGAGATCAGATTGGCACTAATTCTACTGTATTTTCCTAAGGCCTTAAAGATGTGGTATTGAAAACAGCATGTCAAAGTATATTTAGTCTTTTCTTCAATTATACTTGAGGAAACTATACTCACATACTTTTCAATCCTTGTAGCCTCTACATTTATTAGTTGTGAAGACCAAGATGAAGATGAAACAAAGTAATTTCTTTCTGAAGTTTCGGACCGGGGAATAGAAAATGAGTCATCATTTTCTGTTTCATTACTTTCCATTTCCTGCTTAATAAATAATGAAGTATGAGGTCACATTTCAAATACAAATTTCTCTAAATTGGTAAAACTAACCTGAATTAAATCAAAGTACTCTTATATATTACTTCTACTAAATAAGATTAGATTCAATCTATATAAATGTAGCAAATACATAATATAAATTACAGAGATTTAAAAACAATCAAATCCCTGTAGATCATTTTATAGTAACGGGATATTTTGGTGTAGATGCAGTAACCATCTAATAGTAAAGTCATGAAATGAGGCTCTTAACACATTCTGAGCCCCAGACAGTACAGAGTACAGAGACAACAACAACAACAACAACAACAACAACAACAACAACAACAACAACAACAACAACAATAATAATAATAATAATAATAATAATAATAATAATAATAATAATAATAATAATAATAATAATAATAATAATAATAATAATAATAATAATAATAATAATAATAATAATAATAAAGTTGGAAGGGACCTTGGAGGTCATCTAGTCCAACCCCCTGCTCAGGCAGGAAATACCATTTCGGACAAATGGCTGTCCAGTCTCTTCTTAAAAACTTCCACTGTTGGAGCATTCACCGCTTCTGGAGCCAGGTTGTTCCACTGGTTAATTGTTCTAACTGTCAGGAAGTTTCTCCTTAGTTCTAGGTTGCTTCTCTCCTTGATTAGTTTCCATCCGTTGCTTCTTCTCCTGCCTTCAGGTGCTTTGGAAAATGGCTTGACTCCCTATTCTTTGGGGCAGCCCCTGAGATATTGGAACACTGCTATCATGTCCCCCCTCGTCCTTCTCTTCATTAAACTCGACATACCCAATTCCAGCAGCCATTCCTTATATGCTTTAGCCTCCAGTCCCCTAATCATCTTTGTTGCTCTTCTCTGTACTCTTTCTAGAGTCTCAACATCTTTTTTACATCGTAGTGACCAAAACTGGATGCAGTATTCCAAGTGTGGCCTTACCAAGGCATTGTAAAGTGGTATTAATACTTCACGTGATCTTGATTCTATCCCTCTGTTAATGCAGCCTAGCACTGTGTTGGCCTTTTTGGCAGCTGCAACACACTGCTGGCTCATATTTAAGTGATTGTCCACTAGGACTCCGAGGTCCCTCTCACAGTTACTACTATTGAGCAAGGTACCCCCTATACTATACCTGTACATTTGGTTTTTCTTGCCTAAATGTAGAACCTTACTTTTTTCACCATTGAATTTCATTTTGTTAGATAGCGCCCAGTGTTCAAGTCTGTCCAGGTCCTCCTGTATCTTCAGCCTGTCTTCTGGAGTGTTGGCTATTCCTGCCAGCTTGGTGTCGTCTGCAAATTTGATGAGTTCCCCATCTATCCCCTCGTCCAAATCATTGATGAAGATGTTGAAGAGCACTGGTCCCAGAACAGAGCCCTGGAGCACCCCACTGCACACTTCCCTCCATGTAGATGCGGTTCCATTGAGGACCACACACTGAGTACGGCCGGTCAGCCAGCTACAAATCGATCTGGTGGTGATGCTGTCTAACCCACATTTTTCTATCTTATCAAGTAGTAGGTTGTGATCTACTTTATCAAATACTGTACCTTCCTGAAGTCCAAGTAAATTATATCCGCAGCATTCCTCTGATCCACTAATTTTGTCACTTGGTCAAAGAATGCAATAGGATTTGTCTGGCACGATCTGTTTTTGACAAACCCATGTTGGCTTTTAGTAATGACTTTGTTTGCCTCTAGGTATTCGCTGATTCGTTGTTTGATTATCTTTTCCAGAATCTTCCCAGGTATTGAGGTCAGGCTGATAGGTCTGTAATTTCCTGGGTCCATTTTTTTTTCCTTTTTTGAAGGTGGGAACTACATCGGCTCTTTTCCAGTCCTCCGGTAGTTCCCCAGTGCTCCAGGATCTTTGAAAAATATAGTTCAATGGTTCTGAGATCACATCTGCCAGTTCCTTGAGAACCTTGGGGTGTAATCCATCTGGTCCTGGTGATTTGAACTCATCTAGGCTGGACAGGTGCTCACTTACCATTTTCTTGCCTATCTTAACTTGTGTTTCTATTCTGTTTTTTATGTCACTATTTTTGATAGGTTGGTCTGTTTTTTCCCTTTGTGTAAAGACAGATGCAAAAAACGATTTAAATAGTTCTGCTTTCTCCCTGTTGCTTGTCACCTTCTTGCCACTTTCACCCACTAATGGACCAATCATTTCCTTCACTTTTTTCTTGTTTTTTATATGTTGAAAGAAGCTTTTTTTGTTATTTTTGACTTTGGTCGCAAGCCTTAGTTCATTTTGAGCCTTAGCTTTCCTCACTTCATCTTTGCAGGCTCGGGCTACTTGCTGATATTCTGACTTAGTTATGTGCCCCTCTTTCCACTTTTTATACTTGTCCTTTTTATCTTTCAATTTATCAGAGAGTTCTTTATGCAGCCATGCTGGTTTCTTTTGAGAGCTGTTATTTTTCCTCTTTGTTGGTATTGTGCTAGACTGGGCTTTTATATCTCACTTTTCAAAATTTCCCAAGCTTCTTGAGTTGTTTTCCCCTTGAGGATTCTCATCCATGGAATCCTTCCCAAGCCCTCTCTAAGTTTATTGAAATTAGCTCTCTTAAAGTCCAAGACTCTAGTTTGACTGTGTTCTATTGCTTGTGCTTCGATAATGTTGAATTCCAATATTGCATGATCACTTCCTCCTAAGGCTCCTGTGGCTTCAACACCTTCTATCATTTCGTCTCTGTTAGTGAGAATTAGATCCAATATGGCTAATCCCCTAGTTCCCTTCTCTACTTTTTGGGAGACAAAGTTGTCTGCTAGGTTTGCCAGGAATCTGTTTGATCTTCCACTTGGTGCAGAGTTTGTCTCCCAGTTGATGTCAGGGTAGTTAAAGTCCCCCATTACTATTGTGATGTGCTTCCTACATACGTTAGTTAGCTGACTAGCAAAAAGTTCATCTATTTCCTCTGTTTGGTTGGGTGGCCTGTAGTATACACCTATGGCAATGTCATTTCTCTCCCCCCCCTTTTTTTTTTTACATTGACCCAAATGCATTCAAGACAGTTTTCATCATTGTTGTGCTCTATTTCTGTAGATGTTTTTAAAGCCTTGTGAAAGGCCAACAGGGTTGGGCTATTCTAATGTCTAAGAGAAGAAAATTCCACAAAGCAGGGCCTACACCAAAGAGTTTCTGCCAGGTGACATTCTTTGGCTGACAGGATCTGCAGCAGGCCCAATCTACTGGATTGAATTGGACAGGTAGAGACTCTTGGAAAAAGACAGTCTCACAGATAACCTGGTCCCAAGCTATATAGGGCTTTAAAGATGATAATCAGCACCATGAATTGTACCTAGAAATACAGTGATAGTCAATGCAGTTCATGCAGTAGTAGCATTACACATGTATGTATTTGGCACCATTCATTAACTATGCAGCTGCATTCTGTACCAGCTGAACTTCCAAATGCTCTTCAAGGGCAGTTCCATGTAGGGCATGTCGCAGTAATCTAAGTGAGAGATTGCAAGGGGGTGTATGTTACAGTGAGCAGAGCCTCCTGATCCAGGAATGGGATACAACTGGTGCATCAGCCAAAGGTCTGGAAAGGCTCTCCTAATCACCATTGCCACCTGCTCTTTGAGCAGGAGCCATGAGTCTAGAAGGACCCACAGATTGCACACCAGACCTGTCTGGGTCAGTGTCACTCCATAAATTAACATAAATCTAAGATAAGATTAATTAAATAAGTTTTTTTAAAAAATAACTTAATATAAACATAACATAGTTAACTTAAATCTTAATATTTAGAGGACCAGTAAGATTCTTAATGTACATAATATAAACTGATTTTTATGGGTTCACATTTTTAAATTAGCACAAGGTGGGGGATTTGCAAAGTGACACCCCAATATTGTTCTTTTCCCTTGAAAATAGTTTCCCTTGAAAACTATTTTACTAAAATAATCTGAACTGACAGAATCAAAATATGAAACTATCAAAAGAAAATGTCAAAATATATTTTCCCTTTTAAAAAACTATCAAATACATTTTCAATTCAATATAGTATAGCAAAATCTGTTATCCTCTGTGTGATAGTGGAAGATTATGTTGATAAAGATAAATTACATAGGACATGTCTGTACTCAAATGAAATATGTGTTACCAGTGCTTTTTTTGTAAAAAAGAAAGGTGCCGGAACTCACACATGTCATACAACCTGCCTTGCCTATCCTACAAGGTTCCATCCAAAAAAGGTGCCGGAACTCTGTTCTGGGCGTTCTATGAGAAAAAAAGCCCTGTGTGTTACAAATTGACTAAGTGGGGTTTGTATCCAGACTCAGCCATACGAACAATCCATGTTTTATTTTCAACAAATCAGACTTTGAAAGAATGGTTCATTGCTAGTTCATTCAAAAAGTAGCTTGTTGTTACATTACGATCAAGAATTATAGTTACAGTTCAAGTGTTTCTATACTATTCCAAAATAGAAAGCCTCGTTCAATTTCATTAAGACCTTTCCATTTGCTCTTAGCCAAACTCTAATCACCTAAAGCACGGGTGTCAAACTCGCCGCATCACGTGACGTGTCGTGACGTATTGCGACTTTTTTCGCATTGCCGGAGCTGGGGTGGGCGTGGCTTCCGCATGATGCAACCGGCCCATGGGCCGGCAGTTTGACACCCCTGACCTAAAGGATTGGCCTAGTGTCAAAATCCTCTCACAATACTTGATAATGCAGAAACCACTTGATTCACTAGGAAGCAAGATTTTGAACTCTGTAAATGACTGGGGTGGTTTAAACAGATGCAAAGCAAAAAATGGACAAAATAAAGATTGCCCTTTTATTATCTATCATGGGAAAATTAAGAAGAGCTACTAACTTCTTCAAAGTCAGAATATTTTCAGGAATATTAGACTATTGTGAGTGATATTGCACTTAAATTCCAAAAAAATAAGAATCAGTGTTTCAAATTATGTTCTTAAGATCCATTGATTTTTTTAAATTAAATTTAGGCAAGAAAAAACAAATGCACAGGTATAGAATAGGTGCTACCTGGCTCAATAGTAGTGGACAATCACTTAAATATGAGCCAGCAGTGTGTTTCAGTTGCCAAAAAAGCCAACACAGCCCTAGGCTGCATTAACAGAGGGATAGAATCAAGATGATCTGAAGTGTTAATACCACTTTATAATGCCTTGGTAAGACCAAACTTGGAATATTGCATCAAGTTTTGGTTGCCACAATATAAAAAGATATTGAGATTCTAGAAAGAGTGCAGAGTGCAGAGAAGAGCAACAAAGATAATTAGGGGGATTGGAGACTAAAACATATGAAGAATGGTTGCAGGAATGGGCTATGTCCAATATCTAAGGGGTGCCACAAAGGCACCTGAAAGTAGGACAAGAAGCAATGAATGGAAACTAATCAAGGAGCGAATCAACCTAGAACTAAGGAGAAATTTCCTGACAATTCGAACAATTAACTAATGGAACGACATGCTTCCAGAAGTTATGGGTGTTCCAGCACTGGAGATTTTAAGAAGAGATTGGACAACCATTTGTCTGAAATGGTATAGGGTTTCCTGCTTGAGCAGGAAGGTGGATTAGAAGACCTCCAAGGTCCCTTCCAACTCTATTATTCTTTTAAATTGAAATAAATGTTTGCCTTTCTTTGTTTTGGGAAAGAATTTGATGAAATTTTCAGAAACATTTTCCTATGGTGAAGAATATCTAAGACTGATAGGTTACTTTGTGCATGGTGAAATAATAATAACAATAACCTTTTCTGAATGTGGTAATGTTGGTGCTTGGGGTATAAATAGATGCATAACATTGTCTTCTCAGCTATCTAAAGCAGCTCATAAAACATCATCATATAACTTCTAGGGATAAGAGATAAGATAAAACTGAAGTGAAAAGAATTATAAAGTAATTTCTGTCTCACATTAAAACCCTCCATGATTGGTGTAATTAATACTGGTATGACAGATTCCATGGAAGAATTGTTAGCTACAGAATCAATATTTCCCTGAGTCCCCTCTACCGACTGGTGTTTTACATGAACAAAGATTTCCCACCTTATTTTTAACATAGCTACCATAGTGCTACCCTGGAATTCCAGAGAAATGGATCTGCTTAAAGAATCTCATGATCACAATTGATTCAGATTGTCCACTTCATCCAACTAAATAAAAACTGATTCCAATTTATTCTGGTCTGCCCCAGAATTGGATTTTGCTATATCAAATGCACAATTCAAGTTGTTCTTTTGAAAGAATCCAGAATTTGCTTCTAGGTTTTTCCTAAATTAGACAAATATTTAAGAGAAAAATAATATACATAAAATACTATCCACAGGATTATATATTTCATTACTTATGAAGCGACTTTTCTTTCATAAGGGATACAAATAAATCTACTGCACAATGAGGACAGTGGTGCCTCTGCCTCTGTTCCTGAACTTTATATTTTCTAGTATCTTTATTGAATCTCTAGGTCATGCCATTAATATTGCCTTGTTGTCAAATCCATTGATGGTTAAATATCTTAAAGGAGATATTTCTCATTAACACCCAACTCATGATTACAAAGCTACCATATTATTTCCAAAGAATTTTTTTCCAGAGACTCTTCTAAAGTTCCTCCCCCTTTGTAAAGATGGCATCTGGTTATTGTTTCTTACGCAGAGTTTTTGATAGCCTATAGTTTTAAGGTGATGACATTGACAGGTTAATGAAGATCACTTGGTATATTTACAATGTCTTGATTGAACCCAAACCCGGTTTCCTGTAACTAATGATAGATATTTTAATTTGGATGGGACTAATTTCAGGGCAGTAAAGTTAAACAAACTGGTAATTCTGGAGGCCTAGGTTGTGGTAGTGTGCTAGGATGAGCCATCTCTATTCATCAACTGCAGCAACTATGGGTGAAGTTGCTGTAGAATTCTGTTGGTTGGAGGAAATGTGGTTGCAAATAAACATTAAGACCAAGTAGTAGCTGTCATTATTAGTGGGACAGCCAACCAGAAAAAAAATGGAATGAAGTCTGGAGGTCTTGAGTAAGGATTTGTCCTGGACTCCTAGCCCTTCACAATGAATTTGCACTGAAGTCCAATTCTCTTCACCTGCATGGCTCAATCTGGTTTCCAGGTTACTGTTGGAGTCTCCTCATTTTCTGTTTGGAATTACTTCAACTTCCAAAATCTGGAGGTTAGGTTGAAAAGTATTCAGGAAGTTCATGGCAACCAAGGGCTTCACCCAAATAATCCTGGGCTCAAAAAATATAAGCAATTACATGGCAGACCTCACCTTTGACACGGAGCAGATTTGCAGTGCTCAGGATATGGAAGATCTATCTATCAGTCCTTATATCCTTTCCTGATCCAGATGAGACTGTCTCTATTAACTCCATGGGGTGAATAGATCAATTAACATTGTCTATTCTATGTGACTTATAGTTTGGGATAGAGTTGGGCAGATGTGTGGGCAGTTTCCAGATAATTTTGTTGACTTTTTGGCCAGCTGCCCTTGGCAACGTGAGATGACATTTAATGCAATTGCTCCTGAGGGATCCCTATCATGGCCAGCTTCAACTTAGAGGAATCTGACAGAGTAAAGCCTGCTCTGGAAGAACCAGATGGACTCCAGCATGAGGAAACTTTGAGCACTCAAAACATCTGAAGCTGAACTATCCAGCAGTCACCAGGAGAAGCTGCAACCACTGCCCAAGAATGAAGAACTGAAGCTGGAGCTGAGAGTCCAAGAGGACCCCAAAATTGTGCACCAGATCCACCAGGAGAGTGTTACTTCATCTAGAATCAGAGTTGCTAATTCTCCTGATCTTGGGGATAGGGAGGGGACAAAAATCCGCAGCCAGTCTGTTTTGCTAGGGATGAGTCGCAACCATTTCCCCCCATACAGGTCCTTCCAGTTTCCAAGCTCTGAAGCAGCACCTGAACAACATCACTTGTCCGGCATGTATAATTGGTTTCATCAATCTATTACTTTATAAGAGCACATTTTTTGGAAGATACTACTATTGTGTTGGAAGAGGATCATGAGAAAGAAAGAAAGAAAGAAAGAAAGAAAGAAAGAAAGAAAGAAAGAAAGAAAGAAAGAAAGAAAGAAAGAAAGAAAGAAAGAAAGAAAGAAAGAAAGAAAGAAGGAAGAAAGAAAGAAAGAAAGAAAGAAAGAAAAGAAAGGGAAAAAAAAGAAAGAAAGAAAGAAAGAAAGAAAGAAAGAAAGGAGGGAGGGAGGGAGGGAGGGAGGAAGGAAGGAAGGAAGGAAGGAAGGAAGGAAGGAAGGAAGGAAGGAAGGAAGGAAGGAAGGAAGGAAGGAAGGAAGGAAGGAAGGAAGGAAGGACACTGAAGTCAGAAACATCAACGTTCTGCAGCTTGGAAAGGAGTCAAAATTCAGATACCATAAATGGTTGGAAGAAATTGCTCAACGCATGGATACAGACCTCTACTTTGAAATTATTTTAAATCAGTGACTTCCACAAAATCTTAAAGAAGGCTGGTGAACAGCAAGCAAGAACTAAGGGTGAAGTAGTATAGTATTTAGAAGGGGCGTTGTCTTACCTGAACGCCTTTTCTCAGCAGGACGATGGAGAATCCACCAATGGGTTAGGACTATCTTCCTGCCCAATAAGAGACTAAGTTTGCCAGAGTTAACACGCCTCCTGCTGGGCTGATATCCCAGACACGACGAAGGCGAAGCTGCTGACAATGGACTGATGAGTTGGCTCACTGCCCCTAACACAGGACCTGACGGTCCTAAGGGGATGGGCGTGGATTCTCCATCGTCCTGCTGAGAAAAGGCGTTCAGGTAAGACAACGCCCCTTCTCCAGCAGGACGATGGAGAATCCACCAATGGGACATACCAAAGCCGAGCTGTCCCTATGGGAGGGAATCAGTCAGGGCCTGTGTCCCACTTGAAGATGCCACTTGCTGTAGCACCCTCCGGCCAAATGATGCCTCCGTGGAGGCGAATTTGTCCAGCCTGTAATGCCTCACAAAGGGGGAAGGTGAGGACCAAGTCGCCGCCCTGCAAATATCCCCGATGGGTGCCTGCGTAGCCCACGCTGCTGAAGTAGCGGCACTGCGGGTAGAGTGAGCAGTGATACGGCCTGGCAGTGGCAGGGACCGTGCCTGGTAGGCTCTTGCGATGCAGGATCTGATCCACCTGCCAACCGTGGATGAGGAGACTTTCTTCCCCATCGAAGAAGGCTGGAAGGAGATAAAAAGCGCTTCCGATTTGCGGAAGGCAGAAGTCCTCTTAATATAGTGGCGTAACGCCCTACGAACGTCCAAGGTGTGCCACTGGCGTTCTAAATTGTGAGCAGGCTGGGGACAAAAGTCCGGTAGGACCACCTCTTGTGCCCTATGGAACAACGAGTTCACCTTTGGCACAAAGGCCGGGTCCAGTCGGAGGACTACCCTATCGCTGTGGAAGACGCATAGGTCCTCCCTGACTGAGAGAGCAGCGAGCTCCGAGATGCGTCTAGCGGATGTGATCGCCACAAGAAAGGCCACCTTCATGGACAAGAACTGTAGTGAACAGGTCTTGACCGACTCGAACGGCGGCAAGGTAAGGGCCTGTAGCACCCGTGGGAGATCCCAAGAGGGATAACGGTGAACCACGGGAGGTCTGGTGTTGGTAGCACCCCTGAGGAAGGACCGTACCAGTGGATGCTGGGCCAAAGGAATGGAATCCTGGCACATGAGTACTGTGGAGAGAGCCGCCAGTTGCCTACGGATGGTATTGGGCGACAAGCCCTTGTTAAATCCCTCCAGCAAGTACTCAAGGATGTGTGAGATAGTGACAGCCGAGATGTCCAGGTGATTCCCGGAACACCAGGCACAAAAACTCCTCCACGAGGAATCATAGATCCTATTGGTGGAAGGACGCCTGGAGGCCTGAATCATGGAGATCACCCCTTCTGAAAAAGAGTCTCGTGTTAAGAGCCGCCTCTCAAGTGCCAGACGGCTAGTTGCAGGACCTGAGGTTCTGGGTGTTGTAGAACCCCCTGACTGAGAGCGACCTGATCCGGGGGAATCCTCCACCGAGGGGAGACGGAAAGGTCCACTAGGTCGGCAAACCACGGCCGTCTCGGCCAATGTGGGGCAACCACTATGATCTCCGCCCGTTCCTGCAGAATTTTCCGGATGAGAGCCGGAAGCAGAGGAAGAGGGGGAAAGGCATAGAGGAGACCTGTGGGCCAGGGGCTGCGGAGCGCGTCCGTCCGCTCCGCCCCCCGGGACGGAAACCTGGAGAAGAATCTCGGGAGTTGGGCATTTGCCGGCGAGGCGAATAGATCCACCACCGGAGGCCCGAACCTCACCGAGATCTCCCTGAATAAATTGGGATGCAGGCGCCACTCGGAGTGGTCCACTGTCGACCGGCTCAACGAGTCCGCCTGAAGGTTGGCCTGCCCTGAAATGTGCTCCGCCTTTAAGGAGGAGAGATTGGTTTCCGCCCAGGAACCTAGTGACCGTGCTTCGGACATCAAAGTCCTGGAGCGAGTGCCGCCCTGCCGGTTCACGTGGGCCTTTGCAGCCACGTTGTCTGTGAGCACTAGGACGTGTCGACCCACCACCTCGTCGCTGAAGTGAAGCAGTGCCAGATGAATGGCCCTGAGCTCCAGCCAATTTATGTTGTGACTGAGGTCCATGGGTGACCATCGTCCCTGTGCTAAGTGACAACCCAGGTGCGCACCCCATCCGAACAGACTTGCATCCGTCGTTAGGGTGAGTCTGTTTGGTTCTTTGAATAGGGAGCCCCTGTCTACAGCAGGGGAGAGCCACCACCGAAGGGAATCCAGAACTCGGGGTGTGACCCCGACCCTCTGGTTGGATGCACTGGTGCCCTGCCTCTGGTATGGGAGTAGGAACCATTGTAGGGTTCTGAAGTGCAGTCTGGCCCATGGCACTATTCCCATGCAAGAGACCATCTTGCCCAATAGTCGGGAGAGTGAGGCCAGAGCGATCCTCCGCTCCCTCCGTATCTGTCTGATCAGGGAGCGAATGCTGTTCCGGCATTCCGGGGATAGATAGACCCTTAAAAGGTCTGTATCTATGATCGCTCCTAGGTGTAGGATGCGATTGGAGGGCTCCAGCAGGCTCTTTCGGAAATTGATTGAAAAGCCGTGAGTCTGAAGGAGCCGGACAGCTAATTCCAGGTCCGACCGGGCCTGCTGTAGGGAGGAGGACAGAATAAGGATGTCGTCCAGGTAGCATTGGACCCGGACCGGAATCAATCTTAGGTGGGCTACCAGTGCAGCCAGGACCTTGGTAAATACCCTGGGAGCGGACGAGAGACCAAATGGCAGGGCCCTGTACTGAAAGTGGTGGGACCCGTAACAGAACCGGAGGAACCTCCGATGGTCGGGAGATATGGGAATATGAAGGTATGCTTCCGTAAGGTCGATGGAAGCGAGGAAGTCGTGCCTCCTTATGCTGGCCAGGATGGACTGCAACGTCTGCATCTTGAATCTCTTGTAGACAAGATGAGAGTTCAATCCCTGCAGATCGAGGATTGCTCTCCACCCTCCCGAGGCCTTTGGGACCACAAAGAGAATGGAGTAGAATCCTCGATGGGTTTGGCCAGCGGGCACCGGCTCGATGGCCTTGAGCTGCAACAGATGATGAATGGCCTCGGACATGAGACCTATCTTTGTCGGGCTTCTTGGGGCGGAGCAGGCAATGAATCGATCCCGTGGCTGCGACAGAAATTCCAAGGTGAGGCCGTGCCTGATGGTGTTGAGCACCCAGGTGTCTGTGACAGTGGCCTCCCATTCGTGTAAAAACATAGTGAGTCTGCCGCCAATGGGGAGGTCCGTCCTTGAGTCATTTGTGACCTCTGAAAGGACGGCCTCCCCTGCCCCAAAAGGGCCTCTTGCCGTTATATTGCTGCCTGGTTCTGGGAGCCGGGCGGTCAGGCTGACGGCCGGGCCTGGGGAAGGAGGGACGAGGCGGAGGGCCCCACACCGATCCTGGTCCCTGGCGGAAGGGCGGTCCCCGTTGGTACGTAGTAGCTCGCCTATCCGGCCTCCTAGTAAGGTGGGCCAACACCTTACGCTTATCCCTATTTTCAATAAGGTAAGGGTCTAGCGCCTCCCCAAAGAGGTGTCCATCCCTGCAGGGAGCGGAAGCCAGGTGCCACTTGGACTTCAAGTCCGCTCGCCACTGTTTCAGCCATAGGAGCCTGCGGGCTGCAGTATTAGCGGCCATGGAGCGCGCTGAGAATCTGGCGGCATGGAGGGAAGTATCCGCCATGTATTCTGCCGATGCCACCAACTTACCCAGATTCTGATGGGCACGAACCTGATCCGGGGGAAGCAACGCTTGGAGTTCCCTGAGCCAGAGAATTGACGTTCTGGCAAAGAAGGAAGTAGAGGTGGACGCACGCACGGCCCATGCCGATGCCAGGTGAGACCTACGGAGAGAGAGCTCGGACTTCCTGTCCTCTGCCCTCAAGACCTCAGACGTGTCACCTGACACGGTGGAGGAAGAAAAAAGAGAGGTTAGTGGTTCGTCCACCCTGGGAACCTCCAGGAGACCTGACAAGGCCGGGGAGACGGCCATGAGTCTCTTATCTGTTCCCCCTGGCGTTGGAAGAGTGCCCGGATTTCCCCATTGTTTCCTGATAGTTTCCAGGAAAAAGGGAGGGCAAGGGATATAGCGCTCCGTCACCGTAGGTTCGGAGAAGAGTGGCTTGGGGTCCTGACTGGTTGAGGCAGTCGGCTGCTTTTCCTGCTCTGGTTCAATGTTGGCCGACGTGGTGGCCTTTAGCAGGAGAGACCTAAATAGGCCCGGGTCAAATAGGCCTATGAAAGGCGACGGGTCTGGGCCCGACTCCTCATCCTCTGACAGCTGGAAGTCAGTTGACCCATAACCCTCAGGATCAGAGTCCCGCGTTCGGGAGGAATGGTCCGAATAAACGGACTCTGGGTAATCCGGCCTCTCTGCCCGTGCCTGAGCTGGTACCACGGGCCTGACATATTCTGGCCTGTTCTCATAGAATGAGGAGGCCCTGCCCTGAGCATACGCCTGGGCAATTAGTGCTTCAAGTTGCTCAGGCCCGACCCCTTGGTGTTCAGGGGGGCGAAGTCCAGCCGCTGTGGGCGTGAACGTGGCTTCGGGCGGGGGGCGGAATCTAGCCGGTGAAGCCCCCATTGGGGGGTTCAATCCCTGGTCAGGGGACAGAGTAGTACTCTGTGGCATGGGGCCCTGATGGAAAAGGGCCCGTGAGTCAGAGGGACCTGGCAGGGCCGGTTGGGGGTTGAAGAGTGAGCTCTCCTGAGGGGCAAGGGGAACCAGGGGTTGGTCTCCCGCAGACATACGCTGTGCCCTGGAGAACTGCTTCTCTAGAGCCGTGTTTCGCCTCTCGGCAGCCTTTTCTGCAGCCCTTGAGGCCTTTTCGCCAGCTATGGCCTTGGACCTGGCCTTGGCCTTTATCCTGCCTGCTGCCTCTAGTTTAGAGGACTTGCGCTTCCCTGAGACGGGAGTGCCGGAAGCGCCCTGCGCAGATTGATTAGCTGCGTCGTCAGCCATTGCAAGGAAGGCCTGAAGCCTGTTGCAACTCAGGAGCCGGAGTGGATTGCCCTAGGCAGAGCTCTGAGAGGCTGGAAAATGCCCAGTGATGCACTGAGACGTATTATTTAGGCATCTTGTGGCGACGAGACCCGATGGGTGAGTCGCAATCGGCAAGTGCCGGCACACACGTTGACCGATCAGTGGCGGCAATCACCTGAGTGATATGTGCCTGCACACAAAGCCTAGGTGGTGGCGGCGGGGCCCGAAGGCGTGCCAGCTCACGCTAAAGGTGAAATCCTTGCCAAGTTTTGCCCTGGGGTTGGTTGTGCCAGATCAGAATCTGAGCAGGGTGTCAATGGCAGTTTTGAAGCTGCAAAATGGCGGCTGTAATCAGTCCGCAAAATGGCTGCCGCTGCAATGGCGAGGCGACTTGTTAGGCCTGGGGCCTAGACCTGAGTCAATCTCCTGCAAGGATGGAGGAGGGAGGGCCGGCGCCTACACCAATGGCCTCAGTAGCAGTAAGCAGTAAGCAGTCTGTAGGCTTTGTGCCGTGGCTGCTGCCTGTTGGGGCCGTCCCTGTCAGGCCTACTAGGCCTTTGGCTTCCAAAATGGCATCCGCGATTTGCGCGCCAAAAACTGAGGCCTCAAATCACCCACTGTAGAAAGAGGCCCTCAGACTAAATTCTTGGCTGCCCAGTATCTGGGAGCCAGCGGCTTCAAATGCGCGTTGTGCCCCGAAAGGGAGCAACCGATCCTTGCTGGAGGCTGCAGGGCCGTGGAGAGGAACGGCCGGGCAGTCTACCCGAAGGCTGGCCTTCCGCGATGCCGCGAGAGCGGCAAGCTCCGACTCTCCGCAAATTCAAAATGCAAGCCTCCAGCCGCGCTAAAGCTCCGCGGCTCTCGCTTTCACTCAGCGAGCCCGGAGGCCGACAGTCATCTGCGCGTGGCCCGCCCCGGCCCGACGATCAGCTGATCGTCCTCCGAAATTCCCGATGCCGAGGGCGGACGCGAGAGCTGAGGTCCGGAGGCCGACAGTCAGCTGTGGGGCGGCTTAGCTCCGGCCCGACAATCAGCTGTCTGTCGGCAAGATCCCTCTAAGGGCTGGCTCCGCGAATCGGCCCGATCCGGCCGATCGCCGAATCAACGTTGCTGAGCGACCCGGAGGCCGACGCTCAGCTGTTTGCAGCCGGGAAGTTTAAAATTTAGATAGGGGTCCGAATTGTGCTTTCCAGTCCAGATGAGGGAGAATCCACCAATAACAATAAGAAATACGACCTGTCCAGAGCCAACACAACGTCCTAGCTGGGCTGAAGACTAAGTCGTGTCTGGGATATCAGCCCAGCAGGAGGCGTGTTAACTCTGGCAAACTTAGTCTCTTATTGGGCAGGAAGATAGTCCTAACCCATTGGTGGATTCTCCATCGTCCTGCTGGAGAAGGTGAAGGTGACTCTGATTACCAGATGATGATACAAATAGCCAGAGACTATTACTGATAAGAAAACAGTGAAGACAAGAAAGCATAACTACCAATGTTGACAATAAAATCAGTGAAGAGAGCAAGCTGGGTAGTGTGGTATCTTATATAGATACCTCTTGAAATAATAACAGCAAACATTAGTTATCCCACTTACTAATCACAGAGAAGGAGCATGATTCAAAAACTCTGTTCAAGCCGAACCCTAAAGCTAAAACTGATTAAATCTGTTTGAATAAAGTAGTTTAAATAAAGCTGGTTAATATCAAGTTGTTTTATAAAACTGTTTTAATAAGATTGTTTTTATAGATTGAATGTCTGCTGCCATCTACTGACCAAAATAATCAACATTTGGATTTAACGGACACCCCTTTGCCCCATGTCCGTTAAATCAAGCTTTTATTGTTTTGCTTTTATTATGTAAGTTTATATTTTTTGAAAAACCATTTTAATATGTACTTGCATGGGAAAAGTATGACTAAAATGTACCTGTTAGTTTATTACTGAAATGATTTGTTAGTATGGCTTAGTGATGTGGCAACCATTGCTAAGTGCAATGTGAACATTTGAAAAATCCATCCAGAAAAGCCAACTCTGCATTTCTTTCTGAAGGGGTACTAACTGTCAGGGAAAGAAAAGCTCATTTAAAATCCATGTTATGAAAGCTTCCAAATAGGTTATGTCTGAAAAATACATCTTTTGTGAGAAAAAATAGTAGAATCAGATCACAGTACATTAGTTTTACTTTTCCCCTGGGAAGAAACCATTCAAAGAATGGAAATGAGAATTTAACTCTAGTTTCTTGGGATTCAGAATATCTTGGACATGAGGATCCCTTGGTATCAATGTTCAATAGGTGTTTATAATACTTCCATCATGCTACCAGAAATATAATGGAATGGAAATGCTGTGGAGAACAAATTCGAGGAAATACAATAAATGAGTATCAGAATCGAATTGTGCTTTTATGACAACCCCATCTTCCTGGATCAACAGGAACACCTTGTCCCCCATTAGAAGGACACCAACTCACTAATGCATGCCCTGAAATCTGTTTTTATTAATAATATATCCAAACTTCCAGGTGCTTGTTAACATATATTGCACAAGAAGGTATGTCTAAAATGATGACAAAGAAAATACAGCAGACATATAAATGTTCTCTGAATTCTAGGAATTTGTCAGCACATGAGGGAAGTTGTTCTGCATCCTATTCACGATAAAAGCCAGTGGAAGAACAATCGAGCAATAGCAAATTTCTTTCCAGGCCATTAAGACTGCCACAGCAACCAAAGGCAACTGCGCAAAATTCACTAGTTCACGTATCTCAGTACTGCTCAAAGCCTTATTCCTGGAGTAGCTTGAAGGAATGATGCTCAATTTAGATAACTGTCAAATACAACAACCTGATGAACTGACCCTCCTGATGACATTAATTCAGAGCAGCATGGAGATATGCATGAGTCACTGCATGTGGAGACAACACTTCAGTAATGGCAGGTTAGAGGTGGCATATAAGGTTTGTGTTATTTAACTTTTCATATTTTATATAGAGAGATCTACAGAATAAATTACTCACAAAAGGAGAATTTATTTATACAGTTTATTTCTAATATGTTCTTGGGAGAAGGAGTTTAATTTGGCACAGATTGAAGAATTAGATTTCAAAATTGTTTTAAAAATTGCTTGTTTATTAAGAATCATCTCATTTAGTCACATTTACTTCAGAAGTGTAAATGTTGCATTTGAAGTGGCTGGTAATTCCTTTATTACTCTAAATGAACTTTAAAAAATGGGAGGATTGTGGGAAATTCTGAGCAGAATAGCAATATATGAATTGTAAAACTTCAACAAATATTTTCTCATATTAACATAATAAAATATTTGTGCTACTGAATCTATATTTTTACATCAGTTTACATCCAATTAGGATGAAGAATTTTTGCTATACACAAAGAACTGACATAAAGTTTCACTTTTATATTGCCTTGACCTAGGTTTTTATATTGGAAATCAATGTTTGCACATAAGTATTTGCAAGTAGTATAATTCTAAAACTTCTCGTTCTATGCAGTTGAAGAAATACAGAAAGAGCTTGGTTTTCTGAACAAAAAGAGGGCAACAAGCTAAGATTTCTCTGGATAGATAGCTAGAGTAAGAGACATCAGTAATTAACAGGTAAAGTGCAGACAGATTTAGGGACAATACCAAGAATAGTAGAGTGTAGCTTGCAGACAACCTGAACAAGGTCACTCTTGAGGCTCAAGAAAGGATTTTGATATTATTCTGTGTCAATCTTACCGAGCTACAAGTGCAGCAGGGCATAATTGTTGTTATGGGCTGATGCCATACAGAATGAAGCATTACAAGGGTAGGCAACCTTGGCTCTTTTATTACTTGTGGACTTCAATTCCCAGAATTCCTGTGCTGGCTCAGGAATTCTGGGAGTTGAAGTCCACGAGTCATTAAAGAGCCAAGGTTGCCTACCCCTTCATTAGGATATTCAGCAATATATGGTCACAGCAATGTGAGACTTCTTGCCTTTGAAAAATACAATCATGAATACACTATGGTCATACAAAGCAGATTACTACTTTGTTGCAGCATTGCCCTTAAGCCATAGCAAACATTTCTTCCTGGTGTTTAGAACCTATAGCAGGCATGTCAAACTGCCAGCACGCAGGCCAGAAACCAACCGAAACCACGCCCACCCCATTGCCAGCAATGAGGAAAAAGTCGCGATACATCGCATGACATCACGTGATGATGCAAGTTTGACATGCCTGACCTATAGTAATATATACTCATTCCCTACCAAATTCATAAATAAGAGCAGCAGTCCATTCAGTCTCAATCTCTTGTCATGCAGCTGCCAGTTATATATTCATTACCACAAACCACATTATCCAAGCATTTTGTTACCATTATTACTAATTCAATTGTCTGAGACTAAAGTATCCTCATCAAATGTCTACTCTAACAGCAGCACCATGACTGTGCCTAACCCTAAACCCAGAAAACAGGGGGAGGGGTGAGTTATAATATTTGTGGACCCCAGGACAATAATGATGACCTAAAGCATAAATTAAGTTTTTGAGAAATTTGTTCTTCTGAAAGGTGGGATATAAATATTTGTAACAAATAAATAATAAAGCAGGAAACTTGACTGTTTTACCTGAGCAGCACCAGCAGCAGAGGGCACTTATGAGTACAAGAAAACATTACAATTTAAAATTGTTTAAGGTTAGGCAAAAAGTTAAAAACATTTAAAATTTAAAAATTTAAAATGTTGAAAAGCTAAAAATGGTTTCAACTAACGTCTCATAAGTCTGCATTACAGGTGACTCTTTTCTACTTCAATTGTCAATAATTGTCAGTATTACATGTAATAAAAATATGAGTTATTTTTTTCAAAACTACAAATATAGCGCTGTGCAGAACAGAGAAAAGTAAATTGCAGTGTCCAATATTTTGCTTTGTAGAATGTGTCAACCTGATCAGTTCCTTTCTAACACTATGTGTTAAAAGAACTTGAGAAACTATCCACTGAATATAGTCTGTATTTCTTTACTCCGGATGACGCCCTCTGACTCCCATTTTTTCCCAATGCAACATATCATCCTCTGAATACATCAGCTGACATGCCCAATATATTCACTGACATATAAAATCTTAATCTCAGTGCTAATGAATTATGTGGGATGGAAAAGAATGCACATTTTCCCATGCAAGTAGTTTTGTGTTGGGTTTTTTGTTTTTTTTTAATTTTCAGCTTAAACCCCAGTATTGTTATTGCTGCTGCAAAAGCTGGAATCAATGTTTCATTTATTTATTTATTTAATATTTTGTTTATGGCATCATTTTTCTACAAAAGAGAATTAGATGGGCAGCAGACCGAGACTTACATAAGGCCATGAGAACAAGTCATATAAGAATGTAGATGAAAACTTGCCATAGGTCTGCATCATGGATGACTTTGTTCTTCTTCAGTTACATCAGTATCACAAAGCTCTGTTTAAAGCTTTTGAACACTGACTTCAAAGGCTGGGTTCTTGAAAGAAAATGCTGTTGAGATCAATGTATGTCCAAAAAATAAGCTTCAGGGGCAAATGACAAAGATATTCTCATATCCCATTCCTACCTATTGTTTGGTTTAGGATAACAAGTCTAATTCTATCTTGTACTTGTTCAACATAACCTGCAGCTTGATATTTAGGCAAGGTAATAACTGCCATCATTTAATTAGATCTTTAGTTTCTTCTAGCAATACTGTGGAATTTTCCCCTGACTGGAAAAAAATTCCCATGTCCAGTGTCAAATAATAAGGGAAAATGATTATGACGGACATTCAGGGAACTGTAAATGACCTGCTATTTATATCTCATGAAATGTGTTTATATTTTTAAAGAAACTATATCATAAGACAAATGTTAAGAATGTCAAAATTATTTCATATTTCCTTAAAAATACATATGAATCAAAGCCAATTAGCCCAATGCCCCCGTCTCACAAACATGTGGGAATAAAACCAATTATCTTGGGAAAAAGCCAATTAAAATTAAAGTGATAATCTTAATATCCAAACTTCTAATAATCTTTGGATAATTACTTTTCACACAAAGATGTTTTTAAGGTAAACTGTGAAATATTGTCCATCTATCATGCTTACAAGCAGCAACAATATCCCCAATGCTTTGTTATCTTTAAATGCTATAGTGTGGTTTATGTAACAAGTAATCATTGTTATACTAAACATGTTTATAATGCATGTCTTTACAGTTACTTTTAACATTCTCAAGAACAAATTCTTAATGTATTATTTTATTTATACTTCATAACAGAGAATAGATTAAAAACTTTACTGAGTTGCTACATTTTTACTGAAAATAGAATTATATTCATGATATGAAGGACAAAGTTTTTATCTTTTGCAATGACTACGATAATTATCAATTGGAAAATAGTGGAGTATAATGTGGAACATTATACATCATTGTATTATATGGACAAGAGTACTAATTCTCAGATGGGAGTATATGCAATATTAGCAAAGCAATAGCTCTTAGATTTATATACCACTTCATAGTACTTTACAGCACTATAGTAAATGGCTGTTTGTAAAAGTCTTTCCACATAATGTTTATTTATTCAAAATAAGTGATATGATGTTGTTCACTTTCCTATTCTGTTTGTACATTTATGGCTGTCATGTGTTGAGAAATACATACAGTGATATCAGGATGTAACACATTATAAACTGATGATAATGATTGTGGTTTTTGATAACAAATAAGGAATGGGACTTCAAATTTGAGACTCAACTCAAATTTCTGTTTGAAAAGTCCAGTTATTTACATAACAGTATTACTCCTCATGTAGTTAATGCTGCAGTAGATACACATTTCATGTTTGATTATTATTACTCTCTTCCCACATAATTATATTAAGCATAAATAATCAAAATGAATAATTAAACTGAAGCATGGAATTAAATAATTTTCATTCCATGAATAAACTAGTAAAATCCCTAGGAGCAGTAGCATACATTTTAAAAATCCAGAAGAATTTCATAGGAAGAATGGGAAAATATTTTGATTTGAATATACTTAGTTGCTATTTGCTTTTGAAGTCTGCTTATTAGCCATATTATCTTTACATTGTCCATCCTACTCTATTTTCCTCCAATATAAAAATGTCATAATATACTTTCTCTCTTACAAATTCAAATGGATCTATAAAAATTCATAAAAACAAGAAACTAGCGCTTCCTCTTTAAGACTCAACTGAATCTGCAGCTCATTTTCTGAAAAACAACAAACTTGTCATATTATTCTTTGATAAAACCCTCTTTTCCCTGGGTCAACAAGTTTCAAAAAGCAAATATCTCCTTAATGAAAGTGGTCTGTTCATTATTACTTATAATGGATTATTTAATACTTCTAGTACATTCCCCAAAATATTAAAATATGCACATTCATCAGAATTTCAGAACAGTGTATACTTATTTCCAAATCCATTAAAAATTTGTCATTTCTAACAAAAATGTCCAGTTGTTTGTCAGGCTACATGGCCAGTATGCTTAAAATAAAACTTAACATTAAAAAGCAACTACTATGCTAGAATAGAATCTGAGATTACACAGTCCAGAACGGGGGCAGGGTGGGGTGGGTGTTCCATGGGTTTAAAAATATGTTGTAAATTAACATACAAAACATTATCTCAACATTTCATTCAGATCAACCTAAATTATAGCAATGATGCATTTTTAAGGAACAGGCTAAGTCTTTCTATAATTATGATAAACACAATTAATTGGAATTTTAAAAATATATTACTAATGTAAATTCAGTCAAAATGTCCATTTTACAACAAATGTAACACTGTAAAAATTCAAACCTGATCATCTTTTATCTCATGTTCTAAATTGGTAAACATTAGCAAATTATAAAACATTGCCAAGCTGATTATTTAATGATCAACATTTAATGATCAACTATATTTTATTTTTTTTCAGTTTAGCATACTATGTACTAATTTTGTAATTAACTTTTACTCACTGTAGAAAACAATAATGAATTATATTAATGCATATTATTGTAATACACTACATTTTATTAGTATTATAGTCAAAATTAATATTATCTGTTTAAGATGAGCAATGTATTTTCTAAAACTGCATAAAATAAATATTAAGCAAACACTTTCCTTTCTTCTTATGTCTATATTCTGTTTTCTATAACTTGATATTAGAAGTAGAGAAACACATACACAAACTCTCTCTCTCTGTTTCACACACACACACACACACACACACACAAACAAACAAAAAAACCTAAACTTTTTGAAAATAAACCCTTACTTACCTCATGACATGTTCATATTAAAAAACAATGTTTAAATATATCGGCTAATATTTTAAATTAGATGGATTTAAAGTCACAATCTTATCCCATTTGCTATGTTCCATTGCACCTTTGTATACTTTTCAAAGCTGGTATCATTTTCCAATCTTCTAAAATAGTTTTAAAGTGGAAGAGGGATATATGTGGTGGAAATGTTCATTCTGTTTGTGAATACCATCACATTACCAGATAGGAATCAACAGAATTTAAGACAGATTATAAAATTCCAATATTGTTTAATATCATTTGTACTTGAAACTTTGAAAACATATAATTAATGTAGCCTATCAGGTGATTCCAAATTACTAGAAAATAGTTTTGTAATTTATTATTATTAAATAGAAAAGCTCTTTTTTCCCTCAGTACTTTGTATGATGCAGCATCATTTTTATTTATATTTTAAAAGAAACATGTTTAAAACAATTTCAATAAAATAATAATGGCCTTGTACTGGAATGACTTATCTAATTAACATTGCATTTTGAAATCAGGTTAAGTAGTAGATATTTTAATGGAGAAAAGATACAGATAAATTGGTGCTGCTGACAACGGCATAAACCAAATCATACTATCTTTCAAATTATCATATATGACTGAATTTCCTCCTTTTGCTCTTAATTCAACTGTAGCACATTAGACAAGGTAATAATTTATGATAATCATATGAAAATATACAATTAATATTCATCACCTCTAGTTTCTCATCACTTTAGATAATCAGTAATGCAGAGTGAAAATGCTGTCAGATTTCTAATTGCTTTGTAATGGGCCTGAAATAGGGAAATCATTAAAGACAAACAATCTGTCACTTGTCTGTTATTTTAACTATCTATCACTAAAAAAGAAACTCAGTAAAGAAATTGCTAATGAGCTACAGATGATTTCACTGAATGTGCCTTGCAATGTATTTTAAACAATACTGTGTTTGCCTAAGCAGTTCTCTAGACACAATGTATACAAGTGTATGGACTTCAAAAATTAGCATTACAGTACATTGCTTGATTTAATTGCACTAGTTACACCTAGTACTAAACACATTTAATTTGTACTGTAAATCAGTACAATACAGTACCAATTTTCAGTGGGGATCTCATCTGTGACATCTGTACTGTCTGAGATCCATGTATTCAGAAGCTTCCCATTTACCTACAGAGAAGGAATTGCTTCCTATGTCACTATGCAACTTATATTCACCAAATATTCCCTTCTTAAAACAGAGAATCTGAAATCTTGCATATATTGTAATAGTACTGTAACATGTCCATGGAGATCCTTTAATGTTTACTGATATTTTGTATCCTTTTTCTTGTAAGCTATTAGGTTCAAACAGGGCAAATAACCATGGATATTAAGTTTGGAGGGACCTCAAATTTACTCCCCCCCCAAAAAATCCCACAAGCTTTGGTGAAAAAAAGACTACATATTATAGACCAACTTTTGTGGAAAGAGATAAAGAGAAGGAATATCCTGGAGAAACTACAGAACAACATGTGGTTGCACGTGTTACTTTTCTATATTATGGACAAAGTCACAAAAGTCACAAAAGTCACAAAACCTGAGAACATTCACATTTTAATAACAACTGATAAAGTTATAGAAAGAAAATTGGTAGTAGACACATAGAGGAGTATCAGCTAAATGGTCTGGGAAAGGCATTTCTCATGTACAAATAATACAGAGAAAAATTGTTGCAATGGAAAAATTTCATGAATAGTAAAAGTCATGATGGCCAGAAGGAACATGGAATAAGGCATGAAAGCAGGAGTGAGGCAGAAGAAATTTAATAGCATATGAACATGCATGAATAAATAAGTTATATAAAAGCTTGAGGCTATACCTTTCAAGCAACTGCATTTAAGATTGCT
Organism: Azemiops feae; assembly: GCA_023970755.1. Classification (NCBI taxonomy): domain Eukaryota; kingdom Metazoa; phylum Chordata; class Lepidosauria; order Squamata; family Viperidae; genus Azemiops; species Azemiops feae. The sequence continues at coordinate 810,657 of JALGBA010000086.1, read as the reverse complement.
CTACAAAATATTTAAAACATTGCTTACTTCATTTTCAACAGCTATATTTTATACAAACTTTTTAAAAAGCATGAGAGTGAAACTGAGGCACTTGCCAAATTTATTTTTCAGGGATTAGTAATCCTTTAGAGAAGAATATTTGCATATTTAGAGTAAAGCACTTCCACACACCTATTGGCTTTATGTCTCTTTATTTTCTGTAGAAATTTGTGCCACAGAACTAAGTGCAAGACAAGACAGGTGACTACCCTTCCAATTGCTTTTGAATTGGGGAAGGACCATGGCAAGTTACTACAGCTTTAGAAGGGAGGCAAGACCTGAGATCCAGTCAAAAGGAATCCTATTACTGCTGCATAGCAGTAACATTGTGGAAAGGTTTTCATGACATTTCTCCTACAGCAGTGGTAGAAGATGCTGCAGGTGATGTTTTAAGATGCTCTAGAGACATTCTTCTTTTTGTACTACCAGTATCATATGTCTTTCATATTAATGCATAAAGTGATTTCCAGCCATCCAGTTGACCAAAAAAAATATATGCTGCCATAAAATTTGCTGTCCCACTGCTTGTAACTATTCTGCCTTTATCGAGTTTGCTTGGATTCACTGCTGAATCCTTTAGCCTTAATGTCAGTGTTCTAATAATTAAGTCATTATAGACAAGGTGACTAGATTTCTCCTACAGCTTTGTTGCCTTTTTTCTATATTTGGAAAACATTCACCATTCACCAGACTGCAGCATGAATGAGATAGACCTAAGGCTCTATATGAATTTCTCTACAGATTTGCCGGTTTCAACACCCGATCGGATATTTCCCTGTTTAAAATTAAGTGAAATTATGTCAGAATAAAGTTAATGTGTAGTGGTGCAAATAAAATAGTGGAAGTGTGTTCTCTCCTATTCCTGGTTGGAAGTCCAGAGATAAATGCTCAGAAATAAAGAGGGAATGGATGAGGGATATGAGAGGTACTCAGGAAAGAAGCAGTACTTAAGTGGACTAGCATAAAATATAAATGGTGTACAGGAGGCTAGGTAGGGCTTAGAGGGGAGAGGGCATGCTCAGGGCTTCCAACATCCCCACAGACTACACTACTAGTTGTCTCTATGGTTCTTTCAGCACAGGCAAAGTCATTTCTATTCTTCTGAATTTAATAAAAATATTTAACATTGTTTCAGATATTCTCTCATTAATCTTTTATTATTTATTTTTATTGTGCAGCATTTTGCCAAATTTTTATTCCTTTAGAAACCTTTTAATTTTATTGTAAACCACTTTGGAGTTTTTAATTTTTTTCCTATAACCTATGACCATAATATTGAATAAAAGGGGGAGATTAGAGTTGTCAGGGCAGGATAATGCTGGAGTCAGGTGAAAGCCATACATGAGAAATGTTGGCATGTGAGAGGATGAGCGGAAGCAATCTTGATGGCTGCTTAAGCTTCTGGAAATCCCTATCAAGGAAAGCCAGACTACTTCCATCTTTGTATTCCTTCTGTCAGCAACAAAGCATTTTCAAACTGATATGTTTATTGAAATGTTGGTAGCTTCATTTATTTTACATACCGTAAAAGATATGTCTATATATTCAATTTATGTGCTTTTCTATTTTAATGGTTATTTTGCATTTTCAGCACAATATTTAATAAAAGGAAGAAAGAGGAAAAAGAATATTTCTGACATAAAGATTGAGTTGGCAGATTTACAGCATCGTAGCAAGAGAAATAATTTAAGGGTTAAAGAAATGGCAGAAAAAAGCAGAACAATCTGACTACTTATCTCATTTAAAAATTAATGACGGGAGCTCTGATACGAAGTTAACCAATAAAGATATTAAACATGCTCAACAGGCTTACTCTTCTAGGAAGATACATAAACCTCGAAACATTTTGGTTAGATTGATGAATTCAAATATAAAAGACAAAATTATTAAAAAAAACAGTCTACAGTGAACTGGAGATTAAATGGGACAGTGAGAGAATATTCTTTTTCTAAGATTTCAGCATAGCTCCATTACTGCAAGAAAGAAAATCAAACCATTGACAGAAAAACGTATGCAGAATGAGATTCAATGCAAATGGGGTTTTCCTTTCAATGTTAATTGTTTTTACGTCACAAGGATGAAATATTCAGCTTTGAGTTGCAGAGGGTTTTTTTTTTGGCAGAACCCCCTAACAAGGATTGAAGGGAGCTATCTGTGTCTTGGAATGTGAAAAGCAGGCTCAACTACAAGCGGTAGAAAAGCACACTGCATCGAGCTGCAGAGTAACAGAAATTAAATTGACTGTTCTACTCTTTTTTAACCTTCAGGTTTAGAGCAAAGGGAAAAAGGAGGGGGTTAAATAAATAAGGGAAAAGAACTTTATCAAATAATAATGTAGGTAAAATTGTGGCTAAGGAATTACTGTAATTAAAACTGGGAGTTTATAGACTGGTGAGGAAGAGAAAGAGTCTCAGTCATTCTCCTCCCCCTTAAACCATATGTGGGATCCTTAAAGAGCCTTTCTGATATTTTTTTTCACTAGCGATCTAAGTGGGACTAGAGCGCAGGGAAGTTGGATATGGTAGTACGGTTTAGTGTGGGGATGGGTAGGGGTTAGGGATAAAGGAGGGAGGGAGGTGATCACCAAAGGGAGAAGGGAGACTGGGAGGAGGGTATCTATGTGGTAAGCAGAATACTAATGTTTTATATATGATTATTATAATATCAGGTAATATGCTGATAGATTTTGCGAGTAATCAGCTTTAAAAAAGTCTTATATGTGTAAATATTTTTATTGTATAAAGAAATTAGAGATACTGTACTTTTAGAAGTGCAGATAATGAGCAAACAATGTAAAATCATTTCTCTAAATGTTAGAGGTCTAGGATATTCTATTAAGAGGAAAAGGATTGTTAATTAAATTAAATTATCTAAAACAGAAGTCCCCAACCTCCAGGCCACGGCCCACTACCGGGCCATGCGAGCAGCTGGCCAGCGCACATGTGCACGTGCAGCTCGACTTGCACAAAGGGTGGGCTGGTGCTGATGTGCGCAGCTCAACTTGCACAAGTGGCGGGCTGGTGCACACATGCATGCACGCATAGCTCGACTTGCATGAACAGTGGGCCAGTTCCACTCTCCCCCCCCACCGGGCCGCCAAGCCGTAAAGGTTTGGGACTACTGATTTAAACTACATGCAATTATGTTCTAAGAAATATATATAACAAATGGGTTGGATGAAAGGTACTATAATGAATATTTTTTAAAAAAATAGACTTCTTTTTAAAGTTAGCATACATTTCAACGTTCCAAAGGTTTAAAAGATAGGGATGATAGTTATCCATTTATAGAAGGGAAACCTGAGAATAAAACATTAATGCTAGCATCTATATACACTCCAAACTGAGATCAAATCAGTTTCTATTAAAGATTATGAATCAAAAAAAGTAACATCTTGGAAGGCATATAATCTTTATAGACTGAAAGATTTTTATAGCAATAGTAAACCTCTCAATAAAGATCAGCTCGAGCAGGTGATAAGCTAGCATGGCTTTTTTGGTATCAACTTAAATCTCTTCTGGGCAATACAAATATTAGAGCTTCAGCGATACGGCCTTATACAACTTTGAGAATTTAATACTCAAAAAAGACTAACTTCAAAAATGTATAGGTTATTAATGCAATTAGAAATAGGAGATCCACCATATGGATTAATGAAAGCTTGTGATACAGATCGTGGTAATCTGAGACAGAAGACAAATTGGCAGCAGTTATAGAAACCAAATGGATTCATTTCAGTTTCAGGGCAAGTAATGCAGTGGAAGATTATACACTGATTATACAGAACACACATGTATCAAAATTATTCTTCTAAGTCCAAAAAAGTCATTCTTTCATTTGAGGGGTTTATGTGATAAAGTTATATCCTTTTGACAAAAAAAAAAAAACGCCCAACCCCAAAAATCAAGCTAGGTCTTATTTTCTGGATAGGTTGTATTTTCGGGGAAACACGGTAGTATCAATATTTTATATAGCATTATCAATGGCAAGAGGCAGCTTGTAAAATTCATATAAAATAAATGTATAAACTTTGGTTTTAAAAATCCTTAGAGATGGAAATCAAAATATTTTAAACTAAATTTCAACACAAAATGTCCCGGCTCCAGTGACTAATTTCTAGATTCTGCCATGGAAAAGGCTGAATCAGCTGCTGATATTAAACATACACAATACATGACAAAACTATAAAAGGGGCCCTAACTGTAGGACTAATTGCATATTTTATTGCCATTTAACATATTTGACATGGTTTTCCTAGTCTACTACTTACATTATTACCTTTTTCCTCCAAGTTAATTACATTTCTTAAAGACGTATAACCCCTGCTTGCTTTGCCTGGACTACTGGGAGAGGGCTGTGTAATGTATTGGCCACAACTGTTTTAAATCACTTGCTTAATGTCTGACCTACATTGCTGTATTGTTTAACAGTTGCTGTTACTGAAAGCCAGACTGGCTGTCTCCAAGCTGATAATGAGGTTTGGGGCGGGGAACTGTTACTTCAAATCTATTGGTTGCCACCTAGAGGCTAACTATATAAATAACTGTGCAACAGCCTTTAGGGCTGCTTCTGTTCTGAGTTAATAAACTTGTTGTTGTTTGAACACTCTGCCTCATTCAATGCCTAAAGAACCGAAGATATAACAGTGGCGACAAAGGTGGGATGTGCTGCTTCATTGAGAGAGCTTGAAGTCACTAGGGGGTGAGGTCAGGACAGAGCCTGACAGGAACTACGTTCCCCCCCCCCTCGGTCTGCCAGCAAGCCATGCTGGAGACCACCACGCCCTAAGGATCCATCCTAGGGCCTACACAGAAGCCAGCAGCGCAAGGCATTGAACGAAGAAACAAACCACCATGGTGAAGGTCGGGAAGCTCGAAGAAGTCGATGTAACTCACCCGGAGAGATGAGCATCCTACATCTTCCGTGTCAAAAACTACCTCCCGCCAACCAGGTTGCCGAAGATGGATTGAAGGCCGCGACACTCCTCTGCGTGTGCGGCCCCGCCACGTTCGACATTGCAGAGAACCTGGTCACCCCGGTGCCGCTCGAGTCGGTCACCTATGTGGACTTGGAAAAAAAGTTCCGAGACCACTTCGAGCCCAAGTTATCCGTTATAGCGTGGAGGCACATTTTTGAGCAGCGGGAGCAACAACCTGGCGAGTCTGCAACAGAATTCATTGCCGCTCTTCGTCAAGTGTCCCAACTCTGCAATTTCGCGGATTTGGAGGAGAGACTACGAGACCGCTTAGTCTGTGGACTCCGGAATCGAAAGCTCCAACAAAAACTGTTTGCTAAGGAGACTCTCTCGCTACAAGAGGCCTTGAAGCAGGTCATGGTGGATGAAGCCACCGGAGGGGCCATTAAAGCGCTGCAGCCCTCCAAAAGTGCACCAAGCACCGAAGCCGTCCACCACGAGGACGCCGAGCGGATGGAAGACACCGACTCAGACTACAAAGTCGACCAGCTACGAAAGCACCCAGAGAAGGGACCGTAGCCAGCTGGGAAGGCAGTTCCATTCCTTAAATGAATGGGCTGCAGAGGCCACCATCAACGTGTGGATTGCCGATTCTGAACTGCAACGTGCCGGGCCTGTGGCAAACCAGGCCACATCGCCACCGTCTGCCGAGATCATCAGAGGGACCGCCCAAAAGAAGACGCATTCAGGAGAGGTACCGGGGCCCCGGGTCAACACCGAGTAGGGTTCTGCTCCAGCCGAAGGAGCGTATTCCGCACTGGTGCCCATCGCCCCCTAAAGCAGAAGCTTAGACTACAGGTCAAGCTTCAGGGAATTCCATGCAAGATGGAACTGGACACAGGCTCAGCCATGTCCATCATTTCACAAGGAACATTCAAGTACCTATGCCATCATAGCAACAGATGGGCCAAGCTCCAGCCGTCTAATCTACTACTCACAGACTTCCAAAACTCCCGAGTGGCAGTCAAAGGCGAAGCCACACTTCTGGTGGAATTCAAGGGGTTCAAGGGGCCACTAGATGTTGTAGTGGTGGAAGGCCAACGCATGAGCCTCATAGGGCTCGATTGGTTTGATGCATTGGGCATTCAAGTAATCAGCATTCACCGAACACGAGCGGCAGATCTGCATACCGTCTGCCAAGAGTTCGTGGATGTTTTCAGTTCTAGTCTAGGGGAGTACAAGGGTCCTCCGATCGCCCTCAAATTTGATCCTATGGTAACTCCAATACGGATCAAGCCTCGTAGAGTGCCTTTCGCATTAAAACCCAAAATCGATGCAGAGCTGGATAAGCTAGTGGAACAAGGGGTATTGCAGCCCGTAGACAGTGGGGTGTGGGAGACCCCCATAGTAACACCATTAAAGGCCAACGGGGAAGTGTGAATATGCGCTGACTATAAGTGCACCCTCAACAGGGCACTTCAACAGCACATGTACCCTGTGCCAGTTGTCAGCCATATTTTGGCGTCATTGCAAGGAGGCCGCGTGTTCGCCAAATTAGATTTGGCACAGGCCTATCAACAACTGCCCGTGGATGAGGCCACGGCGGTAGCCCAGACCATTGTCACCCATAGGGGGGCTTTTAAGGTTAAGCGCCTACAGTTCGAGGTGAGTGTAGCCCCAGGGCTGTTCCAGGGAGTGATGGAGCGCATGCTCAAGGGAATTCCTGGGGTTTGCCCATACTTCAATGATGTCCTCATTGCTGGGGAATCAGTTGAGATTCTGGCTGAACGGCTTAACGCCATCCTTCAGTGGTTCTGTGACGCGGGACTTAAACTAAAAAAAGAAAAGTGTAAGATTGGGGTAAAGTCAACCGGGTTCCTTGGTTTCTGCATCGATGCCGAAGGCATTCATCCGGTGGAATCCAAATTAAAAGCAATCCAGCAGGCCCCAAGGCCGAAGTCAAAGGGAGAGCTTCAGGCTTTCCTAGGCCTTTTGAATTTTTACCATGCCTTCCTCCCAAACAAGGCCGCAGTGGCAGAGCCATTACACCGGCTCTTGGATAGACAAGCTCAGTGGCAGTGGACCAGTGTCCACGAGAGTAGCTTCCAAGCAGTGAAATCACTGCTGTCGTCGAACTCAATTCTCACTCATTTCAATGAGCAGCTGCCTGTCTGCATTGCATGTGATGCATCCCCGTATGGGGTTGGGGCTGTGTTAAGCCACTTAATGGCTGATGGGAGGCAGAAGCCTATCACGTATTACTCCAGGACCCTATCGTCCGCAGAGCGTAACTACATGCAAATTGACAAGGACGCTCTGACCATTGTGGCCGAAGTTAAAAAGGTCCATGACTACTTGTATGGCTGCCAGTTCACGGTCTTCACGGACTACAAGCCACTCCTAGGGTTGTTCAACACAAACAAACAGACACCTCAGATTCTGTCTCCTCGAATGCTGAGGTGGTCTATCTTCCTGTCAGCCTACAGCTACAGGATGATTCACAAACCGGGCAAGGAAATGGGCCATGCAGATGGCCTGAGCAGGTTGCCCCTGCCACATGTAGAGCCAGATCCAGCTCCGGCTGCACGCATCCTGGCTATCCAGGATTTGCTGGAATCTCCCCTTCACGCTGGGGACTCCCCTTCACGCTGAGTCATGTGCTAAACTGGGTACACACAGGATGGCTGGACAAATGTCCAAGGGCCAGAATTTCAGAGTTTCTTCATGAGAAAAGATGAGCTTTCAGCTCATAAGGGGTGCATCCTTTGGGGAAGTAGGGTCATAGTCCCGAGCTCTTTAAGGCCCAGGGTCCTAGAGTCTCTGCACGAGGGTCATCCAGGAATAGTCCAGATGAAGGCATTTGCAAGGAGCTACCTTTGGTGGCCAGGGCTAGATAAAGCCATCGAGGCCCAAGTACATGGTTGCTACACATGCCAGCAATCCAGACCGGAGATGCTGCAAGCCCCGTCCACCGATGGAAGGACACACACACACACCGTGGTCAAGAATCCACATCGATTTTGCTGGTCCCTTTCAGGGACAGCTGTTTCTAATAGTGGTAGATAGCTATTCTAAATGGTTAGAGGTCGCACCAGTCCCTACTATGACCACTGCCAGGACCATCCAGGAACTGCGCAGAATCTTTGCAACACACGGACTTCCAGATGTGTTAGTCTCTGACAATGGGGCTCAGTTTACCTCTTCTGAATTCCAGTCTTTCCTCAGAGCAAATCTAATACGGCACGCCACGTCAGCTCCCTTTCACCCGGCCTCGAACGGCCAAGCGGAACGCATGGTCCGCACAACCAAGGAATCACTAAAACGGATTGTCACAGGGAATTGGCACCACAGACTGGCAGATTTTCTACTTTGCCAATGCACAACTCCCTGTACCGCCACGGGCAGAAGCCCTGCCAAACTCAGATGGGGTCGACGTTTGATCACCAAGCTGGACAGGCTGCACCCCGACCGGGTTGCCTCGGACTCTGCTCAGCCAAAGGCACCTCGGAATTTGCAAGTGGGTGACCGGGTTTGGACCCTGAATTATGGGCAAGGGGCTTTGTGGGTGGCAGCCATGGTTGTTAAGGTGTCGGGACCACTCTCTTATGAGGTGGTCCTGGAAGATGGGCAAGTCATTCACCGGCACATTGACCAGCTGCGTCAGAGGCTAGCGAACCAGTCACTGGCTCAGGCCTCTCAAGAGGGCCGCATGCAAGAGCCATGCGACAGCGGCCCAACAGAGGTGCTTGCACGCTCCAACAGAACTCTTACTCAAGGAGACGGGGAAAAGGCCGTAGGAGAGCTTCCCCCGGACAGACAGACAGACATAGGAATAGGTCCGGCAAACTGCGCTGAGGAACAGCCCTGCAGACTTTGCTGCATGATTGGACTTTGGTTTGGGCCGACCGGGACTAGCCAGCCAAAGGGACCCGAGTCAACCTGACTTCACTAGACCGCAGAGTCCTGGCCTCCCCAGGCAGGCAGGCGAGCGGGTAGACCGGGAGACCCCTGCAACCCCTAGACATTCAGAATGGTCAAGAAGGCCACCTAAATATCTGCAGGACTATGTCCAGCAATTGAGAGTTTGAGCCATCTAGGGGGAAGGGGTGTAATGTATTGGCCACAACTGTTTTCAATCACTTGCTTAATGTCTGACCTACATTGCTGTATTGTTTAACAGTTGCTGTTACTGAAAGCCAGACTGGCTGTCTCCAAGCTGATAATGAGGTTTGGGGTGGGAAACTGTTACTTCAAATCTATTGGTTACCACCTAGAGGCTAACTGTATAAATAGCTGTGCAGCAGCCTTTAGGGCTGCTTCTGTTCTGAGTTAATAAACTTGTTGTTGTTTGAACACTCTGCCTCATTCAATGTCTAAAGAACCGAAGATATAACAGGCTGCAAAACCATTAAGACATCATCCCTCTTTGAGGCCCTATCAGCTAAGTCTCAGCAGAGAGACAGTGGTGGGATTCAGCCAGTTCGCACCAGTTTGGCAGAACTGGTAGCTAATTTTTTATTGCTCAGGCCCAGAATGGACTTCCGGAAGCGGCATCCACACAGAGAACCGGTTGTTCACATATTTGAATCCCACCACTGGAGAGAGACCTTTCCTTCAATCTCTCCTCAAGGTCTGCAGAGCAACAATGGATCCAGCTGAAAGTCAGCTTCAAAACAGCACCTCTTGAACAAGATATGAGCAGGTAATAAATCAGCTCAGTTCAACTCCTGAAGAGACCTGACAGCAATGCAAACACTAGCCGTGTAAATAAATCAAATAGAAATATCCTTGCACCCAATGAAATCTTTTTCAAAATATTTATCTAACAAGAATTGTCTACTTCTGAAAATAAAGAAACATTAGCAGCTTTGTTTGTACTACAACAAATGACTATTTGGCACATTTCTTTTTAATGTTACGGAGGGTAGTATTTTCTTTTCGAATTATATCTCACATTTTTCACTTTTCAGACACATAAAGGCACCGCAATAGAAACATTGATTTCAGTTTTTAATGTGTTAGCCAAGTGTACTCCTACATAGCAGAGTGAAGCACTTCGTTAGTAACAAATCAGCCCAATGGTCCAGAACAGCCTTTCCCCCATCAACCTTTTTCATTTTGAAAAGTGGAAAACTAAAGCCCATGTTTTGGAGGCCATCAAATGAAATAAAACTTGCTGTACAATATAGTTAGACCATCCTAGAAGAAAATACGTTCAGCCCTCACTTTTGCAAAGGCTTCAACACATTTGCTGTATTTCCAACTTCAAAACAACAACAGGCTACAGAAATAAATAAGATAAGAGTCGAAAATATCAGGTGGACAGTACTAATCATACCAAGATTACATTCTGGTTGTACACTTATTTAGATATTCAATTTCAACACAGTACCTGAATAAAGGCCTGGAATAAGCCCTCCTCTGCTCAGTATCTACAGGGTAGAAGATAATTTCTTTCTGTTCTCTTTCTCCTGTATAGCTGCCCAAATTTTAGCGAGACAAAGATTAGATACGAAATATCTGAGAAAATCCTGAATATCTGAGAAAAGCAGGATAGTACATATTTTGGGTTTGGGACTTCAATTGTTCCCAGAAAAGACTGCATCCATGAACAGGTAAGGTAAGGGAGACTTTCTTGGCAGAAAAGCTACTGGGAAGTTCAAGCTCTTGCAGTTAATGAAAGTCTTATTTGACATAAATGAAAACTTGAATAATGTGAACAAAAATTAAACACTTACTATCGGTTGCAGCGGCATGCCTGTTCTGAATGGTTTTTGGTTGCTATGGTGACAGCGTCTCTCCCTAGCTGGACTTGCTTTCCTGTGAGTGCAGTCAGTCTTTAGGGCCTGCTAGCAAACAGCAACCGCAGTTGGAATGTTCCTAGCAACAATGCAGCGAGAAATGATTTAAACACTATGTATGCTTAGCACTTTTTTTTTCTGTTTGCCTTAACAGCATCATCTGAAAGGCTACATCATAATCCAATTTAACTTTTATAATCAATTGCTGCTCCATTCCATTCATAGTACCCTCTTCTTAAAGGTTTTTTGTGGCCTGTTTATGTTGTTACTTCATAAAATGCCTCTTCTCAGGTACTGGGATTTTTTTTTCTTCATTTGTTTTGTTGGTTATGGAGTATCCAGTGCATATCAATGTTGCTAGAAGTTGGAGAAAATATATGTCTTTGCAATCATTTCAGTAGTCCTCTCATTCTTATTTCTGTCAGTACTTGCTCCAATACCGCTTTTGTTTTGCAAGTTGGATGAAGAAAAACACTGTTCCTTAAGGAATCTATATAGTTTCCCTTGCTTGTATGAAATATGTTACATTTTAACGTTAAAATGAAGTCTCTTTAGAAAGGTGTACTGGACGGCACAAAATATGACATGCTAAATGCATTTATGGTTCCTTGCCATTGTAAAACTGCTAATATAATCAGTAATAGCTTCTTGGGTAATTCCCTCTAGAGCAGACATGTCAAACGCGCAACGTCATGTGACATCACGCAATGTATCAGAGCTTTTTCTCCATTGCCAGCAATGGGGTGGGCGCGGTTTCCTTGTGATGCGTCCGGCCCGTGGGCTGGCAGTTTAACACCCCTGCTCTAGAGCACAGGTGTCAAACTCGCGATGTCACGTGACATTTCATGATGTATTGTGGCTTTTTTTCCCATTGCCGACAATGGGGTGGGCGCGGTTTTGGCGTGATGCATCCGGCCTGTGGGCCGGCAGTTTGACACCCCTGCTCTAGAGCTAATTGGGCCTGAACAACTATTCCACAATGAGAAATTTGTCGCTTACAGACCATTGTTCATTATGGCATGCCAGGTGCCTAGGAATGTCACATTGCAGAGATGCACATAGAGAATTGCAAGAATGTCATGTATGAAATTGCTATGTAATGGTTTCTAAGTTACACTTTACTCTAGAATCTTTCAAGAATTCTCAAGAATACAACAACTTTTTTGAGAACAAATAAAACCCCTATTTGGGGTAATGGCATAATATACTTACTTCTGTTTCCCTTAAGCTCCTAGCAGCTTAAGGGAAAGTGGACCATAATAGAGTTTAAGAACATTTAAGATATTGCAGCGAACATATATGCTTGACATCACTGAGTAGTAAAATAAAATGATCTTCCACTTATAAAGAAGGGTTCAGTGCATCCTTACTATGTAAACCAATGTTGGTGATCACCGATTTCTGTGAATGAAATCAGATGATGATACGAAATAAGTCTCCACCATTTAAAAACATGCTGGGTATATAAAATCACAACTCTACTACCCTAGCATCTCTTCAATATCAATTCACTTCTCTGCCACATAAATGAACATATGATAGTGTGAAAGACTACAGGGTTCACTGTATAAACTCAGTGCAAGTTAAACCAGTGTTACAAGACCCCTGTCACGCTTTCCTGCAAGACACTATAAAAGGAGAACCATGTTATTCTATGGTGACAAAAAATCAGGAATCTGGTACATTTTTTCACTAATAAATTTTATTAAAAGACATTAACTTTCATGAGCTGCAGTTCACTTCATCAGAAGTTTAGAATGGCTAAACTGATGCAGGGTGAGGTGGGGAAGAAGAGAGAGAGGCTAGGTTGATTATGCAAATACAGGTTACATGTGAAACAGATTACAAGTACTTTATCAATTAACAATCAATTGAACAATTTTAACAATCGTTAAAAAAAACCACTTGTATTTGTTGAGACTTTCTGAGATCGCTTGAAAACTTTTGATGCCAGTTGAACAAAGATAAAGCCTTGAAATAAAATTTGCCATTCGGAAAAGTTGTACTGGTTTCTTGACGTCTCTGCAAACTAAGCAACATTTGGCAATACCACCTCTCAAATCTCAGCCTCTTTAATTAGGACGGTAAGCGTGAAATGACAGGTTGTAGATCTACGTGAGGGTTATATAAAATCCCAAGCCTCGTTCTTTGCGATATTTAAATCAGTAGTTTACAGCAGCCAGAGCTTGCAATATAAAATCACCAATCTCATAAAAAATCCGCCTTAGTAGTAGAAACAAAACAAAACAAAACAAAACACACTCCTTCCCTGCGCCTATGAACGCGTCCACGTTCTCCTCCAAAACCGAAATGTTCCTTTCCTCGCGTAAGGACCCACAGCTTATCGTAGGCTATCCTTGCTTGCCCCGCCTCTTCTCCTTCCTGCGCCAATCGGGTGGGAGTGGAGGCAGGACCTCCTTGCGAGAGAGCGCTGCCGGGAAGTGCCGCCTCGTCTCTTCTGTTTTGCTGCTGGTCTTTTTGCTGCCGGAGCGCCCCCCCCCCCACAAAAGGGGACCGTTTCGGGATTTTATTTTATTTTTTCGTCCGGGCCAGAGAGAGAGCGGGAGTACGGTGAAAGCCGGACGGACGTTTGATCACCCGGAGGAAGAGGTATGGTGGCCAGGTTTGGCGTTTTAAACTACAATAGAGGCTGACATGTATCTCCAGAAGAGGCCTAGTTCTCCTTACTTCTTGTTCCTTTCGGTGGGAGGAAGCGGCGAAGTTTCCGGGAGAAAATATAGCATGCATTTATACCATAATGTAGAATCCTGGATTTCGCCTTCACAGTAGCTTCTTCCGAGAGTTTCAAGTCTTTGGCGTACCTGTTGGTCAAAATTTGCAAAAGTCTCGCATCATTAGCTCAGTTGCTATAAAAGCTTTGCTTCAAGTCCCTCTTTACCACCGCCGATCAAATCATTTCTCTTAATTCATATACCGGAGCGTTTTGCCCCCAGGCCCTTCCTTAGACCCGACTCACAAAATAAGCACATATATAATGAGGCCTGTTTAGTTGTATCACAGCTTGTATCACACACACATACACACACACCTTGTCGTTGTAGTTTGTAAACCATCTCGTGTTGGGTGTTTTATTTACTAAAGTACGGTTAAAGAAATCATGCCCTAACAGAACAAACCTAGTCCTGGTGTCTAAAAATCAGAGTCAAAAAATCTAAAACCTAGAAGCTAAAAAGTAGGTTCACTAATTGAAATAAACAAGATTGTTTCTCATGATATTTATAACTCTACATTTCCAGGTATTCTTTTTATATAACTTTTTCCTGCACTCTTTTCTTCTTCTATAAGCCACTACAATGCTTTCTTTTCATTTCACTTGCAAACTTACAGATCATTCAAACATATTTCTTCCATCTCCAAATCCTGAAATGCTTAATAAATGGTGTAAAGTGAGGGAAGATCTGATCCTGAGTAAATCTTTGAAAACTCTTGAATTAGAACCACTGAAAACCTTTGCAATCAGAAGAACCTCTTAAATGTGAATTTCAGAATCTGTCTAGATATTTTTCCATCCTATGGTTAAAAAATTCCTGTGCAAGTTAATTTCCTATTAAGATATGTGACCTTGGCCTCTCTGCTTAACAGAATAGTAGCTGATTGCCTGTGACATTCCAAGATGTATGTATGCACATGGGTTGTACACAATTCATATTAGTTTAAGAAAAAATATTTAGCTAGAGAATTTTTTTATGGTGCTGGGGAAAACAAAAATGTAACACTTACATTGGATCACACACAAAATCAATCTAATCTAGCATTGTTTTGATTACAGTAGACAGCTATCAAGTTCTTTTAGGGAATCTAAAAGCACAGCAAATAGATATAATTGTACCTGTCCATTTCTATAATAGCCATACTAGTAGTCATTGATAGCATTTCATTACATGTCTCAGATTCTAGTACAATATAAGAATGAAATTTTTTTTCTTAGTCTGCATTTTATATCTATAACAATAGTTTATAGCCTGTTCAAGGGCTGTTAATTTTTCACAAGGATGGATGGGGACTATACGATAAAATGTTGCATGATATTACAGGCTTTAATTTTTTCCCCTAAAGTCCATGTGTTAAAATCAGAAGATCAGAAAAATGCATAAAAGTTTGATTTTCTTGCCAAAATTTCATAGAATTTAGGATAAAATAATACCTCCTACCCATTTACTAAGTAACAGAGATCATCATTTACTACAGTGCTTTCTCCTTTGCTATGGTGTGTTGGAATTGTACATTTCACTGTCATAAATTATGAGTTCCAAACAGCAACAATTATGATCATATGTCTGAGAATGTAGCTACTATGTCTGCTTTGGTGTACAGAACATTACTACTTCCATACTGCTTAAATCCTTTTTACAAAGCATACTTATAGAGATACCTATATATTTCTCCAAGCCACCAGATTTTCATGATGCCCACTATTATTGGTTCTAATAGCAAACCAGATTTAAAAAGGAAAAACAATGATTTTGGAGCATGGAAAAATGCTCCATGTACTTGTTGACAATCTCTTAAAGAAACTGCATTTTTTCTGGTCTCATAATACTGCTACCCAATGCTTAGAAAATAAGTGTTTGCTTTAAGGAACTGCTGAAAGGTGTCACATGTATCCCATTCATTTAGTTTCAATTTATTTCATTTGATACGGCTGCCTACTCCAGAAGACTCTGGGCAGCTTGCAAAATTCAGAAGCCACATGAAAAAGTCAACCCAGATTAAGATAACAAAACAAAAAGTTTTTTAAAAAATCATCTTTTCCCCTTCAAATTTGACTGGCTGCTGACCCATAGTATGTTGTACTAGGCCATAAGTCAAATTGAAAGGGTGTAAATGCACCTATTTTTCTTTATTCCTATTACTGTCCCTTTGAGCTATACCTTATGGTTAGTGTGGTTGCACCATGGCTCTCTGTGCAGATGTGTGAACAGACACACACTCTCATGCACACACACTCATATACATATTTATATAAAGAGCAGTCTCTGGAGTACTCATTCCAGCTGTAAAGTGACTTTGTAGTTGCTTTGGCAATTCATCTTGCAACAATATCTTTCCTGGCTACAAAGGGAGAAGGCTTCAGAATGTTTCTTAATTAATACCTTCCGGAAGGAAACTCACCAGGCATTTATATTGCTTTATTTATTTATTAAATTTATATGCAGTCCATCTCCCTATCTAAAGAGACTCTGAGTCACTGTAAAAAAAAAAAGACATTTCTAATTTCCGAGACATTTTCTTTTTAATTATTAAATGTTAACTCCACATTATGCAGATTAAAACTAGTAAAATCTGAATACGCTTTTTTCAACTGCTTATGAAGGCTAACTGAAAAGTAATTGATAAGGCTAACCAACCATTACAGAAAATATTGGACCATTTTTCAGGAAACAGCAAATTTTCTTAACATTCTTACTGATAGTCTTTTTATTATGTAAGAAGAATGTTGCAATGCTGTATCAGCTGCAACAGCTTTAGAGGCAGCATGCTTCTGAACATTAGTGCTAAAAAATAAGCCCTTTTCATAAGTTTTTCAAAAGGGATCTGTGATATATAATATATAAAAATAATATATAATATAAAGAGACAGAGCAGATAGGATGAGTTCAGAAAGTGAAAAGATGGTAAAAGGCCAGAAATTAAGAAACAAACTATACTATAGTATAATTGCTTCAGTCATATGGGCTTCTTATCCTGTTGGAAATTCCAAAGTCAATCTGAGACTGAGAAAAACTACGTTAAATCCATGAGTTTCCCAGCCTTGGTTCAAAGGTTCAGGAATTCTACCCCTTGTATTAAAGCACGGGTATCAAACTTGATTGTGTCACGTGACGTATCATGACGTTTTTTGCCTTTGTGAAGCCGGAGTGGGCCTGGCCTGCGTGTGACGCATCTGGCCCACGGGTTGTCAGTTTGACACCCCTGTATTAAGGCAACCAACTTTTTTTTTCTGCTAGCAAAGTGAGGGTCTAGAATAATCCTATTCTGTACACTCAATGAATGCATCTCTCCCTTGTGGAAATGTATATTGACAGCGATATTAAGTATAATTGTCCTTCATGGAAATGAGGGCTTGAAATGCTTTGTGTTCTTGAAACATTTTGAATCTAATATAATTTTGTTGGTTTGAAAACACTT
Organism: Azemiops feae; assembly: GCA_023970755.1. Classification (NCBI taxonomy): domain Eukaryota; kingdom Metazoa; phylum Chordata; class Lepidosauria; order Squamata; family Viperidae; genus Azemiops; species Azemiops feae. The sequence goes on along the minus strand of JALGBA010000086.1, from coordinate 793,752 downwards.
GTGGAATGGTATGTGGGAATGACTTTGAGGGAGGAGGAGAAGAGATACTATCTAGGAGGAACCTGCAACTGCTTAACCAGCAAAGAAAAAAACTTTAAAAAGATCCGCGTAACGTATCAGACTGTTAAAAGTGACAATGGGAGATTTGTATTTTCAGACTTGCAAGGTTCTGTTAATGTAACCTTATAATAAAGTAGAATAAGCTCATGTGATCATTTTTCATGTTTGGTTTATCTGGAAGAGCTGACCAAAAGCCAGAATTGTCTATTTCGAATTTCAGAACATTTCTAAAGTATATATACACCAGATCTCAGTTCTGGCACATATCATTGTCAGATCCAGGTTCTGTAGAATTGGGGATCACAACACCAACCTTTCTTTCTGGACTCCATATTGCCACAGTCCAATTTCTCTGGATAACAACATGAAGTAAAATAACACATAGAATGTATGAATGTACTTTCTGGGTTCCAAGCTGAATTGCTAAGCATATAGAGAGAGTCCTTATTTACCAACTGCTCGTTCGTCAACCATTCAAAGTTACAGTGGCTCTGAAAAACTTATGATCGGTCTCCAAACTTGTGGTACTCACGGTGTCCCCATTGTCATTTGATCGTGATTTAATTGATTAGCAACCAGAGTACATTTATGATGGCTGCAGCATTTTGTGATCTCATGATCACCATTTTCAACTTTACAGATGTCTTCTGACAAGCAAAATGGGAAAGACACAACTCGCAGTCATGTAACATGCTTAACGACTGCAGATGATTTGCTTAACTGCAGCTGGAACTGACAGCATAGTTGGGCACAGTCACATGATGTTTCACTCTACAATCTCATCACTTAGCAATGGAGTTGCTGGTCCCAATTGCAGTCGGTGGGGACAACTGTATTCTTTTGCTATAACCGTCTTTTGAATGCAGCCATTACTAATTCTGAAGTACAAGATGATCTAAAGCTCAAATTCTTCTCTATTAGTGTATATTAGTGGGGAGTAGTCCTAGATAAATATTATCTATGGAAACAAGATGGGACAAAAATAGTGGAAATTCATGGTTTAGATGGAGCTGAAAGTTCAGTGGTTAATTCGGATCCCACAAGATGGTCTTCTGGTTGAACTCTGCGTGTGTTTGGTAGAGATAATAGCAATTTCTTAAGTCTTATATGATTCTAATTCCTTACCAAGGACTTTTCAAGCTCTTTTCTTATTCCTAAGTGGACTTTGTGAAAGTGGACTTTTTTAGCATTTTGGATAAGCACTGTCAAATGGAGGAAGTGGCTTCCATGAGTAACACAAAGAGCTTTCATTGTGTTAAGAGTTATGGATATTTGTTCTTCAAGAGTTCAGTTCCTTGTGTAATTGTCTCCCTGGCCCCAGTGGCTAATGAGATGCTGTCATGATTGCTTCACATTTAAAGCCTTTTTTCTTTCTTTGCTGTTCATTAATGTAATGAGCTGTTAGCCAGTGCCTGACATGAATTGTATTATGTATTTTACTACTTCAAGTCCTTGGGGTTGCCTTTTTCCTCAGTATGGTTGATTAAAAGTCAGCACTTTTGCATGTTGGTATTTTTCTCTCCATTTTTAATCTTAAAAATAGTTTTATAAAAGTTTATGTATTTTAAGGCATCATAAAAAACGTGCTAACATAACAGTAAACAAAGCTGCAGTCCTTTTTATCTTTCTATGGGCTAAATCAGTGGGATTAATACTTTGTAATACACACCATCTTGAGTGTTTATTCAAAGAAACTTTTTCAATAGCTGGAATCCAAAGAACTGGCTTTAGACACTTCTAATGCTAGTCTACTTAAAGTGCCTATCAGTTTCGAAGTGCCTTCACTTTTAAAAATCCTATTCAGAGTTATTGTAGCAAAAATCAAACAAAAAGCTCCTTTGAGCACAAGAAATTAATTACATAATTTTATTGAATCCTGTCAAAAATACTCAGAAAAATATTTTCTAAAACCTTTTATTTCACTCTATACATTTGAACTTTAATTTTCAGCTTTTGCTGGCTTAAAGTCATTGGTTGTAAAAAAAAATTTTTTTACCTTTTGTGAAATCTAGTATTCATTTTATTGATTCATTTTGGCCTGCATAATATTTTTGTCAATTTAATGGGTGTTTTTTCTGTTATTTTAACATACTTTTAATACTGTTTTTACTATTCCTCTCACTAATTTCAGTATGAGTATTCTCCATAATAATTTGATATGTTGCTCATAAGATGGCAATTACAATTTCAACATGTCCTCATTGGAGAAACTGGAGCTTGTTAGTTTTCAGAATATATATACAAGAATATATAAGTTGGGAAAAATTAATCCCTCCCTTTGTAATAATTTGACCTCTCTGTTGATTTACAGATATCAGAAATATCTTGCTTAATTTTTTTGAGTCATGCTTAGAAACATTAGTTTTTTTGTCATTTTAAACTAACGCTTCCCTTACTTTGTTCTAATAATTAAACAGATACTGGAAATACCTAGTCATGCAATGGCTTTTGAAGACATACCACCCAAAAAGGACTGGTATAGCATCTTGGGTGCAGAACCCTCAGATAGCTTAAAAGAATTGAAAAGGAAATATCAAAGACTAATATTGTTGGTAAGTAAATTTTATGTCCTTGGAAAGGCAGAGTAATTCATTTACAAATACTTGATTGATAACTATTGTATAAAGAGAACAATTATAGCAATATTGCTTATACACATACCTATCTTACTAAGTGTAACTGAAATTATTATTTCTCCCTCCAACCCCTAGGAAAACCGTGATGTTCTATAACTTTCTCTACATTCTAAAAATGTACAAGAAATTAATTGCTGTTTTTTTTAATCATGTGAAATGAAAATGAGATGAAAGAACTGTGTTCAGACTTATAAATAATTCTTTATCTTAATTAAAGAAAATGCCTGACCTTCCTTTCTGAATTGTGGCAGCATGAAATGAATCAATCAGTGTTTGTGACTTTACAATTTGCTACCATGGAAGCAATTATAATGTCACTAGTACTAGATTGGCATCACTGGATAAATTAAGCATAAGGCACTGACTGAAAAACAAATGACCCCCCTCCCATGCCTAAAAGTGTATTGTTCAACTGCAATGATATGATTGAAAAACAAGTATGTAAAGTTTTCTTAAGTGTGTCATCTATTTATAGAACTTATATCAATGAAATGTGAGTTTTTGTATTTATTCAGTATAAAGTGTACCACTGACTATATCATAGCATAGATTGATTTATGTGTTGCAATAAAGTTGGACAGACTGATGTTATGGGAGTGAAAATAAATTACACTACAGGTTTGCATGGTTCTGTCATATCTGAAGATACAACGTGATAATGATTCATTGCTATAATAGTGTTTTCTCCTAAATTGCTTATGGGCATTAAATATTAAAATTGCCACTAAATCTATGAAACTATTCTATTTCTTCAAGTCCTGTGAAAAATATTTCTTTATTTTCTTTTGCCCAACCCCAATTGTTAGCTAACAATCCCATCATAAAATAAAAGCCTCTACAGACTCGACAGCTTTCCTAAAGTCCAGTTGAACATAAAAGTTCAGCTCAAAATACTTGGAATTAAATTATTTGCTCTGTTGAGATCAATTAAATATATTGATTAACACAATATGAGGAAAACCTGATGCTCCTACTAGTAATTAACAATTTTCAATATTTTCTAAGTAAGACATATGCTGAAGATGTTTATTTTAAAGAAAGTATTGAAAATGATTATAATGCATTTAAATTAGTTCCTCTGGTATCAAAAATCACTTGTGATTGTCAACAGAATAGGAATATTGAAAACATTGGATATATTTGAGAATAATTCATAAAATATGAATTTTCAGAGAGGTTTTTTTAAGTTTAAAAGGACAATCTCTTTCGAATAAACAAAAATAACAGCCCAGTGAGAATGGACCATATTCAGTGTCCACAGTGTCTAAAAACAAAATAGCCAAGAAGAAAGTAAAAAGTAGGTTATCCCAAACAAGGGATTGGCTGGGCCTAGAAATAGGGCATTCTATATGGTAACATTTTGTAGCTCCCATTTACCAATATATGAAGTTTTTAACACCTCATGGCACTTTTATGTATGTAATTTATTTGCTTTTATATTCTAGCTTTTTTCTTGAGATTTCAGTGAAGAGGTTCATAGGGGTCTTTCTCATTCTCACCTCACAGCAATAATTCTGTGAATAGGCTGGAGTAAAACAGAATTAATGACTCAAAGTTACCCAATGAGTTTCTTATTAATTGGAGGCTTGAGCCTATCTCGTACAATATGTTAATTGAACTTACAGGTATATGCATGAATATTTAAGAATAGATACCAAGGAGGCAACATGATTTAGATATTAAACTATGTTTGAAGGTACAATTGCATCTGGTTCAGTGGTGGGATTCAGCCGGTTCGCACCACTTCGGCACAACCGGTAGCTAATTTTTTGTTGCCCAGGCCCAGAATGGACTTCCGGAAGTGGCATCCACACAGAGAACCGGTTGTTCACATATTTGAATCCCACCACTGATCTGGTTACTTTTTTCTTTCCTGATAATCCCCATCTTTTTCTAAGCAAGTGGCTGTTAAAATTTAAATTGCTGTAATGGCCAGTTCTGAAATTACAAAGTCAGAGTACTTGAGCCTTCCTAAAACCAGGGGTCTATCTGACAGCCGGATTGTTGTTCAAGTTGATAGCCTGTCTACTTGAAAGTAATAGACGGGCAGAGTTTAGGGTGGTAAAATCACACATCCAAGTATCTTATCACAGCTGGTTGATCTAAATTTAAGTCAGTAAATGCTTCTACTAGTTAATGCCACGGAGCTTCTCTTATCATAAGTTTAATCAAATCTAATATTTATATTCTTCCAACTGATTCTTCAGGTTATGCAGTTTAAATAATTAGTGTTCACCTGTGACTGGGTTTATGATGGTAATGAGTAGATCTGAGGAATGGGTAAGGAGAAACCTGGGAGAAAAAAGAAGTTACATGCTTGTTCAGTAGGTTTGCATAATATATTTACTAGAGTACTCTAAATGGTGCATTGTTTTGGAGCACCTGTCGCAAAGTATCTTTAGCACATTTGATTTTTAAATCTGTCCATAGTATTCAAAATTACATCTAAATACAGTGCTTGTTGTGTGATGATTTGCAAGTATCTCTTGGCAAACCGCTGTTGCCAAGAAATAATTTGAACCAATAAACTGGACATCTGCAGCTAACTTATTTAATCTATAGCAATACACACATGCACACAATTACTGATAATGTATACCAGGGGTGTTGAACTGCCGGCCCGCGGGCCGGACGCGTCACGTGGAAGCCGCGCCCACCCCATTGCCTGCAATGGCAAAACCGGCCCAATACGTTGAGTTTGACACCCCTGATGTATACTGTATATAATATATATTAATATACTTATTACTAGGTGATGGTATATTTATCTCTTGATGGTATAATTCAGAGCCACTTAGTCTTTGGTTTTGAATAGACTGAATCAACTACTAGTTCTGTATATTTCCTGTATATATTTTTTTCCCATTCTCATTTCTATATATTTGCATAGGAATACAAATGTAATATTTGTGGGTAAGACGAGGCCACTTATATGGGGGTAGAAAATCAGCTTCCATAGGGAAAAAATGAAATATATACCATGCTTAACTATCAAAGTATAGATGCATTTTGGATTTAAATACTTTGCATCTCTATAATAGATAGAGGAATTGCGTTCTGTAATGTAGATTATGTAAAATGTTCATGCTATACATTTAGAATAGAGAAACTTATTTTTAAGTGTTTTAGACACTATAAAAAGGAAAATATTTCATAGAAGTCATTTTCAGTGCTCACACAAATTTAAATCTAATCTATAGGGGAAAAGAGGGGAATGGATGACACAAGCATTGTGGTTGAAAATGCTTTTTTCTGAAATTTTTCATTTTCCATTTTTTTTTTCTCATTCTCCCATATCGCTATAAAAGATTTTTTTTCTGTGGACTTTTTAATCAGTAGTATATGGATCAATGTTCTTTTTAATAGTTTAGTATAACTAAAATGTATATGACTATAGTTTTCCATTTCTGACCATTTACATTGCTTGTGGCCTTCCATTTCTTTTTTTCCCCAGTAATTTTTTTATTTTATTCACTGTGATAAAATACAAACTCAAAAGAAGAAAAAATATAAGAACATCCATTTCTGAATTAAATGATTACATCACAAATAACTGTTGCCTATTTATCACGAGATTACTTTTTTTGCAGTAATTTTCCCTTGAGTCATATCCAAGAGGTGACTGTTTTGTGGTCACTATAATATAGAAATAAGTGACAGTTACTCTTGGGTAAGTGAATGCTTAACTGGTGGCAGCCATTCCCTGAACAGAAAATTGTGGGATGATTTCTCATAAAATATTTAGTTTTACTATTGTTCCAATTTTACATCTTCTGTTACCTTCCCAAAAAGATAATACTAAGATATGATGATATTAGTAAAAAATTAAAATATATGTAAATGATAGAATTAATGGGTTTAAATTAATAGCTTTGAATAGCAGCTTGAAGTGCCTTTGTTCCTATGTCAGAAATCGGAGCTAAAACAGGAGTTAGTAACTTGGAGCCCTCCCACTGTTACTGAACTGTAATTCTCAACATCCTATGTTATTAGTTATGCTAGTTGAAACTGCTGGGTATTATAATTCAGCAATATTTCAAGGGCAACAGGTTCCCATCCCTGATAGAAATCCGCTGCTCTCAATAAAATGTTGCTATAACCTCATTTTGTTTCTGTCTTGTAAGATTAAAAAAACAATGTTACACACTCATACATCACACATTAAAGATAGGTTTCCCTTTTTTTTAAATCTGACAGCATGTTGCCTTTGTGAAGAAAAAAGGTTTATCTACTTCCTTACTTCATGTGTTAGGAGAGGGCTGAAAAATTATAGTAGTTACTATATAATGCCTTTTTTTATAGAATTCAAGTTGCGTTCTTCTAATTGGTATGACGAGAGATAGAAGTTGATTTCACATACAGTATTGAGTGAAGCCATCGTTTTATGGAATTTTGATTTATTGAACAAACCACAATTAGATAGGATGATACAACATGTTATTCCACTATTGAACAAGCCACATGATAGCTTAATACAATATGTGAACTAATTTATTGAGTAATCTAAGATTCTTCAGCTAGCTGTATGGGTTTCATTTAATCTAAAATCAGATCTTCCCAAACCTGACCTGGCATTTCAATAACAATGTCAAACTGAATTTCTGATAGGGATCATGGTAAACTACAGGACCATTTTCTGGGCTGATTTTAAAAATATTCTAGATATCTGACAAATAAAGTCTCTCAGATATGCTTTGAATTAGATGGAAAAATCCTCTCAATGTGTTAGTAACAAAGTATTGTGTCATTAACTGGAATCAGTGTGAGCCTGTCTGAGGAGATTGACAAGATCCTTGGGAATGCTAACTCGATGACCTGTTCATTAAATCCATATTATTTATTAATAAATGGTAGTCTTGCTGCTTTGAAGGAGGCAGTGAGCACTTCAGTGGACACAACAGTACTAGACAATTTTCAACCTTTAGGGGAGGTTGTTGAAAAGCTAGTTGGCTGTTGCAGATACAGAGCAACCTAAAAGGATAGATCCCTTTCATTCAGGTTTCAGGCCAACACTAAGACAGCAGTGGTCCTACTTGTTAATGACTTCTGGCAAAACTGGGATAGGTTAATCCCAGCAGCTTTTAGTAGCATTTACTCATGGTATCCTTCTGGCTACTTGTGGGACTTAGAAGAGGTTATTATAATATATATCACTTTCTCTAAGGTTGAGTCCAGTTGGTGCTGAGAGCAAGGAGAGATCAACTCTCAACCTCCTAATGTGTAGGGTATCTCAGGGCTGAATAGCACTTGCCCTCTTCTCTCTAACAATTCTATGAGAGTACTAGATGCGGTTAACTGTTAGTTTGAGGTCAAGTAGCATTAATATGAGGATGATATCCTGAAGCAGTAACTGCTCCATAATGCAGTGGGCAATTATGGATATGTTGTGTACACTGGTTACCTATAGATTTCCAGTTGCGATTCAAGATGTCAACCTATTTATCTAAGGGACTGTCTGTCTTCAATAGTTTGTCTTCCCTGTATTATCACATATAGTTGGCATGCTCCCGGTCCTCTCCATTAAGGAATGTCATTTGATGGAACCTAGGAAGCACAATTAATATTCCCCCTGAGATCCATCTGACCCCCCCTCCCCAAATATGTTTAAGAGAACTTTGAACTCTTGGTTCCTTTCCCATGCTTTAGGACAGTGATGGCGAACCTTTTAGAGACTGAGTGCCCAAACTGCAACCCAAAACCCACTTATGCATCGTCGAGTGCCGGGTGGGTGTGACCCATTGGGTGGGCGTGGCCCATTGGGTGGGCGTGGCTGCGGTGGTAACGGCAGACTGGGTGGGAAAAGTTCAATCAATCAATTCCAACTTTGCAAGATCTTTTTTTTCTCCAGCAGGACGATGGAGAATCCACCAATGGTTAGGACTATCTTCCTGCCCAATAAAAGACTAAGTTTGCCAGAGTTAACACGCCTCCTGCTGGGCTGATATCCCAGACACGACTTAGTCTTCAGCCCAGCTAGGACGTTGTGTTGGCTCTGGACAGGTCGTATTTCTTATATTATTGGTGGATTCTCCCTCATCTGGACTGGAAAGCAATTCGGACCCCTATCTAAATTTAAACTTCCCGGCTGCAAACAGCTGAGCGTCGGCCTCCGGGTCGCTCAGCAACGTTGATTCGGCGATCGGCCGGATCGGGCCGATTCGCGGAGCCAGCCCTTAGAGGGATCTTGACGACAGACAGCTGATTGTCGGTCCGGAGCTAAGCCGCCCCACAGCTGACTGTCGGCCTCCGGACCTAAGCTCTCGCGTCCGCCCTCGGCATCGGCAATTTCGGAGGACGATCAGCTGATCGTCGGGCCGGGGCGGCCCGCGCGCAGATTACTGTCGGCCTCCGGGCTCGCTGAGCGAAAGCGGGAGCCGCGGAGCTTTAGCGCGGCTGGAGGCTTGCTTTTTGAATTGCGGAGAGTCGGAGCTTGCCGCTCTTGCGGCATCGCGGAAGGCCAGCCTTCGGGTAGACGGCCCGGCCGTTCCTCTCCACGGCCCTGCAGCCTCCAGCAAGGATCGGTTGCTCCCTTTCGGGGCGCAACACGCATTTGAAGCCGCTCGCTCCCAGATACTGGGCAGCCAAGAATTTAGTCTGAGGGCCTCTTTCTACAGTGGGTGATTTGAGGCCTCAGATTTTGGCGCGCAAATCGCGGACGCCATTTTGGAAGCCAAAGGCCTAGTAGGCCTGACAGGGACGGCCCCAACAGGCAGCAGCCACGGCACAAAGCCTACAGACTGCTTACTGCTACTGAGGCCATTGGTGTAGGCGCCGGCCCTCCCTTCTCCATCCTTGCAGGAGATTGACTCAGGTCTAGGCCCCAGGCCTAACAAGTCGCCTCGCCATTGCAGCGGCAGCCATTTTGCGGACTGATTACAGCCGCCATTTTGCAGCTTCAAAACTGCCATTGACACCCTGCTCAGATTCTGATCTGGCACAACCAACAAAACTTGGCAAGGATTTCACCTTTAGCGTGAGCTGGCACGCCTTCGGGCCCCGCCGCCACCACCTAGGCTTTGTGTGCAGGCACATATCACTCAGGTGATTGCCGCCACCAACAAGGAGAGGAGTGCGCAGGCACATATCACCAAGGTGATTGCCGCCACTGATCGGTCAACGTGTGTGCCGGCACTTGCCGATTGCGACTCACCCATCGGGTCTCGTCGCCACAAGACGCCTATATAATACGTCTCAGTGCATCACTGGGCATTTTCCAGCCTCTCAGAGCTCTGCCTAGGGCAATCCACTCCGGCTCCTGAGTTGCAACAGGCTTCAGGCCTTCCTTGCAATGGCTGACGACGCAGCTAATCAATCTGCGCAGGGCGCTTCCGGCACTCCCGTCTCAGGGAAGCGCAAGTCCTCTAAACTAGAGGCAGCAGGCAGGATAAAGGCCAAGGCCAGGTCCAAGGCCATAGCTGGCGAAAAGGCCTCAAGGGCCGCAGAAAAGGCTGCCCAGAGGCGAAACACGGCTCTAGAGAAGCAGTTCTCCAGGGCACAGCGCATGTCTGCGGGAGACCAACCCCTGGTTCCCCTTGCCCCTCAGGAGAGCTCACTCTTCAACCCCCAACCGGCCCTGCCAGGTCCCTCTGCACGGGCCCTTTTCCATCAGGGCCCCATGCCACAGAGTACTACTCTGTCCCCTGACCCGGGATTGAACCCCCCAATGGGGGCTTCACCGGCTAGCTTCCGCCCCCCGCCCGAAGCCACGTTCACGCCCACAGCGGCTGGACTTCGTCCCCCTGAACACCAAGGGGTCGGGCCTGAACAACTTGAAGCACTAATTGCCCGGGCGTATGCTCAGGGCAGGGCCTCCTCATTCTATGAGAACAGGCCGGAATATGTCAGGCCCGTGGTACCAGCTCAGGCACGGGCAGAGAGACCGGATTACCCAGAGTCCGTTTATTCGGACCATTCCTCCCGAACGCGGGACTCTGATCCTGAGGGTTATGGGTCAACTGACTTCCAGCTGTCAGAGGATGAGGAGTCGGGCCCAGACCCGTCGCCTTTCATAGGCCTATTTGACCCGGGCCTATTCAGGTCTCTCCTGCTAAAGGCCACCACGTCGGCCAACATTGAACCAGAGCAGGAAAAGCAGCCGACTGCCTCAACCAGTCAGGACCCCAAGCCACTCTTCTCCGAACCTACGGTGACGGAGCGCTATATCCCTTGTCCTCCTTTTTTCCTGGAAACTATCAGGAAACAATGGGGAAATCCGGGCACTCTACCAACGCCAGGGGGAACGGATAAGAGACTCATGGCCGTCTCCCCGGCCTTGTCAAATCTCCTGGAGGTTCCCAGGGTGGACGAACCACTAACCTCTCTTTTTTCTTCCTCCACCGTGTCAGGTGACACGTCTGAGGTCTTGAGGGCAGAGGACAGGAAGTCCGAGCTCTCTCTCCGTAGGTCTCACCTGGCATCGGCATGGGCCGTGCGTGCGTCCACCTCTACTTCCTTCTTTGCCAGAACGTCAATTCTCTGGCTCAGGGAACTCCAAGCGTTGTTTCCCCCGGATCAGGTTCGTGCCCATCAGAATCTGGGTAAGTTGGTGGCATCGGCAGAATACATGGCGGATACTTCCCTCCATGCCGCCAGATTCTCAGCGCGCTCCATGGCCGCTAATACTGCAGCCCGCAGGCTCCTATGGCTGAAACAGTGGCGAGCGGACTTGAAGTCCAAGTGGCACCTGGCTTCCGCTCCCTGCAGGGATGGACACCTCTTTGGGGAGGCGCTAGACCCTTACCTTATTGAAAATAGGGATAAGCGTAAGGTGTTGGCCCACCTTACTAGGAGGCCGGATAGGCGAGCTACTCCGTACCAACGGGGACCGCCCTTCCGCCAGGGACCAGGATCGGTGTGGGGCCCTCCGCCTCGTCCCTCCTTCCCCAGGCCCGGCCGTCAGCCTGACCGCCCGGCTCCCAGAACCAGGCCGCAATATCACGGCAAGAGGCCCTTTCGGGGCAGGGGAGGCCGTCCTTTCAGAGGTCACAAATGACTCAAGGACGGACCTCCCCATTGGCGGCAGACTCACTATGTTTTTACACGAATGGGAGGCCACCGTCACAGACACCTGGGTGCTCAACACCATCAGGCACGGCCTCACCTTGGAATTTCTGTCGCAGCCACGGGATCGATTCATTGCCTGCTCCGCCCCAAGAAGCCCGACAAAGATAGGTCTCATGTCCGAGGCCATTCATCATCTGTTGCAGCTCAAGGCCATCGAGCCGGTGCCCGCTGGCCAAACCCATCGAGGGTTTTACTCCATTCTCTTTGTGGTCCCAAAGGCCTCGGGAGGGTGGAGAGCAATCCTCGATCTGCAGGGATTGAACTCTCATCTTTTCTACAAGAGATTCAAGATGCAGACGTTGCAGTCCATCCTGGCCAGCATAAGGAGGCACGACTTCCTTGCCTCCATCGACCTTACGGAGGCATACCTTCATATTCCCATATCTCCCGACCATCGGAGGTTCCTCCGGTTCTGTTATGGGTCCCACCACTTTCAGTACAGGGCCCTGCCATTCGGTCTCTCGTCCGCTCCCAGGGTATTTACCAAGGTCCTGGCTGCACTGGTAGCCCACCTAAGATTGATTCCTGTCCGGGTCCAATGCTACCTGGACGACATCCTTATTCTGTCCTCCTCCCTACAGCAGGCCCGGTCGGACCTGGAATTAGCTGTCCGGCTCCTTCAGACTCACGGCTTTTCGATCAATTTCCGAAAGAGCCTGCTAGAGCCCTCCAATCGCATCCTACACCTAGGAGCGATCATAGATACAGACCTTTTAAGGGTCTATCTATCCCCGGAACGCCGGAACAGCATTCGCTCCCTGATCAGACAGATACGGAGGGAGCGGAGGATCACTCTGGTCTCACTCTCCCGACTATTGGGCAAGATGGTCTCTTGCATGGGAATAGTGCCATGGGCCAGACTGCACTTCAGAACCTTACAATGGTTCCTACTCCCATACCAGAGGCAGGGCACCAGTGCATTCAACCAGAGGGTCGGGGTCACACCCCGAGTTCTGGATTCCCTTCGGTGGTGGCTCTCCCCTGCGGTAGACAGGGGCTCCCTATTCAAAGAACCAAACAGACTCACCCTAACGACGGATGCAAGTCTGTTCGGATGGGGTGCGCACCTGGGTTGTCACTTGGCACAGGGACGATGGTCACCCATGGACCTCAGTCACAACATAAATTGGCTGGAGCTCAGGGCCATTCATCTGGCACTGCTTCACTTCAGCGACGAGGTGGTGGGTCGACACGTCCTAGTGCTCACAGACAACGTGGCTGCAAAGGCCCACGTGAACCGGCAGGGCGGCACTCGCTCCAGGACTTTGATGTCCGAAGCACGGTCACTAGGTTCCTGGGCGGAAACCAATCTCTCCTCCTTAAAGGCGGAGCACATTTCAGGGCAGGCCAACCTTCAGGCGGACTCGTTGAGCCGGTCGACAGTGGACCACTCCGAGTGGCGCCTGCATCCCTATTTATTCAGGGAGATCTCGGTGAGGTTCGGGCCTCCGGTGGTGGATCTATTCGCCTCGCCGGCAAATGCCCAACTCCCGAGATTCTTCTCCAGGTTCCCGTCCCGGGGGGCCGAGCGGACGGACGCGCTCCGCAGCCCCTGGCCCACAGGTCTCCTCTATGCCTTTCCCCCTCTTCCTCTGCTTCCGGCTCTCATCCGGAAAATTCTGCAGGAACGGGCGGAGATCATAGTGGTTGCCCCACATTGGCCGAGACGGCCGTGGTTTGCCGACCTAGTGGACCTTTCCGTCTCCCCTCGGTGGAGGATTCCCCCGGATCAGGTCGCTCTCAGTCAGGGGGTTCTACAATACCCAGAACCTCAGGGCCTGCAACTAGCCGTCTGGCACTTGAGAGGCGGCTCTTAACACGAGACTCTTTTTCAGAAGGGGTGATCTCCATGATTCAGGCCTCCAGGCGTCCTTCCACCAATAGGATCTATGATTCCTCGTGGAGGAGTTTTTGTGCCTGGTGTTCCGGGAATCACCTGGACATCTCGGCTGTCACTATCTCACACATCCTTGAGTACTTGCTGGAGGGATTTAACAAGGGCTTGTCGCCCAATACCATCCGTAGGCAACTGGCGGCTCTCTCCACAGTACTCATGTGCCAGGATTCCATTCCTTTGGCCCAGCATCCACTGGTACGGTCCTTCCTCAGGGGTGCTACCAACACCAGGCCTCCCGTGGTTCACCGTTATCCCTCTTGGGATCTCCCACGGGTGCTACAGGCCCTTACCTTGCCGCCGTTCGAGTCGGTCAAGACCTGTTCACTACAGTTCTTGTCCATGAAGGTGGCCTTTCTTGTGGCGATCACATCCGCCAGACGCATCTCGGAGCTCGCTGCTCTCTCAGTCAGGGAGGACCTATGCGTCTTCCACAGCGATAGGGTAGTCCTCCGACTGGACCCGGCCTTTGTACCAAAGGTGAACTCGTTGTTCCATAGGGCACAAGAGGTGGTCCTACCGGACTTTTGTCCCCAGCCTGCTCACAATTTAGAACGCCAGTGGCACACCTTGGACGTTCGTAGGGCGTTACGCCACTATATTAAAAGGACTTCTGCCTTCCGCAAATCGGAAGCGCTTTTTATCTCCTTCCAGCCTTCTTCGATGGGGAAGAAAGTCTCCTCATCCACGGTTGGCAGGTGGATCAGGTCCTGCATCGCAAGAGCCTACCAGGCACGGTCCCTGCCACTGCCAGGCCGTATCACTGCTCACTCTACCCGCAGTGCCGCTACTTCAGCAGCGTGGGCTACGCAGGCACCCATCGGGGATATTTGCAGGGCGGCGACTTGGTCCTCGCCTTCCCCCTTTGTGAGGCATTACAGGCTGGACAAATTCGCCTCCGCGGAGGCATCATTTGGCCGGAGGGTGCTACAGCAAGTGGCATCTTCAAGTGGGACACAGGCCCTGACTGATTCCCGCCCATAGGGACAGCTCGGCTTTGGTATGTCCCATTGGTGGATTCTCCATCGTCCTGCTGGAGAAGGGGCGTTGTCTTACCTGAACGCCTTTTCTCAGCAGGACGATGGAGAATCCACGCCCATCCCCTTAGGACCGTCAGGTCCTGTGTTAGGGGCACAGTGAGCCAACACATCAGTCCATTGTCAGCAGCTTCGCCTTCGTCGTGTCTGGGATATCAGCCCAGCAGGAGGCGTGTTAACTCTGGCAAACTTAGTCTTTTATTGGGCAGGAAGATAGTCCTAACCATTGGTGGATTCTCCATCGTCCTGCTGAGAAAAGGCGTTCAGGTAAGACAACGCCCCTTTCCACACGAGAAGTTGAAATTGATTGACTGAACTTTTTTTTTTTTTTTTTGCACACGGCGGCGGAGGCCTAAAGCAAAAAGGTTTTATAAAACCCAGCTGAAGGCCTAGGACTGGGGCGATGGCGCGCGTGCCCACAGAGAGGGCTCCGAGTGCCGCCTCTGGCACCCGTGCCATAGGTTCGCCACCACTGCTTTAGGATATACTGGCTGATCCTCTTTACTGCATTGTTTTTAGATTGGATGGTTTTCTTCTGGATGCCTGCAGGGTTTTTTACCTTTTTATTGTAATGTTTTTATTTTATATCATCCAAAGTTGTGGAGTTCAAAGGCCTTATAAATTTAATAAATTAATAAACTCATTAATATTTCAGCTGAAGTATATGAAGTAGCCTAAACCTGCAGATGTGCATATGAAGCAGCCTGTCCAATATGGTTATATTTTATTTAGCTATGAATCATCAAGGTGGACAGATTTAACAGTTTTCAAGCCTGGGATGACACAGAGCTCCAAAGCCCCTGAAGCAGATGACAAATTTAGAATTTTTGCAAATTTAAAGAGTATTTTTATAATAGTAAGTTTTTTTTTAGCTACCCAGTCATCAAGAATTGGATGATATACAAGTTTAATAAATTGTTATTAAATTTGCAGCTCAAAAAACAACCACTGAACAAGGATAGCTGTGGTTAGCCTGATAAGGATGCTGGTTTCACTTCCTCTTATATAGCAGAAAAAGCCACTGAACTGCAGATCCTTAGATAAAAGATAGATAGGGGTTTTTGCTGTGTGATAGACTTTCCCATCTTTATTTATAATGAACTCTTCCATTACTTTAGCTCTGCAGGAAGTACTCGCAAGCATTACTTGGCAAGGTTGCTGGAAGCTTTATGCAACACATTAATATTCTACCAGTACCTCTTCCCCAAAACCCTCTTCTGTCAAATTAATATTCACTCTTCCCTATTGATCTAGGTTAGATTTTCCATTCCTTTTTAATCTCAGGATTAACTCCTGTAGTTCTAAGCAGTCGGTCGAGAGAACAGAGAACAAAGTTGCTTCTTGATACCTCTTAAGAAGAAAGTATATCAATCCATAATTCATAAAAATGCTAGATGCTAGTACTGTATTGGTCCGTGGAGTAGCATGAACTTTCAGTGCAGAACAGCCAGCAAATATCATTGTGGAAAGTGGCAATGTTGAATTGATGTAGCAATTAAAAGCAAAACTTTAAATGAGGAATTAACTGCAGTAATTTGTAATTAACTTTTTTTTTTCAAAAACTTTTATCGATTCAAAAATATGGATTTAAACATTGCCTCAATATTGTTCAGCTTGGATTTTATTTAGGTTCTTGAATATATTTGCATTATTGCTCTTGTAAATATTTAGTTCTGTTTCCTTTGACATTGAATGTACCAGTTATTTTAAAAGCAATCACGTTAAACAGTCTATTCCATAAAAATTCATGTGTTCAACCTAAAAAGTCCAAGATGTGGATTGGTAATATTTGACTAAAGTTGATGCTAGCATGCTCAGTTTTTAAAATGCATAGCTATCTTGAAGATACAAATTGAAGTTTTATGTTCAAATCCTATTTTTATTTTAAAACATATGGATAAAATACCCCAGGATTTCCTATGGCTTTTTATTTAAGCATTTAGAGAATATGTTGGAAGGCAAGCTCACATTTAACTTTATATTTGTCTCTGCTGATCTTCCTGGTGCCCAAACTGGCATTTATTAATAGTAATATTCTGTTTTTGCTCTTAAAATGTTGGGTTTAGCATTTTAAGTTTAGAAAGCCATTGTTAAAAGTTGAATTCGCATTTTGATGCAATGAATACAACTTGTCTGATGATATAAAACTTGGATAGTGTAACAAAGTTGAATCCAGTAAAAAGGATAGGTTTATATTTGCAATTTATATAAATTGCAATCAATATTTGCAGGCCCCAGAGCATGAGTAGAAAATCTTTCCATGGAGCAAAGGGATTCTAAATTGGGAAGCTTAGGATGTATTAGACAGCATAGATGGAAGAGAGGAACATGGGACCTCAGGAAAAAAAGGGAGTTTTCATTCTGGATATAGCTTCCGCAGAATCACTATGGATTACTAGAGGCAATGTACCTACTGGTATCAGCAAAGTTGCTTTACCAAATCTTAAAAGCTGCATTGTAGTCTTCATTATTATTTTTAAATTTTATTTATAATTGGGAATTATCATATTTCTTAATGCAAAACTGATTTATTGAAAGAGGCGTAAAGGATGTGTATCCATACAATGTTTATAGAAATAATTGAATCTCATTTTACCAGTAAGGCTCTATATCTGTTTTGTGCTAGATTTTTTGGAAAAAATAGGCATACAAGTTGCAAATTAAAACAGTTAATTGATCTGTAGTTTGGGGTCTTTTCTTCCTAGCTTGCAGTTTGAAAAGGAATTATGTACACATTAATGAAAAATAGTAAAAATCGTTACATATCATCAATATTTTTTAAACTGTGTGAAGAAAACTCAAGTCTTTGAATGTAGTATTTCAGAATACATTAGGTGGCAGTAGTGTGCTATATTTGTTACTAGTCCTTTATCTTTGATATTTTACTTTTTTTCTTAATGCAATTTAAAAATGGATGAACCGTACCTTTTAATTATTTGTAATCTTGTGTTTATTATATCACTTAAAGATTTAATTGCAAAGTTTATAAACAGTTATGCAACTTTTTTGCATTAAATAAGTTAAACATAGTATAATAAAAAGAAAATAACTTTTAAATATTTGCGAGTTGAAATATATGTAAGGGCAGTGTATAGTAACACTTTTTAAATATGCATTGAATAACTGCTTGTAGCATTTCTTTTGATATGTATCTTTTTTTCCCTTTTAAAGTAGCAACTTGAAGAAATTCTATTCTTTCCCCTGAGACTAAATGTAAAAATTTCACATATATGTGTAAACTCCTCTTATTAAACAACTGGGATAGGTGATTGTGCCCTGCTAATTAGAACTGTGTCACACTTAGGGTTAATTTCCTTTTTAATTAATCAGAGCTTAATATAATCTATCTTTCCCACTTTTTTTCCTCTTCTACTCTTAAGAATTTTCTACTCTTGGACTTTCTTAGGCTTGAGAGAACGTCTTAGTTTTTAAGCCATTAGCATTAAATCTTTACTTTTATAAATACGTGCCTCTTGTTTATCCATCATGACTAATAACCATTGCTCCTAATTTTATCAGTTTCATGTTTTGGTACAATTTGAGGTTATTTTGAGAACACAAGTTTTTTTTAGTATCAGATAAATGATGAGTCAAAGTAGATACAATCAAACTTTTAGCATGGTCTTTTCAATGTTGTGTTGAAATATTGAACAAGAGCAGATAACTTGGGATCTTTTGACATTTTTCTTTGCTTTGTGTATTTCACAGGTAAAGGGGCTGGGGGAATTCAAAACTGGTACAGCCATTTGGCAATTTGGCAGAAAGATCAATTAATAGAAGAAAAGCATTGAAGTGTTGACAGAGCATGCTATCTAATTAGTACCTGATGAACCATGTAGGCCACAGAGCAAAGAGCTAGCTGTTGTACAAGACCTTTTATGTGCAAGTCATTAAGTCTGTATAGTAACCAAACTAAAAGATCTTAAAATGGATGAGGGTTTTTTTCATCAAAGAACTATCCTCTGATGTGTTGAGGATCTCCCATGGATTTTGTTAGAAGTAAAATTAGGAGCAGGTGTTTAGATCATGTGCTCCATCAGTTACCTCCATTACTTTCCAGGGAACAGTTACTTACCTGATATTCTGCCGTTTCATTGGTGTTTTTCCATTTCACCAGTTACATTTTATCTGTAATTATTTTATAAAGAGTTGCTTACATGCACACACAAACACTCTTCATGCTCATTGTGAACACACCAGTGTTCCATCTTCTTCACAATGGACTTTCCAAGGTCTGCAGCTGTTTTGCTCAACAACAGAAAGAATCCCATGTACACCATTAAAGACCTGCTTAGCTTCCCCCCAAATTGCCAACAAATCAGATTCCTTGGATTTCCCATGGTGTAGGACAGACATGTCAAACTCGCGACGTCACGGGACTGTTTTGCCATTGTCGGCAATGGGGTGGGCGCAGCTTCCGCATGACCCATCCGCCCCGCAGGCCGGCAGTTTGATACCCCTGCTGTAGGATGAGAAATTCAAGTTGAAGATTTCAACTTCAAGAGAAATCATTGCTTTCTCATTATTTGAGTTTCTTTTTCTTGTAAAGTTTAGGTTCAACGATCCTTGCATAAATGCTTGATTATTTCTCCTCAGAATTGTGCTCTTTTCTTCTGAATTTTCCACAACAAAGTTTTGTTTATAATTATCTTGAGCCTTTACAAAATACAGGACAAAACCTCAAATGAAGAATTTGACTTGAATCCAGAAATCCTATGAATAGAATTATTCTCTCAGATTTAATAATCATAGAGGTAAGGACTTTCAGCTCTAAAGTATTGGGCACATATTCATGAAAAAGTAGATGATGCAGAAAACTGAACAGGAATTGGGAAAATCATATATTCAGTCCGTCAGTCAGTCATTCCCGCTGTTTCTTTTCTTTACTTAAGGTGAACATATCCAACACACCTTCCTTCTCCTATTTTTCCCATAACAGCATATCTGTGGAGTGAGCTGGGCTGAAAGAGAGTGACTGGTCTAAGGTCACCCAGCTGGCTTTAATGGTTATGGCAGGCCTAGAATTCACAGTCTCCCACTTATAGCCTGGTTCTCAATCCTTACATCCTTCTTTCTTTTTTTTCCGGAGCAAAATAAAATCCTTTGAATTCTGTTCAGAAGTTCCCTGAATGTAATTCCTTTCTCCTCATTTTGGATCCAAAGAAATACTGGCCATTCTGGGAACTTGTGTTGTGTATAGCAACACTCTGATTTCAGATTATAGGCACAAATACAATGAACAAAATGTCATGTGATGTGGATTTTGATCAGTAGAGGTTTCCATATCAAAGAAACTGTTCCTTTTTCATTCTGTGTTTATATGTATCTTTTGTGGGGGGGAGGGGTGCATATTCACATTTCTTTGTCCAGTCAGCTTATATTTGCTTTTCTCGGTAAAAGTAAACAACTGATTTCTAATTGATGTGCAGTTCTTTCAACTTTATCATATCCTCTGGACTCATATCATTTTAGTTAATAATTGTGTGGCATTTGCAGGAAATGGATTAAATCTTTGGCCCTAGAGGAATTATTATTTAATAATAACCAATTTATTAATTATCAATTATTCTTAGCTAACAAAGGTCAGTTGTTTCCCACGAGGCATATAAATCTAAGAGCAAATTTTCTTAAGCCTCTGTTCAGTATTCTGGACCGATTAAGTAGCCAGTTTTTTAACCTTTTTAACCTTTAACTTCACCTAACCTTATGCCATCTGGAAACTTTTGATACTTTGACTTGTATATTTATTTAGATTTAAGTATTGAAGCTTGGCTATGAAGTATTTTCTTATTTTACTCATTGAATCTCAATATGAAAGGATTGCTGCTTGTATGTTAAAAATGTTTAGAGATCTTTTTGAATCTTTGAGCTAAGTGCCAAAGCTTCTATGATTTTTTATTTCATAATGCAAAAAAACAAAGAAACAAAAATAGAAAGCAGGAAAACAACTATTGTATTGAAAGAATTATATTTTAATCCAAAACAGTGGGACTTCTCTTTTATCCTCTTTTCATTTTCATCCTATCCCGTTGAACTCTAGAAAGTCAAGGATCTAGGTCTCATCTTACATAGTACGGAAATGATGGGCTGGGAATGATGAGATCTGAACTCTTCCCCCAACTAGAAGTAAGCTGACTGAGGCAAAGATTTTATGGCTGATATCTGTGTACCCAAGATGACTGATTTCTCCAACCAGAATTGGCCCTGTTAGGATATCTCACTTTCAGGAGATAAAGGGAGCTGAGGCCAGGAGGTGCTGTTAAGTCAATTCTTTAGAACAATCTCCCTGTGGACATCAGACCATTTCCTTCCCTGAATTACAAAACAGAATTATTCCAGAGGGCACTCTAATCTAATTAGGCAGATAGAATCATAGAACGATAGGGCTGGAAGGGACCTTGGAGGTCTTCTAGTCCAATCCTCTGCCCAAGGCAGGAGACCTTACTGTAAGGACCCACCTCAGCTAACCACCCGTGAAAGCAGAACTCTTGAAACAGGCATCGTCTCAAAAGGAATTTTTATTAGGGGCTAATGACAGTAGGGAAGTCAAGGCGAGATCTGGGGAAAATCCCACTTAAACGGTATAGTTAAACAAGCAATCTTTCTCCTCCCACCAAAGTCATAGTGTCCATTTGAAATCCAGCCAATCCACAGGTGGCACGATGTTTGGGTAACTGGCACAGTTGGTGCGCATCTCAAGGTCTTCTCCAGTTTCGTTTCTCCATAGCTGTCTCCCTGATAAAGGAGACACATTCTTTTCTCAAGTGGATAGAGGCGGGAGAGGAAAAGTAGAAAGCGAAAGTTATCCCAAGTGAAAGCAAATCCCCCCCCCAGCAGAATGGCAGACCCCAAACAAGAGCACATATGCAGGGAAAACAATAAGGATTTGGGGACCTGACACTTACATTATTTTGGACACATGGTTGTCCAGTCTTTTCTTGAAAGTCACCAGTGATGGAATATGCATAACTCCAAGAGGCAAGCTGTTCCATTGATTAATTGTTCTCACTGTCAGGAAATTTTTCCTTAGTTCCAATTTGGATGTCTCTTTAACGAGCTTTCACCTATTACTTCTTGTTATGACTTCAGGTGCTTTGGAGAATAGGTCTACCCCCTCTTCTCTGTGCCAGCCCCTATGCCATTTATCATGTCACCCTAATTCTTCTCTTCATTAGGCTAGGCGTACCTAGTTAGGAAACATACCCAGTTCCTTTAGCCATTAGTACATTAGCACCCAGACTGCTTACCATCTTTGTTGCTCTTCTCTGCAGTTTTTCGAGGGTCTCAGCATCTTTTTGGAATCGTGGCAACCAGAACTGGACGCAATATTCCAAGTGTGGCTTCACTAGTGCAGTATAGATGGTGCTATCACTTTTTATGATCTTGATGCTATCTCTTTGTTGATGCAGCCTAGCATTGCATTTTTTGGCTGCTGCAGCACACTGCTGGCTCATACTTAAGAGGTAGTCCACTAGGACAG
The DNA here is from genome assembly GCA_023970755.1 of Azemiops feae. Lineage (NCBI taxonomy): Eukaryota > Metazoa > Chordata > Lepidosauria > Squamata > Viperidae > Azemiops > Azemiops feae. The sequence continues at coordinate 771,582 of JALGBA010000086.1, read as the reverse complement.
GGCTTTTCAACCTGTGGTACGCGTACCACTTGTGGTACATTAACAAGTGGCAGGTGGTACACAGCCCTGCCTAGCCAAGTGTAGTGGGGGAGGGAAAGAGCCAGCGCAGGCAAGGACTTACAGTGAGAGAGTCCTCTGCAGCTGCAGAGTGGCTGGGCAAGACAAAGGCCCCAGGCTCACTTCTGGCTCACCCTCCCCCATGAGAAAAGAGGAGGGGGGTGGAGACCTATAAAAGGAGGCAGTTTGGGCGGGAGAGAGAGAAAAAAAGCAGCAGCCTTGGGAGGAGGCGGAGTCCGCTCTAGCTGCACTGAAGGGGAAGAAGGAGGAGGGGGGGGAGATCAAATCAAGCAGGCCGGCCATGAGCTGATTTGCAACTGCTGTGGCAGCCACCTGTGCTGGCAGCAGCAAACAGGCAAGAAATGCAGTGGGGGAGGGGTCGCCCTCCAATAGGAATGAAAAGCAGCAATGGCTGGAGGTGAGGCACGAGGGAGGGAGGGAGATGGAGAATGGAAGGATTCTTATGTGCTTTTGTGACTTTGAAGTTCTGGGATTTGTGCAATGTGGGTTTTGTGTTCTTAAGGAGTGTTTGGCAATTTCTATTTGGCTGATGGCTGATGTCTCATGTTAGCTTCTATTGCTCTGCTATTGTTAGCTGTAAGTTTCGCTGCAAGGGATTTTGAAGTATTTTTCTCCTGAATGGATTTTTTCTGTAAATTCCTTTACTTATGAATGGAGCCATTTGGGGAGGCTGCCTTAGCCGGCAGCCAATACTTATTACATTTTTTTTCTTCCTTAAGTGCCGGCTGCCGGCTCCTTACTTTCCTTTCTAGCCAGTAGCTAATTCTTAAAGGGGAATGTGCCTTTTTAAGCTAGTTCACTCAGCAGTTTGTCTTTTCTGTTTCTGGAGGCTTTTCCTTGTTTGATGAATATATGGAAGAGAGAAAATATGGGGGGGGGTTCAAATTCTTCCTTCAGAAGGAGGTGGGCATGAGAAAGAGGGAGGCAGGGAAGGAGGGAGGGAGGGAACTTAGCACTTGGCCACCAGCAGCCCTGCCATTGACTTTGCTTGTCAAAAGGCTGCAAAAGGGGATCACATGACCCTGGGACAGCAACCATTATAAATATGAATCCGTTGCCAAGTATCCAAATATAAATCACATGACCCTGGACATGCTGCAATGGTCATAAGTGTGAAAAATGGTCATAAGTCATTTCAGTGCAATTGCAACTTTGAACGGGGGTTTCTTTTTGGTCATCACGTTTTTGACACCTTGCTAGGTGGTACTCGAATATTGCCATATCCTAAAAGTGGTACAATCGGTGAAAAGGTTGAAAAGCCCTGCACTAGGACATCAAGATCCCTCCCACAGTTACTACTGTTGGGCCAGCTATTATCTATTCCATATCTGTGCTTTTGGTTTTTCCTATCTTAAGTTCTCACCACTGAACTGTATCTTGTTGGATAGGGCCCAATGTTCAAATTAAAAAAGGGTGGATAATAAATCAATGCTGCAACCGTCAAAAATGCAAACTGGATGGCAACCACCCGAATTGTGATCATAGGACCACAGAGATGATGTGACAGTTGTAACTCTGAGGATGGGTTGTAAGTCACGGTTTCCAAGTCTACCTTAAATTGTTAAATGAACAGTAATAATTTGATGACTACCTGTATTTAATTTGTATGCCTACCGTGGATTTTAAAAATGTTTTTCTTGTAGTAACCTCAAAGAGTCATTTGATTCCAATGAGATTAAAATATTATAAATCAAAGAACAAACAATCCTATTCTTGAAGACTCACTTCTGGAGAGGCACCTAACCTCTTGTGCAAGGCTGCCGGCAAAGCTGGTTGGAAGAAGTGTCATATAACCCCAAAGACCCTTAAGTATGCAGCCAGCCAGGCTGTCCATCTTCCTGTATAGGTCCAGGAGTTTCACCCTGGGCAAGAGCAGCTCCTGGTAACGGCAGTGGGGGCAGCTTAGTGGTTTTTTTTTTTCCTAATAGCCATCCAAAATGGCAGGATTAGCACTGCACTGTCCCTTAAAATAATAGTTGAGTTGCAGATTGGATATTTCAACTAGCCTTAGTTACTCTAGGATGAGATGTGGGCAATTATCCACTCACTGTTCACTCTCCTGTAGCGAAGGCTTAAGATATTTATCAAATAAAAACATTACATAAAAATAAGTACAACAATATGGAATCAATGGTAGGAAGACGGTTGTGGGCTGGGTAGATGGGGAATCCATATGACCTAAAATAAAATTAGGTGTAGGTCAGTTGTATTGCCTCAAAAATATAAATGGTGAAAACAATAGATTACTATGGTTTATGTTCCTAACACTAAATTTTTTAAAAAATTAAAACATAGTCTGTTAAATGAAACATTTATTTACATATATCAGTATCAGAAATATTATAATTTTGCTCTTTTCCCTAAAATATAATTCAGTATTTGAAGCAATCAGTTAATAATTAGATATCAGACCTTTCCATTTATTAGCAATTTAAATCTGTTACAAACCCATTCCATTATTGTTTTGTAGTTTCATTTTGGCATCCTTTCTAGTTTCATTTTCAGTAATACAGTTCCTTTGTTTTCAGAAATAGTTAATGAAAAAATAATGTTACTAACGTATTATCTGCATTCATTAATGATATGCTACTTCATTGCAATTTTACTATTTCAGATATGGAACTGTAAGTAGTCCTCAACTCGTTCATTCAGCGACCTGTGGTTCTATGATCAAAATTTGGGCTCTTGGTAGCCCACATGCAGTTACAACCTCTGGCTTGCTGCAACTCTCCCACTTGCCTATCTCTCCCCAATCTATGCCCCTTTGTCCTCTTTAGCTGGAGCAGAACAGGGCCAGACCTTCAGCGGCCTTCTGCCACTGCCTCCAGGCCTCTGCTTCATCCCCAGGGCTGCCACTGACACTTAGAAATGCTGCTTCGAGCCCCACACTGCACCACTTCAGCACCATTCCACAAAGCCCCAGTTGCCTCCATTGCCCTGCATTTCAGAGGATCTACAATGTTCCACTTACCTTCCAAGTTTCTTTCCAACTGCTGACAGCTCACCCAGCCTATGCAAGGGCAGAGCTGAGACCGTTGAAGGCTTCAGGCCTCTACTTCAGCCCCCACCCCGGCACCGCTGTCACTGAGCAGCGTGGCCAAAGGGGCATAGATTAGGAGAAGAGATAGGTGAATGGGGGCAGTTGTAGCAGCCTTGCAGTTGTAAGTGCTGCTGGGTTGTGTGATGGCTGAGCCTTCTGGGGGTTTGGCAGCTTTGTTTGCATTGCTAGGCTGTACTGGGGTGATTGATGCTTAGTACCTCATTGCAAGCAGCCCCCAAACTTATGCACAGCTTCCCTCAGCCCTTGAGGAACCCCATGCCCTTTACCTGGGACTCCATCCATTTAATGAGATGCATTTCTCGCGTAAGGACCACAACCAAGTATGCCAGGATTGCGGCTTTTGAGGAAAGCATGTGATGTCTTGCTTAGCAACTGCTTTGCTCATCAAGTGAAATTCTACTCCCAATTGTAGTAATAAGTGGAGAACTTATTAGTAGTATGATTATTAATCAATGTTCTTATGGTGATATTTTAGAGCAGGGGTGTCAAACTGCCGGCCCACAGGCCAGACGCATCACCAGGAAACCGCACCCATCCCATTGCCAGCAATGGGGAAAAAGCTGATACCTCGCGCGACGTCACATGACATTGTGAGTTTGACATGTCTTGTTTTAGAGGTACAAATAAATCTTATTATTAACTTACATGGGTAATGCATCCATCCCTGAGAAAATGGATTTATTACTCTTAATTTATTAAATTTGTACCCTTACAAATTTACAATCTTTCTATGAGGCTATCAATAAAAGGCAAATTAATAATGAAAACTATAAAGAAATTCATTAAATTACTTCAATACATAAGAAGGTGAAATAAAACCAGTTATATTTAAATGGACTGTACGAACTGAGGATTCCAGCCATTTCCAGCTGCTTGGTGATACTGTGTGGTATGGCTTAATTCAGTTTTACCTAGTGAAATGCCAAAATTGCTTTTTGATATAAAGAGTATAATGTTTCATGTATAAAAAAACTGAAATGAAATATTTGGTTTTTTGGGACATGGAATAAGCAAGTATTTTCTTAATGCTTGAGTGCTTAATATATCTTCCATTGATAGATAGATCAGCTTACAAGCACCATCTCAGATTAATATTAAACTAAATACTTTATGGTTGTAATATGTTGTTCAATTTGGGGGGATTTTCTTCTTTTTCCCATTTTTGAGTTTTGTATCATATTGCTTGAGAAGATTCCTTTTTGACACATTTGTTCGTGCCATCTTGATTAGTTCCAATTAACGTATTATCCATCCAAGTATGGATTTTAATCTTTATTTTTCAGCAAACAGCATACAGTAGATGCCAAAAACTCAGCCAGGCCATTGCAGTTAAAGTTTATAGTATTGAAATGTTATTCTGCCAGAAAAGTGAATGGGAAATATATTTTCAAATGTATATTGAAAGAAATATAGACTCACTGGTCTGGAAATAATACATGCATAAATGTTCATTGCATGGTTTTTATTTATTTATTTATTTATTTTGCTTGATCATATTGATTCCCTTCAGAAATAACACTATGGAACAAATAGTTCAAAATACCTTTATGGATGGTGCCTTTAGAATAAAGTCTTTCATTGCCTCTTCCATTGCATTACCAGTATAAATGTTATATTTTTTAGTGAACAAATCACAAATCACTTTGAAATTCTTCCATGTATTCTCACTGTAAAGTTAGATTTATATTTTTTGCATCTGTCTTACTGTGATCCACAAATACTAAAAACAACAATAGGAAGCTTTGGGGAACATTAAGAATTCTGTGTTTAAAAAACAAACTATAATAGTATCTTTATTCCTATGAAATAACAAATTCATGATTAAATCATTGATGAAACTAATGATTTAATTTATAACCTAGGACTTTTGTTGAGTTGTGTAATTTATCTATGTGATACTGATCTATGTCTCTATATTCTGATATCAGTATTCAATGAAAACATCTATCTTCAAACTGGGCAAGTGAAAACATGATTAAAAGATGTAGATTTGTGCTACATTTTGTAAAAATCATTTTTTTTAAAAAATGTAGCATTTCCATAACAGTAAGGCTTCTTTAGAATGTTGCACCAGGTTTTTTTTTACAAATTATTGGGTATATAATATAAACATAATATATTCAAATGTTTGAGGTACTTAATTTAAAATAGATTTTTTTTAAAAGTAATGAATTGAACATACCGTAATAATCTTAAATAGCATGCTATTTGGAAAAGTATATGTTAATGGAAAATGAATATTAGAAGTATTACTGCATTTCTTCCTTAATAGATTTTAAAATATATATTACTACACTATGTTGTATTTGCAATATTATTTGCAAGAATAAAATATCACTACTCAATTGTGGTCGTAGTTCTTGACTAATGACCACTAGTGAGCCCAAAATTTATACCGTTAAGTGAGACAGTTGTTAAGTGAGTTTTGCACATTTTACAATCTTTCTTGCCACAATAGTTAACTTAGTAACATGGTTGCTAAGTTAATCTGGCTTCCCCATTGACTTGGCTTGTCAGAAGGTCACAAAAAGGGATCCCGTGATCCTGCGACACTGCAATGTCATAAATATGAGCCACTTGCCAAGCATCTGAATTTTGATCACATGACCATAGGGATGCTGCAACAGTCATAAGTGCAAACAATGGTCATAAGTCATTTTTTTCAGTGCCGTTGTAACTTTGAACAGTCACTAAACGAAAGGCTATAAGTCAAGGACTATCTGTATTTTGCATTTATACCATGTATCTTAGCTGTATTATCAGATACAAAATACATGCATTGACCCCTAAGTTTTAATAATTTGGACTTTTTATTCATTGGATTGGAATACATTAACATTATGAATTATCCGTTCAAAAATAGCATTACGTATGTGTCAAACTGTATTTCCATTTAATAGTGTTTTGTTAACTCTTTCAACTCCATACTCCCAATATAAGCAAGTGTTTTAAATGGAAAATAAACATTGGCAATGTGATGTAATTCGTATTTACTAACAAAGTTGCAAGTATCTATATTACATAATAAGCTTCTACTTCCATCTTGTATTAATTTATGAATCTTTGTTTCTCTTTGCATTAGTCATTCTCCTTAGGTAAATTGTCCATAAGACCAGGGATTCCATTGGCAAATTATCCAGAAAATGCTATCAGTGCACATTGTGACATTTGTGCCACTGGTGCATTTGCTGTTATTGCACTAGTCTAATTACCCTGCCAACAGTCTCTTCTGGCCAGCATTGTTCCCTTTGTTTGTTTTTTTCATGGCACCGTGGTTCTAGCTTTGTGTCCAAGCACCTCAAAATAGATCTATTTATTATTGATTCTCTTCCTTCCCTCTTCTTTCTTTTCTCTCTTTTCACTTTCCTTTTTTGACTGGCAGCATCACCCAGACAAACAGAGCACAGATGTGCCAGCAGGAGAAGCAGAGGCACGCATGCAGAGGTTCATCGAAATTGATCAAGCATGGAAAATTCTAGGAAATGAAGAGACAAAAAAAGAGTATGACCTGCAGCGGCGTGGTAGGTTCCTGCCGAGGAGTGCTGTAGTCGCAGCAGCAGCAGCAGCTCTCAGTGGTTGAAAGTGTGGGAGTAGTTTGATGTTGGTTTTTGAAATATTACTTGTTCAACCAAAACATTTCATTTGCTTCTATCTTGCTTTCATATTTGGATGCGTTATTTATATTGATTGCCACATCTGCATTAGGCAATTAAAAACCTTAAATTACTTTTCACAAAGCGTTAGGTGGTAACTGTTCTAAATGTAACGCATGTAGAATTTAGATAATAATGACTTCGTTTAGCCATTCTTCATTTGACAGTATTTAAAGCGTTTTCACTAAATGTTCTTAATTACCAGAGTCACGCCCTTTGCTACATTCCACTGCTACATTTTAAATTAGTTTGAGTAATTTATGTCAAAGGTATCCTGCAGCATATGTTTTTTTATGAACACTTTGCAATAATTGACCTGGATCCTTTCTATCACCTTTTACAAATCAAGCACTGTCCTAGGATATATATTTTTTTCATAAGGCATGTATGATGCCAGCTAGCTTTCAGCAAGCAAGTTATAACTACAATTCATTTAACCAGGCAGTTCCAGTATACCTTTTGTATATCTCTTGAAATATAGCATTGTAAAACAGTGACAGGGTGTTGTGAAAAAGAAAGGGGGAAATGTAGGTCAGATCTGTCACACATGGGCTACCATTACATGACGTGATAGGCTGTCTTTCTGTTCTGGCCTCAGGATAGGAGTCCCTCAGCCTTCCATTAGAACCTTCAATAAATGTATACCCACCCTCCATGTTAATGGGGGGAGTCAATAATAGTGTATTGCCTGTGGGGAAAACACTCAGTTGCACTCTACAGTAACACACTCCAGTCTAGCATTGACGTGTAACTACCACCACTTTTTAGTGTGTCTGATAAAAGCTCACTGTCTCTGCAGCATGTTATTGAATTCCCTTCCATTGTACGTTGGCACACCATCAAACCTTTTTCTCTTGCTGTTTTAACTTCCCTGCTGTGAAGGTTGCCACAATTTTATTTGAGAAACAAAGGCTTAGTCAGCGTGGCTGGCAGATACATATAATATACTGTGTAGACAAGCTTATTTTTGTTCATTAATTATTTGAAAATGTGCAATGGACAAAATAAATTTTGATCTAATCGTATGGCTTAAAGCCTAAGGAAGAATTAGTACTTGTTAGGCAAAAAAAATGGAGCTCTGCTTTTCAGAAAAATAGCCTCCCTTTTGTAACAACTGAAATTATTTCATTCAAACGTATTACATAATTAACATTTGAAATAAAAAATATAATTAAATATTAATAGCTGGCGTCTTCCTTTCAGGCAGTGTGGAGGATGAAGATTTTATTATTTATTTAGAAAGGTTTCCTGGATTTAATTTTTTAAATATTTAAAACATATCCACATTTATTTGAACCTGGGCACTGATGTGCATTTCTTGTTGTTCTGAGAGGACTGACAGTTTTATGGAAATAAATTACTTAATAGTAATCTATGGGCTAGCACTTGCTGCAGTCACTGGAATGGCAACATGTATGCCTAGGACATGTAGCTTTTGTTTTAGCTAAATTTGATGTATTATAACTCTTCCCTTCATTGGGATGTTTCTGCCAGTAGAAGTGATTAAACTATCAGAATGGTAGTCAACATTATCTCCAAGCTGGGATTCCTGACTTCCGCTTTCTAACTACCCTGAAAATGTGTAATTAGAAAGTGATCACAGGAACAGAGATTGGCACTGAATATAGAAGAATAACAAGCCAGTAATTCCAGTTAGGATATAACACAAAACCCAATTATAGAGAGCGGCATCTTTATTTAAATTCTGCCACAACCACCAAAAACAATTGGAACACAACTCCTAAGCTTGTTGAACCAAGAAAAACAAATTGGGCAGCATTTATTATCACTTTTTTTTAATGAAAAGAGACATTTCTGAAGATTTCTGGCATATGTTAAGTTAATGAGATTTATTTTTATTTACTTAATGTACGGCAAAAATGTTAAAAACACAGTCATATCAGCCACGGTCAATCCAGTTGATCTAGAGTAAATGCATATTTATGTTGTTTACAAATATTGAATATAGGTAGTTCTCAATTTACAACTAGTCGCTTAGCAACTGTTTGAAAGTACGATGAACCCCTCCCCCATGTACTTCTATACGGCTGCCTTGCCCCAATCACATGATTGCTTTTTAAACACTTAGCAACCAGCCAGCATTTACAGCCAATTGCAGCATCCCATGGTCACATTACCACATTTTATGTCGTTTTTTTGTTGGAAACGTTTACTTCTGGTTTCTGACAAAAAACACCCATTAGAGATAATGGGTTCACTTAATGTCCATGGTGATTCACTTAATGACTGCTGCAAAAAATGTAAAATCAGGTCGGTCGCATTATAACCCACTTAATGACAGGCATGACTTACAACCATGATTCCAGACTCAATTACAGTCGGAAGTTGAGGACTACCTGTACTTAATTGTTTCGCTAAGTACATCTACAGAAGCAGCAAATTAAGCTCCAAGAAAATATTTATAGGGATTCAACTATTTCTTAGAAACTGTTTAATAAAAATATACTGAAAGTCTTCAAACATTTAATTAATAAATGTAATTTTGTTAGAGCTTATAATTCTCTAATTTGCTGCCGCTTTTAAGTCAACAGTTCATATACATTGCCCAATTTTTTTAGATGTGTAACTCTGACTCTTATTCATCTTTTATTAAAATGTTGTTTCGTAGATTTGTGAGGCATACATTTTAAATCAAATTATTTCTAGATGTCTCTTCAGTGAAATTTAAAAAGCAAAATTTAAGATTGCATAACTTCTATTAGGTTGTTTGCTTGCAGTTTCTATGTAAATGTAAAATCTAATTGTTTCTGCTCACAAGTGATTCACATGGCCCTTTTACTATACTTATGTTTGCTGACCTCTCTTTTCCGAAGTTTTTCATTACTTTTAAAATGTGTTTTCATTTCAGTTACCCCATTGTACTACTGTTCCACCATTTTTACATTAAAACTGTCTTTTCATACATTTCTAAAGATGGACAAATAGTTCAGATGAGCATTTTAAAGCTGTGATTTAAAGGTGACTTTTTTGAATGCCCATGAAAACAGGCCATGGGGGCAGGAATGTTATGACTGCTACCACTGGTGAATAATGGAGTTTCAATTCCGGACTGTTACGTGTGGTATTCCTTTTCTTTGTTTTCTTTGGTTTTGATTTTGTTTGTTGGTTTTTGTTTTGCATTTTTCTTTTTCTCCTATTTGTTGGATTGTTAACGTTGTTAATTGTTTTAATCAAATTTTATGATGGGAACTGTCCACTCCTCAGAGTTGTTAACTAGTGGCTTAAAAATCTTGCAAAATAAATAACAAATATCAATTTCATACTGTGGTTCTTTAAGAACCCTATGGTGAATATAAGCTAAGAATGTAATGCTCGACATTACAAGACAAGATAGAAAGATATAGGTTTATGGGAATTGAAAGTTCATAAATATTACATGTATTCATTGTACTTTCCTGTTTGTCTATTTATTTTCCTAAACTTTATGCATCTTTTTGTTCTCCAGCATGAGGATGGAGAATCCACAAATGGGTTAACTTCATCCTCCTGCCCAATGAGACTAAGTCAAACGATTGCCACGCCTCCTGCTGGGCCGGATCCTGACCCAGTTTACGACTTGGTCTCTAGCCCATCTGAAAGCCATCTTCTTAAACCTTCTTATTAACTATTCCGACATCCTGTTACATCTTCTCCACCTTAGATTTAAGCCAAGTTTCTGTAATACTGGCTTTGAATAATAATCTGATTTTCTGGAAAGACTTTACCCTCTTTATTTTCCCTTTCACCTTTTTCTTCACTATCTTAAATACTGGGAAGTCTTTTAAAGTCACATGTGATTGGGTTGAGAACTTTTTAAATATATAATTACCTACATACATCAAAGTAGCAGAGTAAAGCATGATAGTATCTTTTTAGTAAAGTGGATATATTTTTGAATCAAGGCAGTAACATTTACAGCTCATAAAAAAATACTAGGAACTATTTAGGATTATATCTAGGATAATCTGTTTTTTTATTTCATAGCTAATTTTTCTAAGGCATGATCACTTAACATATTGAAATCATAAGCAGAGCGTATGTTATTCTCTTCTGTGGGAGAGTTTAACATAGTGTCTCTTCTGTGCATGACACTCTTCATTTGATTATTGATCTGAAGATTCATCATAGAATTATTGAGATGGGGGATGGATGATATGCTCAGATTCAAAATTTATTTTGTGGTGTACTATTGATACCTGGGGTGCTTTTTCGAAAGAATATGTGGCAGTAAAAAATTGATTGCACTTTCTTCAGTATTTGATATACAGAATAGCTCCATTTGCAATATGCCTTCCTTTATCTTTCTCCAAAGACCACATGCAATCCTGGTAAAGCTTTACTGAACTTTGCTTCTAATAGTGATTTAGTATTTATTTACAAAATTATGGCTGCATTATTTTTCATCCATAGGAGAGTCCTCAGGGAAAGTGCAGTTTAAAAGTTAAAGAAAAAAATAATACAGTAGATTAGAAGTAGGAAGAGGCAGAATATAATTGTTGTATTTAAAATTATATATAACCAATGAAGGAACTAAAATATTTTTAATGCTTTCCAAAACCTAATAAAAGATTCAGTCTTATTTCTGTAGGAGGAAAATACCTTGGCTATTAGGATAACACCATAGCCATTGAGGAGATCACAGAGAAAAGTCTTCAAAGGAAATCTTAAATTAAGGGCAACTTCATAGGGAAGGAGGCAGTCTTTTAGGTATTTCATTTGGGTTTTATTATCAAGAAGCGTCACTCCTTATCCAAATAAAAATTAATTGTATAAGCAGTTGTCATATTCATCTTCTAAGAAATGATATCAAATGTGTGTAACAAAATAAGATTGTCAATAAGGTATTCAGAAAGTATTCTAACATGTTGCTAGAACATGCTCATTTTTCTGAGGTCCAAAATGTAGCAGTTCTTCTGTGTTATACAGTTTTGAGATGACAGATTTGGGCTGGAAGCAGGACAATTTTGTAATCAAAGCATTTTTATAACTACAATATAGTTGTAAAGATGCACACTTAAACCAGAGGTTTAGTCTCATTTATTCTCCAGCATGAGGATGGAGAATCCACAAATGGGTTAACTTCATCCTCCTGCCCAATGAGACTAAGTCAAATGATTGCCACGCCTCCTGCTGGGCTAGATACTGACCCAGTTACGACTTAGTCTCTAGCTCAACAGGACGCGCATCGTTGGCTCCTCAACTAGCAGGCAGGTCGTTTTTTCCCATTTGTGGATTTCCCCATTTCTTCTAAAAACTTCTCAGGCCTTTCCAATCCTTTTAAAAGAAACTGATCGGAATTCAGCCAGGATGCCGCGGACGCCGCCCCGCAGCTCAGCTGAGCTGCGGGCTCCGCAGGGTGCCACTGCTGACTGACAGCGCGGCCGCAGCTTCAGACGCCGGACTCTCCTTCCCCTGAGCGCGTCTGCTGCGAGACTTTTAACTCCGGAGCCTTTTTTTTTTCGCTGCTGCTTTCCGGAGTCGGCTTGGATGGCCCGGGCCTTGCCAGCGGGCCGCGGATTTGGCGGGCTAATCACGGCCGCCATTTTGGGTGCCGTAACTGATCTCAACAGCCCTGTGAAAAAATCCTCTTAGAGGATTAATTTCCTGAGTGCCGACAGCTTGAGGGTTTGGCCTTCAGGCCTCACGATCACTACCCTCCCAAGCGGACAGAAAGGCTCAGTTTTTGATACCAGACAGGCCCACCCCAAGGGGCCTTCTCTCTCGGACGCCATTTTGTGCCATCGCCTCAAGATTGCCGCCCTTTCAACCTGAACAGCATTTTCAGCTTGACAGCTGGCTATAATTCATCGGTGCGCGAGCGACTATTACTTGGTCCAGCAGCCACCACTGTTAAGAGCAGGGACCGGCCTTGCCGGTAGCTCTTGGGTGTGCGTGTGGCCAATCCTTGGTCCAGCGGCCACGATTATTCAGAGCCATTATCGGCCTTGCCGGTATCTGGGGCCTCCACCAACCCCAACGCTCTGCTTCATATTGCCTGCATTCCTCAGATTCTGCTGAGGGACCCTGAACGGGATGGCAGACAACGCGGCTTCGATGACCACCCACGGTGGTCTGGCCTCTCCAGCCAAAAAGAGGAGCAAAGCCTCAAAGCTGGAGGCAGCAGGGAAGCTGAAGGCCAAGGCCAAAGCGATCTCTAGTAAGGCTCCCTCTAAGGCTGCCGAGAAGGAGGCTAACAGGAGACATCTTGCCTTGGAGAGACAGTTCTCCAGGGCCCAGCAACAACAGCAGGCCGACATCACAGTTCCGGCTGTCCCTGTCTCGACGGAGAGGACCCTTTTTGATCCTCAATTCGCCCCCCCTGGCGCCCCTTCTCAAAGGGCATGGTCTCCTGAAGGAGACACCCGACAGGGGCAAGAGCTGCTGAACCAGCCAGCATGCCCTCAATGGGTGGCTCCATCGCCCAACACACGGCCCAGGCCAGAGGCCACGTTCACGCCTACTGCAGTGGGGCTACGCCCAGTAGCCCCTCAGGAGACTTGGCCAGAACAATTCCAGGCCCTAATAGCCCAGGCTTTCGCCCAGGGCATGGCCTCATCGTTCCACAGACCCAGGGCCGAATCCGCCACACCCATAAGGTCATCTCATTACCCGTCAGAGCCTGTAGATTATCCTTGTTCCATTGCCTCTGACCGATCCTCTCAGGATATGGAATCATATCCAGAGGAATACAAGAGCCGGGGGAGATACATCTTTCCCGAGGAGGAGAAATCAACACCAGATCCTACCCCATTCATTGGGTTGTTTGACCCATCCTTATTCAAATCCCTTTTGAATAAGGCAACCACCTCGGCAAACATTGACTCGGATCAAGAGGTCCAGCCAACCCCCTCCACTAGTCAGGCATCAAATCCTCTATTTTCTGAGCCTTCTGTATTCCAGAAGCATATCCCTTGTCCCCCCCCTCTTCACCAACACTATCAGAAAACAGTGGTCAGCGCTGGGTACCCCTCCCACACTGAGCACTACAGACAAGAAACTGTTCAATGTGGCTACCTCCTTGTCTGAACTGATTGAGGTCCCAGCGGTGGACGAAGCCATAACACCTCTGGTTTCTCCATCCACCGTATCTGGTGACATGGCTGAGACCCTAAAAACAGAGGACAGGAAGTACGAGTTCTCTCTTCGCAGGTCTCACCAAGCCTCGGCGTGGTTGGTGAAGGCGTCAACCTCCACCTCCTTCTTCGCCAGGACTTCTATAATGTGGCTCCGTGAGCTCCAGGCCATGATTCCCCAGGATCAGGTATGCGCCCACCAGACCCTGGGTAAGTTGCTGGCCACGTCCGAGTACATGGCAGATTCATCACTTCATGCAGCCAGGTTCTCCGCCCAGGCCATAGCCTACAACGTGGCTGTCTGCAGACTGTTGTGGCTGAAACAGTGGAGAGCGGACCAAAAATCGAAGTGGCGCCTGGCTACCGCCCCTTACACTGCGGGCAGTTGTTTGGTGAGTCCCTCAATCCATATCTGGTGGAGAACCGGGACAAGTGCAGAGTCATGTCCCACCTTAACAGGCATGTGGATAGACGCTCTGCTCCGGATTACCGCAGATTGCCATTTCATGCAGGCACAGGCTCAGACTGGGCTCCGCCTACTCGGCCTTTTCCTCCCAGACCTGACCGTCCATGGGAGCGTCCCGGCCCCAGACCCAGACAGCAGACCCAGTCCAAGTGGCCCTTTCGAGGGACCGGCGGCCGCCCATTCAGAAGGAATAAATGACTCCAGAGACACAGCCCCCATCGGAGGCAGACTCTCCCTCTTCATCAACAAATGGGAGACCACCACGACAGACTCTTGGGTGCTCGACACCATCAGAGAGGGTCTTTCCCTAGAATTCCTATCCAGACCTCCGGGTCACTTTATCTCTTGTCCAACCCCACGGAGTCTGGACAAAAGGAGACTCATGCACGAGGCCATACGTCATCTTTTAGACATCAAGGCCATAGAACCAGTACCTACCGGACACACGGGGTCGGGATTCTACTCCATCCTCTTCGTGGTGCCAAAGACCTCAGGAGGATGGAGAGCCATTCTCGACCTCAAGGGACTGAATTCCCATTTAAGGTACAAAAGGTTCAAGATGCAGACACTCCATTCTATTCTGGCCAGCATCAGACTGGACGACTTCCTAACGTCCATAGACCTCACAGAGGCCTACTTACATGTCCCCATTCTCCTCGACCATCGCAGGTTCCTCAGGTTTTGCTATGCAGGGCACCATTACCAATACAGGGCCCTTCCATTCGGCCTCTCTTCTGCCCCAAGAGTGTTCACCAAAATCTTGGCTTTGGCGGCCCACCTGAGGTTAGTCCCGGTACAGATCCAGTGTTACCTGGACGACATCCTAATCCAGTCCACCTCTGTCCAGGCAGCTCAAACGGATCTGACCCGAACTATTGGGGTCCTCCAGGACCACGGGTTCTCAGTCAATTTCCTGAAGAGCCATGCAGTACCATCTACTCGCCTGTTACACCTGGGGGCGATTATAAACACGAGGCAGTGCATGGTCTACCTGTGACAGGAGCGCCAAGACAGCATACGTTCCCTAGTGCTCCAGATACAGAGAGAGTGGGTGGTTTCCCTAGTCACACTTTCCCAACTGCTAGCTAGGGAAGATGGTCTCCTGCATGTCCATAGTCCCATGGTCCAGGCTGCACTCCAGGCACCTGCAATGGTTCCTACTCCCATTCCAGAGGCTGGGCACGAGCTCCTCCAACCGGAGAGTCAGGGTCCCACTTCAGACTCTGAACTCCCTTCGCTGGTGGACATCTCCAGTGGTAGCAAAGGGGTCGTTATTCAAGGAGCCCCACCGGGTCATTCTGACTACAGACGCCAGCCTCTTCGGTTGGGGAGCTCACCTCCAATCACAGTTGGCTCAGGGCCGGTGGTCTCAACCGGACCTGAAGCACAACATAAACTGGTTGGAGCTCAGGGCCATACATCTTGCCCTGCGCCATTTCAAAAGCAGTGTGGTAGGCCAACATGTCCTGATCCTTACGGACAATGTAGCAGCCAAGGCCCACGTGAACCGCCAGGGGGGTACCCGGTCCAGATCCCTCATGACCGAAGCTCAGTTGTTGGGTTCTTGGGCAGAGTCCAACCTCTCCTCCCTCAGGGAGGAGAGAGGCAAACCGGCAGCCGGACTCCTTAAGCAGGTCGACGGTGAACCACTCCAAGTGGCACCT
Organism: Azemiops feae; assembly: GCA_023970755.1. NCBI lineage: Eukaryota > Metazoa > Chordata > Lepidosauria > Squamata > Viperidae > Azemiops > Azemiops feae. Next base: position 755,587 of record JALGBA010000086.1, on the reverse strand, counting down.
GGATCCCTCCTTGTTCGGGGAGATCTCGGACAGATTCGGACTACCGATAATAGACCTGTTCGCCTCGCCGCTGAATGCTCAGCTCCCGAGATTCTTCTCCCGGTTCCCTGCTCCGGGGGCGGAGAGGGTGGATGCGCTCCCCAGTCCTTGGCCCAGGGAACGGCTATACACTTTCCCTCCTCTTCCCCTGATCCAGGCGGTCATTCGCAAGATTCTGCTGGAACGGGCGGAAGTTATACTGATTGCCCCACACTGGCCAAGACGACCTTGGTTTGCAGACCTTGTAGGCCTCTCCATCTCTCCCCCATGGAGAATACCTCCATACCGCATTGCCCTCAGTCAGGGAGCCCTGTAGCATCCAGAGCCGCAGTGGCTCCAGTTAGCCGCCTGGCACATGAGCGGCAACTTCTAACTAGAGACTCCTATTCAACGAGGGTCATCTCAATGATTCAGGCCTCCAGGCGCCCCTCTACGAATAGGATATACGATTCCACCTGGAAGAACTTTAGTCTCTGGTGTACCAGACAACAATTGGATCTCTCCTCCCTCACCATTCTGAGGATCTTGGAATACCTGATGGAGGGGTTATTGCCCAACACCATCCGTAGGCAGGCCGCAGCCCTGTCAACGGTGTTGCAAGGCGACAATTCGGCTCCTTTGGCTCAGCACCCCATGGTGCGTTCTTTCATCAAAGGGGCGACCAACACCAGACCCCCTGCGGTCCATTGATATCCCTCTTGGGATCTACCGCGGGTCTTGCAGGCTCTCACCTCACCCCCATTTGTCACTCCAGCTTTTGTCCATGAAAGTCGCCTTCCTGGTAGCCATCACATCGGCCAGGTGCATATCGGAGCTAGCGGCTCTCTCGGTCAGAGAGGACCTATGCACCTTTTACGAGGACAGGGTGATCCTTCGCTTAGATCCGTCATTTGTTCCAAAGGTTAACACCTTGTTCCACAGGGCCCAGGAGGTAATACTTCCTAACTTTTGCCCCAAGCGTGCCACTTGGAATGCAAGTGGCACGCTCTGGATGTGCGCAGAGCGCTAAGACATTACATCAAGCGAACGTCCGCTTTTCGCAAGTCAGAGGCGCTGTTTATATCATTCCAACCCTCTTCCATGGGGCAGAAAGTTTCCTCTTCCACCATAGGCAGATGGATCAAAGCTTGCATCACGCGGGCCTACCAGTCACATTCATTGCCCGTGCCCGGCCGCATCACGGCTCATTCCACCCGCAGCGCCGCAACATCGGCGGCTTGGGCAAAGCAAGCTTCCATCGATGAGATTTGCAGAGCGGCGACTTGGTCTTCGCCTTCTCCTTTCATACGACACTACAAGGTGGACAAATTTGCTTCTGCAGACGCCTCCTTTGGCGGGGGGTGCTACAACAAGTGGTGTCATCAAGTGGGACACAGGCCCAGACTAGTTCCCTCCCATAGGGACAGGTAGCTTTGGTATGTCCCATTTATGGATTCTCCATCCTCATGCTGGAGAAGGGGCGTTGTCTTACCTGAACGCCTTTTCTCAGCATGATGATGGAGAATCCACTCCCACCCCCTTAGTGGCCGTCAGGTCCTGTGTCGGGGGCAGGAGGAGCCAACACATCCGATTATCGTCTGTTGCTTCGCCTTCGTCGTAACTGGGTCAGTATCTCTAGCCCAGCAGGGGGCGTGGCAATCGTTTGACTTAGTCTAATTGGGCAGGAGGATGACGTTAACCCATTTGTGGATTCTCCATCATCATGCTGAGAAAAGGCGTTCAGGTAAGACAACGCCCCTTCTAGGCACTTTTAACCCATGCTGGTCTTCTGATTTACCTTAACCTTAACCAATGTGTCTTAATTCCAATGATTCTGGTACTATTTTCTTATATATTCTTATTCTACACTCTTGGGGGCTCAACGGCTCAACGGCTAAACCTTATTCTATACTCTACTGCATAATCTACACTATATTCCATAGTTTACTATGGGTTTCCTCTCTTCTAATTTTTTTTGCCCTTCCTAGCCAACTTCAGATTCTCAGTTACTTGTATGCCAGGAGAAAGAATGTGCAGTTTGATGATATCACAAATTTGTCAGCTTGGACATTGGAGATTCTAGCAATTCCCTTCCCCCCCCATCCCCCATTGCTATTTTTATCCTAGCCTTGGTTTTATGTCCTTGAGCTTCCTAAAGTTGCCAGCACAATGGATGGTAGTGGCTTGTGCCTTGGACTTCTAATCTGAACGCTAGTGCTCTGGACTGCTTTGTAAGCTCTCTGGTGTATTCTGACAATTTACTGTGCTGTTCTGAAAGATAACCTAGGCCAGAAGCTATGCTGACTCAGGAATTCTGGGAGTTGAAGTCCACGAGTCATAAAAGAGCCAAGGTTGCCTGCTCCTTGGTAGGCAATATAATGGCTTTGCCATTATATTCCGAGGTGGTCCATTACAGTCTACATTTCTTGCCACCAATACCACTTATTTCAGTTACCAGTGTACTTCAGATGTGGCCTTATCAAGCGTTTTCACAACCTTTCTTTTTCCTTAAGCTTCCCATCACCATTATGAACTCTTACAGCTAAGTCTTGTTGAAAGAGCCAGCTTGTAATACCTTCAAGGGTGGGGCTTGTAAAGACAGAAGATGCAGAATGCATACAGTTATGCTGTTATCACATATTAGAGGCAGAACATAGTTTGTAGCTGTATCTCATTTCCACTCCTCCTCCTCTTCTTTTTTTTTTCCTGCTATCAGGAAGGAAAGACTCGGGGGTAGAGCCTAAAGAATAGGCTTTTTAGCAGTAAGTTTTGCTCTAAATGAATATGGATAGAACCATTTTCAAAAGTATTTGAAAAGTTATATATCACATTAAAGAACTAATATAATTATTTATTATAAAGAATTGGTATCATTATGAAGAACAAAATGAATAGGGAAAAGAAAATACTTGATTTAACAAGCTCCAATGAAGACCTAAATTGTAGTATTTCTTCTTGAACTATTACTAAGGTAGATTAGTCAATAACTGAAAGATAATGGTTCGTTTTCATTTCTTTCTCTTTCAGTAGCAAAATTTTAGACATAAATGGGTTAACTTTGTTTTTAATCTGTATCTGTTTAATTTATTGAAGGTGTGCAGAATTGGTTAGGTCAGAGAGGTTTTATTGATCCAGTAATTATCTCTAACTTGTCTGATTTGTTTTAATTGCCTTCATTAAGATTAATTTAGATGGAACTTGTTCCCTGGGGATCTGTAGTGTAGATTTCAGGTAAAATTAGAATCACAATTTAAGGTTGCAAAAAGGAAGAAGAGACCATAGCCCAACTTGATACTGGTTAATCGGCCGCTAATTAATGAATTGCGTGGGGGAGAAATCATGCTTTAATATTAAAGTGCTAATTAGAATTTTTTTCACCAATACATGAGGGCAGTTAAAATAAGTGTTTAATTTCACTACCAATACATTATTCATAGTTAACTACTGTGGTAGCAGATTGGATACGCCAAAATGGAGAACATCAGTATAACATTTGTTCTATCTAGAATATTTCTTTTATATACAGTCAGGAGGATCATGTATGCTTTTGGTTAAATGTGAATCAGTTTCTTGTGAAATGTATGTACTGTAAATCTTTATAAACCTCTTGCTTTGATCAGCATTGTGTGATCAAATTAAATGTTCTAACTCAGTTTCTTCCTTATATTAATGTGGATTCTAGGTTGGATGTAGTCCCTTTCCATATATTTCTTATCTCTAAACTTTTAAAATATTATATCCATTTGATATCCTCGCAATACATCTTGTACCTTTAATATATCTATACTTATGCTGAATAATTTAGTTTATAGTTTAATGAATATCTTACTGAATAATTGTTATTGTTATTATTTAATTTGAGGAAGCAGGGAATCCCAATAGTTTAAACTAATGGTTCACTTAAAAATATGAAATTGTAATTATGAATGCAAAGCAGTGAATGATAAAGTAGCATCCTGTATGGAGACTACTCTATTATCTTGTCAGAAAACCATTATTACACTGTAAAACTCAAATAATTTGTTAATAGATTTGCCAGTGTTAATGATACTATGAGCTAATTATCTAGCTACCATCCCATTTTTCACTTTGTATTTGTATTATATAGTGCTTTGTGTGCTGTTAATCTTAATTGTGATTATTTTATCTTATAAATATCACATACTATTGTTGCATCAACCTGTTTTTTTATTATATATGTCTAAATCTCCATGGGAAAATGTATCTCTTTATATGAGTGTATGTATATACACACACAAATTTCTAAAACACATTAGTATCTAGCACATACTGTTCTTTCTGAAGCATAAGAAACATTATGTATAAATATGAAAGATAAACTATAATACTCTCTCTAGATATTTTTGAAATCTTTATTGCCCTGGAAAGAACATGTTTCAGTTTAAACCTATAGAACATTTTTACTGAGGTTACAAGAGGTTTGCAAATCTATTTTTGAGATAAAATTGAACATTAATCACAATTGATGTTTGGAAGTGTTCATGTCAATGTATTTTTCTCTAAAATAGAACAGCTGGAACTTGGTAGCATTATTTGATTCTATCAGATTCTCTTTAAAAAAAGGAACTAAATTTTGTGATTGTGGTTATAATACAAATTGTATAACACAAATGTAACAATCAAAATATAATATGAAATGAGTTAAAACAAGCAAAATCTCTCAAAAATAAAGTATCATTAAGCAGTATCCTTATAGTAATAAGCAAAATTGATGATACCCGACTTGAAATTGACAGATAACTTCACTCAGTGGCCTCGTAGATGTTACATAAAAGGAGCATGAACATCAAGATCGGAAGCAATGCACAGGTTAGGAGCTTTGGGCTTCAGTCAATCAACAGGATTGCCCACAGAGAAAAGAGAACCACTGCTGTCAAATCCCTTCACTTCTAGTCCCTATACACTGTGTGCAGTTATTGGGCAAGTGAGCATTTTGAACAAATCATCATTGAACACCTTGTACTTCTGGGCACTCCAGGTAGGTTGCAGTTTTGGAATATGACAGCACTGGAGGATAATGAGTTCCTGGGAGCTTCACGTTTGATTCTTCTCAAATCTTTGGCAGTTAATGTGCGTCTTTTTTTTGTCAACATGTTTCTTACGACCCTGTTGACTATTTGCAACAAAACGTTTGGTGGTTCTGTGATCACGCCCCAATATCTTAGCAATTTCAAGACTGCTGCATCCCTCTGAAAGACTTTTTACAATGTTTGACTTTTCAGAGTCAGTTAAATTTCTTTTTTGGCCCATTTTGACTGAGGAAAAGAAGCTGCCTAATAATTATGCACACCTTGATACAAGGCGTTGATCTCTTTAGGCCACACCGTCCCTCATTATACAAATACACATCACCTGATATGTGTATATCCACTAAGCATTCAAGTTTATGCAGCTTGGAGGTGGAAAATATGAAAATGATATGGTCAAAATACTCACTTGCCTAATAATTGTGCACACAGTGTAGATAGTCCATAAGGATACCATGATCTGTTATATTGAAAGCTGCCAATAAATCAGTGAAAATGAGGATGATGGCAACACCCTTCATCCCGGTTCTACCATAGCAAATATATAATTCTGATGAATGCTGTCTCAGTACTATGTCTTGCTCTAAAACTCAACTGAAAAGTCTCCAGACAATCGATTTTTGGGATTGTCCAGGGATCTTTGGAACTGTAGCTCAACCATCTTCTTGTCAACCTTCCCTAGTAAGAAAAAGTTGAAGATTGGACTTCATAGCAATAGCACTTAAGACTTATATACTGCACCATAGTGCTTTACAGCACTCTCTGGGAAGTTTACAATGTAAGCATATTACCCCCAACAATCTGGGTCTTCATTTTACCAACTTTGGAAGGATGGATGACTGAGACAACCTTGAGCCTCTTCAGGAACGAACTCCAAGCTGTGGGCAGTTAGCCTGCAATAGTGCATTCTAACCACTGTGCCACCAGAGCTCTTGATGGCAAAATATTCTCCTAGTGGCCATGCAGATGAACCTGTGGCTTGCCCCTCTCCCCGGCAAGGAATGAGTCATCTTAAACAAGGCTGCTGCATAAGTATTTGCAAATTTAATGTTTAAAGAATTAACTATGTTTGGCCACTCTTATAACTGAAATATAATTGCTGGCATGGGCTCTTACTCATGCTTGGTCTAGTTTACTTTCATTTTCCTCCCACGGTGTTATATATGTCCATTCCACAACTTCATCTCCTGGAACTCCTTGGAAAACCAAAGACACCCTGAGATTAACAAACCGCAAGAGACTGTATAGAAGCAATCTAATCCAAGGTCCTCATCATGTGCCTTTCCCAGGATGTTACTAAAGTCTTGGGCCAACTGCTTACCAGATCCTTGGCACCTGGAGTGGACCAATGTAGCAAGCCCTGTCACTCTGCAGGGTGAGATAGCAACAGCCAAACCAAAAACAATGAGAGAATGATCCAACCATAAGGTACTGATGTTAATGGCCACTCCCAGATCACAACACAACTGCCTGAGACAAAAAACACATCTGTGAATCCCCCATGTGGGTTGACAACTTGAGTCAATATCACGATAAGTCATGAACTCCTGAATTGCCCTAGATTCTATGTCACTCAAAGTGAAGTTCAAGTGCTCGAGATCTAACAACCTAGGAGACACAACAGCTAGCCCAACACCATTACTTAGGCAGTGATGATGCTATGCAGTAGGGATAGTAGTACAGATAGTCCTGGACTTACAACAGTTCATTTAACGACTGTTTGAAGTTACAATGGCATTGAAAAGGACTGTTGCAGCATGATCAAAAGTCAGACCGTTGGCAGTTGACTTATATTTATGACAGTTGTAGTGTCCCAGGGTCTTGTCATCTTTGGCAAGCAAGTCAATGGCGAAGTCAGATTCACTTAGCAACCATGTTATTAACAACTGCAATGATTCACACTAAACTGGCAAGAAACATTGTAAAATGGCAAAACTCACTTAACAACTATCTTACCAACGTAAATTTTGGGCTCAATTGTGGACTATCTGTAAAGACCAACCCAGATGTTCCCCAGATCTTAACTTCAACCAGAAGATCTCTCGTTGGATTACATGCAGAGCAGGGCATCTGGAAGCCATCAAAGCTTCTCAAATGCTAACTGCCAAAGCTCATGTCAAAGAGTCAGGTGGGCACATATCCAAGATGGTACACCCCCCCATCCAAGTGTGAGAAGAAAAACTTGTTTTTCAGCAAAACAAATGTTGATTCATTGGATTTACCTGAATTAGCTGAGGTTCTACTTTAGTGGATTGTTGACTCCCCACCCACCCAGTTTAAGTATTCTTGAGAGAAGGGGTCTTTCAGTTTTGGATATAAAGGCTTAACACAATTTGCACCACCAGTGTTCAGCAGTGCAGTCAGATAGATGGGTGAGCTGGCAACCAGAAAAAGATTTGTGGAAGCAGATATATCTGCTCTTTTAAAAAAAAAATTGATAAAACATTTGATGAGAAATGAAAAATATTAAGTCAGTTTAATAAAAACTATCCTATCTTTTTTAGACTTACCTGCATACAGTGGTTGGAAACATCTGACATGCTTACAATGTTATGTCTTGGTAAAAATATTTTTCATCAACGTTTTGATTTTATGTAATATCTAGAATAAAAATGTATTGTTCATTGGTATTGTTCTTCCTGATGATAGCTAGAAGGAGAAGCATACAAATGCTAAAGTGTGCTAACATGCTTCAGGAGAAAAATAATTGAATAGGGAATGTTGAGATTTATGTATCAAAAGCATGAGCAGTTCTTGGAGAAATGATTTAAAACTAAACTTGACAGAACTGCATTCACTTCCTGGAACTGTGTTCTCATCCATTCTTAACCACAGAGCCAGTCTCTTTTTCAATCCAACCTACCTTACAGAGCAGTTGTTATGGAGAGAAAACATTGGGTTTGCCCTCTTGAGCTCATGAATAAAAAACAGAAAATAAATCAGCATGTTGTGGTGAACTTAGCCTTTATCTTACATAATGCTGCTGAAAATGATGTCTCTGTTTTCTCATAGAATATGAGTTAGAACAAGGATGTCCAGTGGATACTCAGATTTCACTTGAAGATATGACCTGGAATCACAGTAAGCTATGTGAAGCCACCTGATATGTGAACTGAAATATTAATGTATAAATGAGCACTGCCAGGATAGCAAACAAGAAGCTGGTCGTAGAGGTAACAGCTGTTTGTTTACACCCCAGAAACTTGTATTCAGAATTTTGTGACCCCCTGAAACTGATTATTTTGTTTAGAAATGAAGTCAATCAGAAGGTGTGAGAAATTACATTCATTGCATTGGCTTTCTATTAAAAGCATCTGTACCAATAATTATTACCTCATCCTTTTGGCGCAAATTCTACCAGTTAAATGTTTGTGTAGTATGAAATACTTTTAAGTAATTTAGATTTACTGTTTGTAAAAAGAAACAGTTCTTGATAATTGTATCACTGCCCTTCATTATTCTTTTCTAGTCATAACAAACTAGTGCATTTTGATTGCTCTTTTTTACTGTCCCAGCTTTGATATGGTTTTGGTATACAGCAAATTGCATTCTGTAATGATTTATTGTGTATATGGTATTTAACTGACTTGATATGTTGATAGAAAATCTTTCAATTACTAGTGCAAAATATTTTTTGTAAATATATGCAAGTGATTGTAAGCGTACCTGTGAATTAAGTTACAGATATTTTACCATGTTTTCCCCCTCTAAGCCCCCCGGAAAGCTGAGGAAAAAGCTATACCACACAAGGCATTTACAAACTTCTCTCTCAATCACAACTGAAAATATGTTTTCTCTTATGGTATTGCCTGACTTCATTCCGTGTGGGAATATAAAATTATACTATAGATTCCTTTCTTATGCAAATTATTATTCTACTTTAAATATTTAATTCAGGTTCTGTTCAATATAAGCATTTCAGTGGTATATGAGGAATCGTTGAAGCTGATTTATTTTGTTTCAACAGATGATCACTGTTATTCTTTCACGTGCCGATGTGGTGGAAAATACACTGTTTCCAAAAATGAAGTTGAAGATGCTTCACTAGTAAACTGTGACACATGTTCATTAGTTATAGAAATTATTTGATGTGCCATTCAGGAAATACATCAATGCGGCTGGCATTGTAAATAGCTGGAATAGTAAAGAGTAGCTCAATCTAAAATGGTTTAATTCTTGCATTCCAAATGGTTGAATGTGTCTGAAAATTCTCAGAGAAAAGATATATGATAATTTTTAGGCTCTCTGTTTAATTAAAAATTACAAATAATCCTGAATCATGATACATTATTTATTGAATATAAAAATATAAATCACTTTTGAAAGGTTAAAAAAAAGATGACAACATAAATCAATTAGTCTTTACAAATCCTGTGACTGTTGGGACTTGAACGCAGAAACCCAAAATCCGTCAAAGGCCAAAGCTGCGAAATAAAATAAACAACTACTTAATATACTGAGCATCAGTTATCCTTTAGCTTTTCTCTATTTCAACTAAAGTGTTTAATGCAGTAAACTGAACATTTTAAACAGGCTAGTAGCACAGATAAGACTTACATATGCTCTTCACTTAAACTACACTGTTGGAGAATTTCTGGAATGAAATATGTTTAATAAGTAAAATATTTCAAATTAATTCGAATGAATGAATTATAGTTCGAATCTCTGCTGCTTCTCTGGATACATGTCACGGCAAAAATACATACTCGATGGTGATTGATGAAGATTTCAGATGATATATTAAGATTGTTTAGAAAATTAGAATGTTTATATTGGTTTAATATTCTCATGTTTTTTTCTATTCAGGCTAAATATTTTAATTGTTAAAGATAATGTATGACCAATTCTCATTACTTTAAGATGTATATATGACTGTTATGGAGGATTTGTTTTCTTTCTGCATACATCAAAAAATCATTGGTACTCTTTAGGCAGACACTCATCTAAAAGAAATACGTGAATTGTGAATAAATATTATGAGATATGAGAGTAAGAAACAATACAGATGGAATACACCCAGGCTGAGGCAGGAAGCTGAAATATTTTTTTTAAAATATATCTTATCATTAAAGTCTTCGGTTTATGGGAGAATGGCATAAAACCATTTTTATAAAATGATCAATCACACTAAAAGCATGTTACACACGCCTGATATTGAGGAAGAAAAGGAGGGCTTCTATAAGGAAAAGCCTTATACTACAGCCATTTATGTTATTTGACACTGTGAACATGTAAATATTGATCTGGAAGATTTTATACTTCGATTTCTGAAAAGCTTTTAGCAAATCCCTCGCTGAGGATTTCTGAATCAACTAAGCAAACAAGGAATTAGAGTTCAGGTCCTCTTAGGAATCAATAACTGGTTAAAGAAAAGCAGTAGCCAGTAGGAATAACTGAAGAGAAGCAAGCAGTGGAGCTGCTGAAGGTGTGGAATGAGTAGTATTTTAGTACCTGTTGTGGAAGTGAAAAAGCCCGCCCCCTTGTGCATAAGGCAGGTCACCGATTTTCTACATAGCATATCATATATGCTATCAAGGAAGACATTGTAATATTTGGGAAGCAGGAAGGGAAGCCCCATTGTGTGAATTGTTGGATCCAAACTAGTATATTTAGTATTGTTATATTTGCTGCAAAATAAAAAAATGATGGTTCAACATACTGCTGTTTTTATATGTGAAAAAAGGAAATCAAACAAAGGATTGTTGAGAGGAGAGAGATTGTGTGTGTGTGCGCGCGCGCGCGTATGCATATTTTTATATAGGTAGATACTTAACTAATACTTTGTAAAGGCTTAAACACAATCTTGTTTAAGAAGATCATGTTCTTTGTAACATTTTAACACCCTGGTCCCTGTGTTTCACTAGCTAATGAACATGTCTCATTGTCATAGCTTAAGCCCAAAGACTATAACAACTGTTAAATTAACACATTTTAGATTGCAGGAATATACCTTAAAGCAAATTCGTCCTCTTATCAATCCATATGGAACAGGGCCATAACACCTGGAATCTGTAGAATTCCTGAGATTATCACCTTCTAACCAAACATGTCCTTTAGGTACCTGAGAAATATTAAAATTAAAGAACAAATATGTAGGTGAAAAGCAGTGCAATTAATACAGCCTAGTTTCATCCTTTATATGATTGCAGTAAATGAATAATTTTACACTTTTAGATTCAGGGGGAGGAAACCCAATAAATACTGTCATAGGCTCCCCAAAACACTGCAACACAGACAAAAATCTCCAAATGGGCCAGTGTAACATTTATTTATTTAATAGATTTTAAAAGAGTTAATTTAGGATGTTGACTGAAAATCTTGCTCTATGTCACAGTAATAGCACGAGCAGGGCAGCCACATACTCATCAACATCCTGGGGCCAGCACTAAGGCTAGACCGGTTAGTACGCTTCTGATGAACTAAATGGTAATTGATTGTGACATCAATTACAAATAATCTCGTCATTTTATCAGAGAAGAGTTGTCAAAGTTCTAATTAATATCACAGTTCATTCTATGTGCAGGCAGGATTCACAATACATAATATTGTATTAATGACCATCACAAACCAGCCAATCTCTCCTTATAATTTAAACATTAATAATGGTGACCTTACAATGTGACAGAAGCCTTTTAATATGGACCACATATGAACAACATGCTAGGAATTCAGCCATAAAGAAATTCCTTTATATCAATCATACTAACACAACAGCAGCTGTGGACTTGTATATACTGTGAAGTTAAACATTTTAGAACTTGGAGATGAATTTCTAAAATAAATGAATGAAAATAAAAAATAAAAATGATTCCTCCTTGTCCCAGAGGGCAAGACCAAAATGAAAGGAAGAGGTGAAACATGGAGGGGAAATTTGAGTTGGCAGAATGAGATGAACTGGACTGAACAAGAGGAAAAAATGGAAAATTTGGTGGGGATGGAACAGCTAAGTGGTTTGAAACTGGAGAAAACAGGCACTGGAAGATTTGTTGGTTGGAAGATGGCAAGACAAGGAAGAATGAGGAGTGGTTGTTGAGTGTGGTAGGCAGAACGAGAGACAAAAAGAGGTTGAGAAGACTAGCTCTTCTGAAGTGGTGGAGGTGGAGGACACAAATCCAAACTCCATTTATCCTCTAAACAGGAATGCATCCCAGTGCTTTGAGATGGTGATTCCAGGTATTTTACCATCCCTACACATTTCTCAAAAGCAAAAGGGAAATATGATTAATACCAACTTAAGGGGCAGGCTTAAATGTGCTTCCAGGTGGGAGTATATTTAAGAACTGACTCCCTGCATCCTTCTTGGAGAAAAATAACAAGTCAGTTTCAAATGCCAACTCCAACTTCATCCACAACTTTCCCAAGGGAAAGAGGTCCTCCCTAATATTTTGCTCTACCATTACCTTAAAAAAAGATGTGTGTCAAACGAAGCAGTTTACACAAGTCTAGAAAATAAAGTATCTTCAAACCCTAGCAATCAGCTGGAGGTGCAACTAACACATTCCTAATAGTATGAAGAACCTCCTTAAAAAAGCCAGATGATATCTGTGAGGAGGGGAGGGGCTTATTATTACAAAGGCATTAGGAAATCATAAAGACAAAATACAATTTCCAACATAACCAGAGAGCATTAAACATGTTGGGAAAATGTCAGTATCTGACAACCAGTCCAGAAGGAATTAAATACCTAATGGATAGCATTAGGACAATAATAGATAGGGATAAAGGGTTGGCTCAGTTTTGAAGTTAACAGAACAGCTAGAGTCAAAATAATTTTATTAAAGTTTATAAATCCAAAGATAAAACACTACTACAAACAGAAAAGTATAAAAAGTAATAAAAAACATGCAGAGATAGAAAAAAATATATAAAAGATGACTCCTTCACCCTCCAGACAAGTATAAACCATTTCAGTAACACCACCTCTAATATTTCAATTAAAAAACACCTCTTATTCCCTTGTCAGTAATCAATTTGTAAAAACACATCTTTCAGTACTAATCAACAAAAGTCTATTGAGAGCTATCAGAAATAGTAAGATACATATTTTAACCTTCAAACAAATCCATTTTATAATCCAATCACTTTCTTTAAGAAATAAAATAAATCTCTTCCCACTTATAAACAGATCTTTAAAGCCTTGTCATTTGATCCTGGCCCAAAAGAAATCTCATTAATAGCTATCGGAAACCACAACATACATATTTTAATCTCCGTCAAATTTCACTTCATAGTCCTGCTTACTTTTAAAAACCTTGATCTTTAATCCTGTCAAATAAAATCCTATATGTTGATTTCTTATCATTTTCTCTTTGTCCTTTTAGGAACGGCTTCAGTAGTTTAACACATCCTTTTTGTAAATCCAAGATTAAAAAAAAACTTTCCAAATCATTCTCCTGATTATTTGTATATCCCATTAATAATTAAAGACATTATAAATTCATCATGTCATCTCTTCCATGTCACTTTCGTAATACGGTTTTTTTAAAAGTTCAGATCCAGATTCAAATCAGCCTCGGCCTCTTTTTTATTCAATAGAATTTGTTGTTCTTTTGTATCCTGTAGTATAGTATCAAGCAAGAAGTTTCTGAATACATTGTTCCTAAATAGCCTTCTATAGTCAAATAGTATTTAATTCTGTCTAGTTCCCTCTAGTCAACTTTCAAAGTCCCTTCTAATCATCTGTTTATTTTCCAATCAGCAAAACTCCCATAGGAGAATTTCTTGCATTAATTTTAATGTCAAGTTTTTTATACGTTTATTTATAAAATTTTAAATTCCTCATAGGAAATATCCATTCAAGTCTACCTAAATCCTTAACTTTCCAAAATCCACATTATAGTTCCTCTTTTGTGATTTTCCAAAAATTAAAGCTTTCTAATTTTTAGATTTATATGAAGCTTCTTTCATCTAAGGCAGAATGAGATTCTCCCAATGTGATAAAATCCTGATTTTGGAAGATTCTTAATTTCTAATAAATCAATAATAAGCAACTTCCTAAGTTAGTTAAGAGAGGAAATGGGGCAAACACAGTGACTCTTTGAAGGTGCCAAATCGTGACTTACACAAGCTGTCTCCCCCTTCCTAGAACTCTGAAGATTGCTTTTTTTTTTTTTTACAATCTCTTTGGAAGAGGATTCAATATGGAGCAAACTTGTGGGTGAGCCTTGACCTCTCCTTGATGCGGAGAAGAGTTCTGAGGAGCCAATCCATTCATCAGTTCCTCTATAGGCGGAGGTTTTCAGCTCTATAACAGTGAAATTGTCTTTTATCTGCCACTGCAACCACCCAGAAGCTCTGAAATTCACAGTACATGTAAGTAGAAAAAAATACAGTTCTTATCTGTAATCCTCCTCCAAATCTTCCAAGTGTTGTCTAATTTTTTAAAAAATTAGCTTCTACCAATGTAAGCAAATTTGGGTTCCTTCTTTTATAATGTCCTTCCTATTCCTGTTCAATGCTAAATTTATTTCTCTTCCCATTCTTAACTACTGACCAATGAAAGCTGTGCTCCGGTTATTGTCCATATAATCATGAATTAGACATAGGAAACGCAAGTCCCTTATGATCCCCTTCCCACCTTTAAATAAGAATTGATAATGCCTAGCACAGGGGTAGGCAACCTTGGCTCTTTTATGACTCGTGGACTTCAACTCCCAGAATCTCTGAGCCAGCATAGCTGGCTCAGGAATTCTGGGAGTTGAAGTCCACGAGTCATAAAAGAGCCAAGGTTGCCTACCCCTGGCCCTAGCACAACCTTCTGTAATCTAGATGCCCTTCAGACACGAGCTTTAGATCCCAGAATTATCAGCAATAATCATGCAGATGGGGAAATTTAGAAGTCCATACTTCTGCTGGGCATCCAGATTGAAGAAACCTGACCTGAAAATTTAACAGATCTTATCACAGAGATTATATTAATTGTGCGTCCTCCACCTCTAGGAAATTAAATAACAGGTTGAGCATACTTGTTTTTAAACAATCTATGTCTTGGTTCAGGGATGGATAGACTCAGACAAGACACAGACCCACTAGGAAAATGTCATTTATTATAATAGATCGATATAAAATAAACTTGACTCTACATTCAATAGTTTGCCTTATTTTTGCTCTCTTATTCTAATATTCTTATATAGTATCCATCATCTTATATAGCTTTCTTACACTGTAAACTAGAACTATTGCTGTTACAATTTGTTTTCTATTTTTCAGTTGTCTTCTTTTGTATTTTTCTTTATCCTATAATTCTGACTTTTGAAATCCTTAATTTATTTACTCTCCTCTACCCATCCGTAACCCCCAATTCATCTGCTCATTGATTCCAGTTGACTGGACAGCTGCCATCTCCTCTGCTAGTTTTTTTTCCTAGCACCAACTGTGGAAAGATGAACTTTCCTGAAACAAGAAAATGTTACATGCAACTGTCTAGGTCAGGTTTTTTTTCTCTGTGGTGGTCAGGTGCACAGCTTGGATATGTTGGCAATTCCAGAGTAAAGGGAAAAAAAAGTTAACTCTTACGGTAGAATCACTTGCAAGCTGGCCTGTAGATTTCAAAAGAAAGAAGTATAAAAGAAGCCACAGTAGGTAGACAGAAGGGGGTGGAGGGGTCTTCTTTGTGTGGTGGGAGATGCTATTGGAGTGAGAGGCGATCGGACATGGAACAGAAGAGGTGACAGCCGAGAGAATGAGGATTAGATGATCCACAGCCAGGAAGAACTTGGAGCAGCTAAAGCCTAAGAATGAACCTACAAAAAGAGCCAGGGGGAATCCAGACTGTGGTTAAGACTCCACGTGGTTCAGGTCCTAGATATCTGGCCATGAATGTGTTAAGGAGAGAAGTTATTAGAATTTCTAACTCTGTACCGATATAAGCAAAAGTGGAATGAGGAAGAAACTAGCAGCTGAGTACTGGTCTTATAAAATGAAGGAATAAAAATTTAAATACTTTGGTTAATTTTTATTAGTAGACTATATATTTAGATTTAAGCATGCTTAGTCGCTATATAGATATAAATACTTATTCACTAAGAGTCTTGAAAACATATTTTGCACTAAGCTTATATAGTAATAAACAGCACTGTATAAACTTGTCTATGTGTCTGATTTCATTCCTATCCATTCATATGCTCTGACACCAATAAGGATCTACTGTTGGTAAGGTGACGTGATCAGGTATAATACTGCTCAGATCTCCTGGTTTCTCTCTGGATTTTTTTATTGCCCCTATTGATATGGGGCAATATCTATACTATTTGGAGCTGATCATTTGGATTATTTGCAATGCTGGTCTCTTCTGGCTTTCATATTTTTGGAGGTCCTCCAGAAGCAGTTCTCTGGCCACCAAAATTGCCATTCTTCTGGCTCTCTTGAGTCTTTCTCCCCCGTCTGCTCAACTGTTGTCTCATTCAGTTGTCTCTCACTATTAGTACTTAGCTACCAGTCTTCTTCAGCCACTCTATGTAACATTTAGGCTGTGCAAGACAGACAAAATAAGATTCTCCACATTCTCCTCCCAGCCCCATTCTTCATCCTGTCTAACACTTTCAGATACCACTTGGCTTATTGTGGCTCTGTGGTCCAATCCTGGCATTCTGTGAAAAATGGTCCCAACTCACTTTTTTCAGTGCTGTTGTAACTTCAAACGGTAACTAAATGAATGGTTGTAAGTCAAGGACTACCTGTACAGCTCCTTTTAAAAGAGCCCACTCACTCATTTTTCACAAGGCATAGGTGAAGGGAAGGATGCAGGTGCTTTCCTTTCCCTATACCAGGGGTGTCAAACTGCCGGCCCGCAGGCCGGACGTGTCACCCAGAAGCCGTGCCCACCCCATTGCCGACAATGGCAAAACAGTCCCAATACGTCGCACGACGTCACGTGACGTCACGAGTTTGACATGTCTGCCCTGTACCAATTTGTCATACTCTCTTTTCACTCACACATTGGACTGCCTGAAATTTCGAGGGTTTTATTCCTAGAGAAAGGACATAATATTTTGTTTGCAAATTGAAAGTGCTGTGATTATCATGTGATTCTTCAGATATGAATTTTTTAAATTTTGCTTCAGCTCCAATTTAAATTGGAATATTTTCCAAAATACTGAAATAAAGGTAATGACTTGTCCACATCCTATTAAGTATTGACTATTAAAGGCTAATTAATCTATACTTATCACAAACTGCTGAGTAAGGCCTGTTCTCAAACATAACACAATTTTCAGACTGTTAGCTTTAGATATAGCCACAGGATGATGGCGCACCTCATCTCCAGAATGAATTTAACTTCAGCATAGAGTAAACATTTTTCTCTACCAGCTGTTGCTAGGGCATTAAGAGTGTGCAGTAATTGACCATCAGTAAAATGTTGCTGAGAAATGAAATTGTTTATCAGCTTTTTATCGCTACTTGCATAAAGCAGTTTTGTTAGTATAGGTCTTGCCTGCAGTAAATGACATGTCTTTCTTCTGTTCAAGCAACAACTTTCGTTTGTAAATAGCAATGGGAACTGAATAAATATTAAGTAAACAAAATACAATGTATATATTATTCAATCGCAAGCATATATAAAAATGTATTTGTTTATTTTTACTGTTCTAAATATTATGATTAGTGCACAATAAAGTACTGTAAAACAACAAAAGTATTCCAAAATTTATTTTATTTAATGTCTGAACTCTGCTATTCAGAGTATAATATGTAAATATACTTTGATTTAGAGTAAATCATATTAGCTATTTAAACTTTTGATGTATGCTTTAACATCTTCTGCTACTAAGTACTTTTCAATCCTATGTCTACAAAAGTTTTTAAAAACTGGTTTAAACATATACATTAAATTATATATTAAAAACCAAACAGTCATATTTTATAGAAAAATTGCATGTAGAAGAACAAGAAACACCTTAAGACTTGGGAACTAACTTCATCAGATGTAATGTTAAACAGTTGAAACTGTTAAAATAAAAAAAGACGGGTCCACCATTAGTAAAGAAAAATAATAATAATACCATGATTGGAAGGAAGAGGTTAAAACAAGGTTTAAAAGAACAGATTTGTGTTATATCATACTGCATTATATTTATAAAATGAACAACATGCTGCTGATGTATTCCACATTTTTCCTTCAATATCCTGTCCACTCAAATAATGTTATCATACAAGGTTCTATGTATTAAATCCAGCCATCGTCAGCAAAGTGCCAAGTTGTCCACATCACTATCAGGAAACTACATTTGGAAACCCTCCAATAAATGATCTATTAATAACAGCAACCAGCAGATGAATCTTTAATTTTTTGTGTAGTCTCTGGTACACAAAAGAATGACTACAACTAAATCTGTCTAACTACTTGACTGATTTGGGAGGGCTACAATGTTCCCAATTCCCATCCAATGTTCAGCCTATTATTTCATGTAAAGAACTATTCCATTTACTTTTCTAAAAAGTTCAAAGCTTAATGAGTAATTAAATGATCATAAGTGAAAGAGATGAACATTATACATAACTAAAGAGACTGGAAAATTTAAAAGTTAAACATCTGTCATATTAAGAAACCAGGACACAAAGATTGAATTCTTAATATACTAAGATGTTTCACATTGTCATTAAGATTGTAACTAGTGCAAAACAGCGTTGATGCAGGATTGTTTCTGTTCATGTTTTTCCCCCCCCCGCTACAGTCTCTGTATTGTATTTCAGTTCTTTTCTGAGGGGTTCAAAAGAAACTTTGCAAAAGGCTGACTAGAGGGGGAAAAATGCAGGAAATTCGTTTATGATATATGAAATTTAATTAAAGGCATGAAAACAAAAATGCCACTACAAGACAGGAAAGATTTGAAAGCAAAATTAATACTTACATAACTGTGGGTCTTTATAAAATCTGCGGGATTGCTTGTACAGACTTTTTCTCCTTGCAGGCCCATTACTCTTTTACAAATATTTGTTTTGGGGTCAGATGGGTTTTTTGCAATGACAATATCACCTCTACGGAAAGGCCATAAGGAAAAGTCAGCATCTAGCAATTTGTTAGTGAAAAACACAATTTAAAATCCACCCCAAATCAGGTACGTGGTAGAAAGTTATTTTAATGTAGCCCACATCCTCCAGGCACTTCAGATTATTTTGCTTTTAGTCTACTGAGCAAGAGAATTCCAGTGCTGCAGTATTAGAGGGCAGATGGGAAGGTAGTTGTTTTAACCTGCCAACCAAAAGATTAGATTAGTAGTCCCTAACCTTTGCGGCTTGGCGGCCTGGCTGGGGAGGGGGAAAGGGGAACTGGGCCGTGTGAGTAGTGGCCAGCATACGCACCCAGGCAGCTCAACTAGATCAACTAGCAGCTCCAGCCAGCCAATCACATGGCCTAATTCCGAATAGGCCACAACCTGGTAGTGGGTTGCGGCCCGGGGGTTGGGGTCCCTGTACTAGATAAAATATGCTATTTTGATAGGCAGTAATAATTCCATGAACATATGGAAACTTTGGCAAGAAGTAACTTTTATTTAAAATTCAAACAAAACTAAGGTGACTTCTAGGACATAAGCTTATACTTGGAAACACAACTATTTCATTTTCATAGTTACTTTTTAAGTCTTGTGGTTCACCACAAGCTATGTTTGAATTGTTGTCCAAAGCGATAAGTATCTGATTGTAAATGCTTGGCTTAATGCATGCATCCCAGACTTTTATCATAGTGTTCAGCATTATGCACACATTCAGTACTCCATAAACTACTAAAAAATAGTATTGTATTTACATTTCTGGAGATAACTGCATCCTGACTTTGTATCCTGATGATAATCTCTAGCTATCCATTACAAAATATGACGAGATAACCTTTAAATTTGCACTATGAAAGTACAGTAAAGAAAGCTTCCATCAACCATAAAATGTTACTCTTTTTATTTTTGTAGAATGAAGATCTGAAAGTGTATGAATAATTCTAATATGGAAAATGATAACGAAAGCCACAAGTTCCTTAGCAAAAGGCATACAAATACTTGTTCAGATAAACTATAAAGAATTAGAGCAACGTACTTCTGAATACGATAAAAGTGGCTGCTAAGATTCTCTGAAAATACAACATCAGAATTTTGAATTGTAGGCTCCATTGAAGGTCCTGTACACTAAAGAAAGAAAGAAAGTTAAGATTTCCAAATTATTTCAAAGACTCCAAAATATATTTGTTAGTAGCTAAGAGTACATGGAAAACAATCTCATTAAGTTAAACTAATGTTACTAACAATATGCAGTGGTACCTTGACTGCTTTGAAACTTGTCAAATTTGGTACTCAATGCATTTTGAGGCAAAAAAATTATAACTTTTTTGAAATGCGTTTTTCTGGATTTTTGTTGTTGTTATTCTGTCTCTCACTGTTAAAATAAGCCTACCATTAAAATTATAGACTGATCATTTCTTTGTCAGTAGGCAAACGTACAAAATCAGCAGGGGATCAAACACTTTTTTCCCTCACTGTATTAGTATTTGTGGATTTTGATTCCAAAGTTCTTGGACTTTTACTAGAGATGTTGCTAGAACTTACAATCTCTGAAATGAGCTTTGACAGCTCTACAAGAAAACCGTTATCTAACCTACATATTACTTTAACACAAATCCATGCTAGAGATCACTGACTCTTTTACTTCCTCCTCTCACCGCTAACATACATCTTCCAAGTGAGATAGAAATAAAGATATCAAGGAACTACCAAACAAGCTAACAGTAAACAGCCCAATCAAAGAACCATCAAGACCAGTCCCACCAAAACTGACAGGGCAAGCTGCTAGAACATAAAATAAGAGCAAACCCCACTCCCTACTAGCATTGCTGATGTTACCTAGTTCTGGTAATGAAACGTCTGCAAGAAAACAATCAAGTTCAGAGAGCACCAAGGACCCTTCATTTCAACTAGCCCTACAAATATTTTCCTCTATTGGTTCTTTTGGGATATTTTTTCAATTTCCTATCTAACTTAAGTCTTCATACTAAGCTAGTTTCTCATCGCACTATTAACCAGGCCTAATCTGGATTAGTTTCTAAGCTGAGGCTATATCAGAAAGATGCTGCCTTCTGCTGAGATTATTGATACAAAGATGTTAGTAGACTCAAGAGTAACAAATTGAAAACCAACATATATTTGTTTTCATCATCAAAATTAACTTCTTTTAACTTACCATCACAATTCCTCCAAGATATTCAAATACACAATGGGCTATGCACCCATACTGAATGGTATACCCCAGAAGTCGGAAAGTCTTTCCAATTACATCTTGCGACATAACAGTATAATAGGTGTGCAGTTGGTCCTAGTTTAAAGAAAAGCACAGTAATTATTCAGTTTTGCAGAGATATGTATATTACTCAAGCAACACTTAAGATATGACTGTTATAAATTACTGTATATTCAATCACAATGCAATAGTTTGGTATAGAGGTTAAGGTACAAAAGCTAGAAACTCTGAGTTCTAGTCCTGCCTTAGGCATGAAAGCCAGCTGAGTGACTTTGGGCCAGTTACTCTCTGCCAGGCCAATCTATTGCACAAGGTTGTTGTTGTGGGGAAAATAGGAGGACAAAGGAATACTAGGTGTGTTTCCCTACTTTGACTTATCTATGAAAATAATAAAGGTGAGATAAAAATAAATAATTTGGAAATATAAAGACAGAGAAATGCCATTACTATTTTTACAACAAGATCATTAGTAGACAAAAACGTGCCTAAATAAAAATGTTTTTACCAACTGGGGGGAAAAATCAACAAGAAAATGACTGCTAGTATTTCATATAGCAAAATACTTATAATACTGATAACAGATCAAAGATGTATATCTTGTCACTGTTAACTGCTTTTACCCCATTTATGGCCTTAGATATTAGTCAGTACTCAACATGCATAATATATGCACATACTGTATATATTAACATTCTTGTCTTAAGACAACAAAACATAACACACATAGACATACAATGTATACTCCTTTTTTTTTTAAACAGCAATTTCGTAACTGTAATCTTCTATTATTTACATTTTCCCCCTTTATTCTTCTTTTTTAAAAAATATTTGTCCTTGTTGTCCCATTGTTTCTTATTTCCATTTTCTTCGTTCTTACTATATTTCATACTAAGAATAATACATATTATTACTATACAATATTATACATTATTATACACACATTTTCCCTTTCTTGACCTTTCTGCATTTATTTTCATTTATTATTTCTAGTCTCCAACCAATCATACCACTTATTCCATATTACATAGTATTCTGTGTCTTCCTTTTCTTTCATCTCTTTTGTTAATTTGTCCATCTCCGCACAGTCTAAGATTTTCCTTATCACTTCTTCCTCTGATGGTATATTCTCATTTTTCCAGAACTGTGCGTAGACTATTCTTGCTGCCGTTGTTATATGTAAGATTAAGTACCGTATTTCTTTACTGTATTTTCTATTTAAGATACCCAGCAGGAAGATCTCTGGTTTCCAATCTACAGGTTGATCTATTATTTCTTCCATCCATCTTCTTATTTTAGTCCAGTATTTTTTTGCAACGGGGCATGTCCACCATAGATGATAATATGTTCCATGTACCTTTTTGCATTTCCAGCATGTCGGTGAGTTGTTCTGGAACATCTTAGCAAGCTTTGCTGGTGGAAGATGCCATCTGTAAAACATCTTCAACTGATTTTCCTTGAATGCCGCAGACATAGTCAGTTTTATGTTTGTTTCCCATATTTTTTCCCATTTCTCCAATTCTATGTTGTATCCGAAATTTTTTGCCCATCTAATCATTGTGTCTTTGACAACCTCATCTTCCATTTTATATCTCAGTAAATATTTATATATATTACTAATTAATTTTATTTCTGTTCCATGTATAATTTTATCCAATTCTTGCGATTCTTTTTGTATTTCATATAATTTTTTGTCTTCTGTATATTTAGATTGGATTTGTGTGAATGTCCACCAATCAATCTCTCTGCCTACATCTTGTTCCAATTCTTGTTTTGTTTTCAGATTTCCCTGTTCATTTACCAATTCTTTGTATCTAATTATCTTATTTATATCCAGTAGGTTTGGGTGTTTCAGAGCTTCTGTTGGGGATAATCACATTGGAATTCTTATATAATGTTTTTGTTTTATCTTTTCCCAAGTCTGTAGCAATGCATCCCTAACTATATGTCTTCGAAAGTATCTATGTACTTTATATTTTTCGTCCCATAGAAATGCATGCCACCCCGCTTGCAAGTCGTGTCCTTCAAGTGTTAAAATTCTAGTATTTTCCAATTTCATCCATTCTTTTAGCCAAGTTAGGCTTGATGCTTGGTAATATATTTCCCACTCTGGTAATGCCAATCCCCCTTTATCTTTCGTATCTTGCAAGAGTTTTAATTTAATCCTAGGTTTTTTCCTTTGCCATATAAATTTAGTAACCAATTTATTTAATTCTTGAAAGAATGTTTTCCCTAGTTTTATTGGAATAACTTGGAACAGGAATAATATTTTTGGCAATATATTCATTTTGATCGTTGCAATCCTCCCTAAAAATGAAATTTGTAGGTTTTCCCAATTTTCTAAATCTTTTTTTATCTGGTGTAGTATTTTATCATAATTATCCTCCTTAATCGAGGAGCACTTCGCTGTAAGCCAAATCCCTAAATATTTTATTTTTTTAGTTACGCTTATTTTTGTTTTATCTTCCAATTCGCTTTCCTGTGCCTTTGTAAGATTTTTGGTTATTAATTTGGATTTATTCTTATTAATCTTCAGTCCGGCTACCTCACCAAATTCTTCTATTTTTTGAATTAATTTAGGGCCGGTTTCTAATGGGTCTTCCAAAATAAATACCAAATCATCAGCGAAGGCTTGGACCTTATATTCTTCCTTCTTAATTTTTAAACCCTTTATTTCTTGGTCCTCTCTGATTTTTGTCAGAAGTATTTCTAATGATAAAATAAATAGAAGAGGAGAGAGTGGGCACCCTTGTCTTACTCCTTTAGTTATCTCAATTTTTTCTGTCATTTCGTCATTCATAATTACCCTAGCTGTTTGTTTAGTATATATTTTCTCAACCATCTTTCCAAATTTTGTCCCAAATTCCATGTAGTTCAGTTGTGTTATAATAAATTTCCAATTCAAATTATCAAATGCCTTCTGGGCATCAAGGAAAACCAGTGTAGCTTGTCTTTCAGAGTGGACTTCATAGAATTCTAAGGTGTTCATTATTATCCTCATATTGTTTTTTATCTGTCGTCCTGGTAGAAATCCATTTTGATCTGGGTGGATGTAGTTATTCAAGATTTTTTTAATCCTTTCTGCTATTATTGTTGCAAATGTCTTATAGTCTGTATTCAGTAAAGAAATCGGCCTATAGTTTTGAATTTGTTGCAAGTCTGAGTCTTCCTTAGGGATGAGAGTAATAATTGCTTCAGTCCAAGATGCCGGTATCTTCGCCTCCTCCAGCACCTCATTACAAATCTCCAACATTATCCATTGTAGTGACTCTTGTGTATTTTTATAAAACTCAACCGGAATTCCATCTGGGCCTGGTGATTTATTATTTTTTTGTTTTTTCAATGCTGTTTCTAGTTCTATTGCGGTTATTGGTCTATTCAACATTTCCTTTTGTTCTTCTGTGATTTTGCTCATTTTTGCTGCCTCTATATATTGTTTAACTTTATCATCTGCTATATCTTCCTGATAGTATAGCTTTGAGAAGAAATTTTGTATTATGTTCTTTTTCTCTTCCCGTCTATATTGTACTGTTCCACTTTCATCTTGTAGTTGATGTATTGTTCTTTTACCTTTTTCTTTTTTTAATTTATAGGCCAACCATCGACCGGTTTTATTCGCGTTTTCAAAGTAATTTTGTTTCGCCATCCTAATTTTCTGTGCCATTTCTTTTTGTGTTGTCAGATTAATCTTGTGTTTTATAATATTCCATTTTTCTTTTAGCTTTTTGTTTTGTGGATCCTTCTGTAGGTCACTTTCTGTTTCTTTAAGTTCTTCTTGCAGTTTTTCTTGTTGAAGTCTCCTATCTTTATTTTTCTTAGAGTTGTATGCAATTGTCAATCCCCGAATGTAGGCTTTTGTAGTATCCCACAAATTTTGTGTTGATGTCTCTTCCTTTTTATTTACCTGAAAAAATAATGTCAGTTCCTTTTCTAGCATCTGTATATATTGTTTGTCTTTACATAGTCTTTGATTCATTGACCATCTTTTTCTCTGTTTCTGGCCTTTCCATTTTATTGTTATTGGGTTGTGATCTGCCCAGTCATTAAGTCCTATTTCAATTTCCTCTATCCCGTTCTGTATTTCTGTTGTTACCCAGGCCATATCGATCCTGGACCAGGATTGATGCGGATACGAATAAAATGTGTATTGTTTGTCTGATCTGTGTGTCTCTCTCCATATATCCCGAAGGTTAAGTTCTGTTACCATGTTAAAGAATGATTTCGGTAATATATTTTTCTTCTTTTTGCTCTTTTTACTACTTTTATAGTCTTTCTTAACATCAACTATTGCATTTAGATCCCCAATCATACAAATATTTTCATAGTCCAGATCCACTAGTTTCTTATGTACCTTTTTAAAAAATTCATGTTGGTTATTATTTGGTGTATATACTGCCGTTAATAAAGTTTGTTTTTGCCCTAATTCTATTTCCAACATTAAAATTCTCCCCTCTTCATCCGAATATATTAATTTTGATTTTATTTTTTCTTTAACATATATAGCAATTCCTCCTTTCTTGTTTTGTGCTAGTGTTGTGTATAGTGTTCCTAATTTTACATTCTCTAGTAGTTTTCTATAATCCTTTTTTATATGAACTTCCTGGAGACATATCACGTCTGCATCCAATTTCCTTAATTTATTAAACGTTTGTACTCTTTTTCTTGGTATGTTTAAACCATTAATGTTTACAGAAAAGAGCTTAATTGCCTCTCCCGTTTTTTACTTGATCTGGTTTTTTTGTGCTTCTTGTCTCTATTACCCTTCCTTTTGCTCCTTCTCTTTCTAACCTTTCTCTTTCTTGTTTCTTTTGCTTTTCTCTTTCTCGTTCAAATTCTTCTATTAGGTCTTCCTCCTGACTTTTACTCTCTGGCTCTTCCCTACTTTCTTGTTCTTCTCCCTGCGCAAAGTGACATTCATAAAAATCCTGCGCTTTCTCGAGTGTGTCTATCTTATATTTTTTTTCTTGCCATGTTACAAATATGCCTTCAGGTACTAACCATCGAAACATAACTTTGTATTTAGTTAATTGGGTTGTTAGAAATTGGTATTCTCGTCTCTGATTTCGTATTCTACGTGGTATTTGCTTTAATACAATTATTTCTTTACCCTTATATACTATCTGTTCGTCTCTTGTTTTTTTATATATTTCATCCCTTATTGATCTTCTAGTAAACCTTATATGTACCTCTCTCGCCAGTCTGTGCCTTCGTGCATAATTTGTATATACTCGATATATTTCATCTATGTCTCTTCTTGTTTCCTGTTTGTCCTTTCCTAATATCTCGGCCAATATCTCCGCCATCTTCTCTCCCAAATCTTCTTCTTTTTCCTCTACGATATTTTGAAATCTTAGGAAGAACGAAGCTTTTTCCATTTCCAAGAAGGTAATAGATTGGGTCAGCTCTCTGTTTACTTGTTTGGATATCTGATCCATCTTTTCTATTTTGCCATCAACTTGATCTATTTTTGTTTCAACTTTTTGAATTCTTTGTTCGTTCTTCATCATTGTTTGTTGTATACTCTCTATCTTGTCATTCATGTTTTTAATTTCATTTTTTATTTCTTTGTGGTGAATTTTTGTTTCTTCATGGTTATTTGCTATTGCCTCTTGGGTCTTTGTCATTGTTTCCTGCATCATTTGTAGCATTATCTGTATACTGTGTGGGTTCATCGCCAATTCTACTTTTTCTTTTTCTTTTTCTTTCCCCAACATGGTTCCTATCGTTCTTTGACCTATAGGAGAGGCCATTATAGGTGTGGGATTTATAGCTGTTTTTTTACTTATTTTAGTTGTTGCTGTGGTACTTGTCATTTTTATTACTTGGATAATATTTTTCCACACTTGCATATATCAATTTTATATAGCGTTATTCTTTGGGTTAACCTTAAAAATAAGATTACAAATAGAGTTATACCTTTTCTTATCCCACTATTATATAATATAATTTATAATACTCTTAACACCTCTTATATATATTTCTGTAATACTACACACAATGCATATACATATACTATTCTCAAAATATTATCACCACTCTTAATTTCATTCGCTATCACTCTTGTTTAAATAATCACCTTTCTCTCTATGATCCCTGCTTGTTAACAGGTGCTGCAATATTGCATCAGCCTTTTTTCTCTCTGTCTCAGTTTAATGTGTCCACAGATCCACCAAGTGTCACCTTATTTCTACTTCTGTATATCCAATAAATCCAAAACGTCCACTAGTCACTTTGTCCAGATATATGTCAGTTAAGATTCAAATTTCAATGGTATTTGTTCTTCAAAAATAAGATCCAGTAATTGGTATTGAGTTTCTCCGTTGTCTCACTTCAACTTTTAATCCTTATGTTGATTTTTTCAAAGTCTCTTAATCACCCTTTGTTGCCTCTGGCCGTCTCCAGTCCTTTCTCTAGTTTCAATCTCTGCTTCTTGCAGCTTTTAAATTCCAGCCTTTCACGTTTTATAAACTTTACTGTGGGCTCTCTGCTTCTTCTCGCTGCTCTCGTTCTGCTCTAAGGCTCCCTTCTCCGCTCTATTCAATTTCAGTTGCCGCTGTGTCTCTCTCCTTATCGCTTTGCTTTTTCCGCGCCTTCTATCAAATATTCCTCACCTCCTTCAGGGGTTTCCTCCTCTCCCGTACAAAGCTGTCAGTTCTACTTTTCACTCTCAGGCTGTCGCCATCGCTCCCAGCCGGCCTTAAAGACCGGCTTCTTCTCCGCCAATTTTAAGAGTGCTGCTCCTGTCTGCTCGGGTGTTTGCTTTCCACCCGGCTTCTCTGAAGCTTCCTCTTTAATTTACCGGTCTCTCCGGGATCGGTAAAGCCCTTACCGGGCTCTTAGCGAAGAATTTCCCGGGATTTAGGAACAGAGATCTGTTCCTTCACCCGCTCCACGATGACGTCACAGCCGGTTTCGGCATGACGCATCCAGCCCACAAGCTGGCAGTTTGACACCCCTGCGTTAGATTAAAAATGCAGAAATATGTTACCTGTGTTAGTGACATCATATTCCTTAATATTATCCCAATATCCAAACAAGATGCAACATAATTAGACCAAGCAGAGACATATGCAAAAATCTCACAACCTAATCTGCAATAATGATCAGCAAAATAATAACTAAAAGCATTTTACAGGGTATTTCTAAGCACATTTTCATCTAGTGGTGCAGGAGAATGACCAGAATAAATGTATAAAATTCTACTTAAACATCCATAAGAATAAAGAGGGACTAGCACCAGATATAAACCAGGGCCAACCAAGTTATTTCAGTCTTCAGTAATCAAATAATATTTTAACTACACTGAAATGTGTATACCTAATCGATTTTATGAAAGAGACTTTACAATAAAGATGTCACCATACACTGTTTTATCATGTTGGTTCTTCTTTTGTTACTATATATTTTTAACTCTTGTTTTATGCCCCTTTGAGTAGCTCTGTGACTATGTGAATGTTCCTTAAAAATTAATTTAGTACAGCTACTTTAAATTCAACTTTTTGTTTTGGCTTATAGTTAGTCTTTTCTCACATTAAACTATGATTCCATCAAATGACTAGAATATCTTTTTCATCATAATATGGTATAGTACTAATTACATTCATAGTTTATTCTGTAATCTCATCAAACCAGGATAAGTATGAATGAAACCCTTAGTGTGAAATGACTAACATATTCAGTTTAAACATTTTTTTTCAGGAATAAAAGAAAAATTGTCAAGAGATCAATTATCACAGGACAGTTGGAATGAATCACTATAAAGTTAACTATGGGCAGATATAATGATAAAATATTATTTTCATTTTTTATTTACTTACTTACTTACTTACTTACTTACTTATTTCTTCTCCATATGGATAACCTTGTTGCAGGGGAGGGGCTTGTGTGTTCTGTTAAGATTGGGAGCTATTGTGGAGGTATACCACAAGGTAGTATATCAGAAGGGTCACCCAAGCTAGACAGGTATCAACTGAGGAGCCAGTCTAAGAGTATCCACAAACCCATTAACATAATGAGACAACAGAAAAAGAATCCTATACCAGATCGGTCGTCGCCCAGGTTAACAAGGACCATGGCAGTTGCTACCAGTTGCTGTGTCTGCAAGCTGTTGAAAAGTGAGTTACAGGGTTGGAGAAAAACCTGACAACCTAATCCGCTAAAAACTTGCCAAGAAAATTTTATGGAAAGGTCTCAAACATGTCAGATAGGGTGCCCAACAACAGGACAACAGGATTCCCAGTTGCTGAAGCAGCCAGTGGCATAAGCAAATGTCTCTGTTGTACAGAGACACACCGGATGGCCACATGGAATGTCAGAGGAATGAGTCAGAGTAAATTAGATAGTGTCAAATGAGAGATGAGCAGGTTGGAAATTAATCTCCTGTGGTCAAATAATGACTTTTTCCAGTCTGAGGATTTCACTGTCTTTTATTCAGGACATGATACTAAGAAAACAAATGGAGTGGCATTTATTGTAAGCAAGAAACTTGCTAGAACAGTGGAAAGCTTTTCAACTGTCAATGACCGAATTATGACCATCAGAATTCATGCCAAGCCTCTCAACATTACAGTTATTCAAGACTGTTGAAACAGAGGGCTTTTATGGCATGGTCCAAGAAACTCTGACACAAGTGCTCAAAAAAGACATCTTTACATTCTGGGTGACTTCAATGCAAAACTTGGCAAACAAGCAGAGGCAGGCATCACTGGTCATTATGGATTAGGTGAGAGGAACGATGCAGGTGGTCTTTTAGTACAATTTTGCCAAGAAAAATGATTTAGGATCATGAATAGATGGTTCAAATAGCACAAGCGCCACTTATACACCTGGACCTCACCCGATGGACTTCACCATAATCAGTTCGACGATGTCCTATGCAGTCATTGATGGACCAGTTCAGTCCTTGCTGTTAAAACATATCCAAGTGTTGATGGCGGTTCAGATCATGAATTGTTGATGGCAAAGATTAAAATCAAACTATACACCATCAAAAAGGCAGTGCCTTCAAAGAAGTCTGATGTCACCAAAATCCCTACTACATGTACAAATTGAGGTGAAAAATCAGTTTCAGCTACTGGACACTGCTGAGAAAGCTTCTGATGAACTATGGCAGGAAATTCAATTGACCATTACTGGAATTGCAGAACAACACATACCATATAGGAAGCCAGAGAAAAAGTGCAAATGGCTCTCAGATGAAACCATCAAAAGAGCTGAGCAAAGAAAAGCAGCCAAGGCAGCAGGCAAATGGGAAGAAGCAAGAAAACTGAATGCAGCTTTCCAGAGGGAAGCAAGGAAGACAATGAAGTTTACTGGAATGAGCGATGTAAACAGCTTGAAGCAGACTACATGAAAGCTTACACCAAGAATGCATTTATGCAAGTCAAAAGGATCTGAGCACCACTTATTGCTAGTAAAGTCATCATTAAAAAAAAGCAAAGGAAAGAACTGTCTGACAAAAAGGCATCAAGAATAGACAACAAGAATATACAGAAGACCTGTATGCAGATGGCAAAGGGGCCCAGCCTTAGGATGATGACAAAAGAGAAGTAGAAATAGAATAAGCCACCTTTGAGAAAAAGGTCATATGGGGGATGAACCAACTCCCAACAGCAAGACTCCAGGTGCTGACACCATCCCTGCAAAATTACTGAGACCTGTATCATCCAAAGTCATTAGAGATCTGTGTCAGAAAATTTGGGAAACCAACACATGGTCACAGGATCGGAAACTTTCAGTGTTCATTTCACTGCCGAAAAAGGGTGACTCTGAAGATTGCTCCAATTATCACACAATTGCTCTCATCCCTCACATCAACCAGATTCTACTTAAAATTATACAACAATATCTAGCACCAATCATCAAAAGGGAATTACCAAATGTCCAAGCTGGCTTCCGAAGGGGTTGTGGCACCCCACAACCATATTGCAAATCTGCACTGGATCATGGAAAAATCTTGGGAATATAAAAAAAAATCACATGTGCTTCATCAACTACAAGAAAGCCTTCAATTATATTGATCATGAAAAGCTATGGAGAGCCTACAACACCTGGGGGTAGAGCACACCTCATCAAGTTGGTGAAATCACCGTACACAAACCAGGAAGCTACTGTGTGAACATCATATGGAGATACAATTAGTTTAACATAGAACTGTGACACGGTTGCATTATCTCCCCTTTCTTATTCAATCTGTATGCCAAAACATCATGAGGAAGCTAGATCTCGAAGAATCAAAAATCAGGGTAAAGATTAGAGGAAGAAACATCAACAATCTTTTATATACTGATGATACAAGTTTCCTCTCAGAAACCAAAGAAGGCCTAGAACATCTGATCAAGAAAATCAAAGAAGAAATTGAGAATTTTGGTCTCTTTCTGAACATCAAAAAGACCAAGCTCATGGCCACTGCAAGGAATGGAAAGATCAAAATCGAAACTGATGGTGCAGCAATAGAATGCATTGAAAGGGGCGTTGTCTTACCTGAACGCCTTTTCTCAGCATGACGATGGAGAATCCACCAATGGGTTTTGCTTGTCTTCTGCCCGTGTAGACTAAGTCAGCCAAATTTGCCACGCCCCTCCTCCTGGGTCCTCTCCCCAGTCTCGACTGAGGCGAAGCTATTGGCTATGATTCAATTGTATTAGTTCAATCCTTTCCCAACACAGGACCTGACTGGCCCTAAGGGTGGGAGTGGATTCTCCATCGTCATGCTGAGAAAAGGCGTTCAGGTAAGACAACGCCCCTTCTCCAGCATGACGAGTGGAGAATCCACCAATGGGACGTACCAAAGCCTCACTGTCCCTGTGGGTGGGAAGCCGTCTGGGCCTGTGTCCCACTCTCTGACACTACGCACTGGAGGACCCTTCTGCCAAATGAGGCCTCTGCCAATGCAAACTTGTCTAGCTTGTAGTGTCTTATAAAAGGTGAAGGCGACGCCCACGTCGCCGCCCTACATATTTCCTCAATCGGTGCTTGAGTTGCCCACGCTGTTGATGTTGTAGCGCTATGGGGGGAATGGGCAGTGATCTGTCTAGGAACTGCTAGGGATTGTCCCTGGTATGCCTCTGTTATGCACTTCCTGATCCACCTGCCTATTGTGGACGCTGTGACCCTTCGACCCCTTGAGTGTGACTGGAAGGCAACAAATATGGCCTCAGATTTGCGGAAAGGTGCAGTTCGCCTTATATATTGCCTTAAGGCTCTGCGAACATCTAAAGTGTGCCATTTGCGCTCCAATTCATGGGAGGGCTGAGGACAAAAGTCTGGTAGCACCACCTCTTGTGTTCTGTGGAATAGGGAATTGACCTTGGGAACAAATGAAGGGTCCAGGCGTAGGACCACCCTGTCCGTGTGGAAGGTGCATAGATCCTCCCTAACTGATAGTGCTGCCAATTCAGAAATGCGTCTTGCCGAGGTAACGGCAACCAGGAACGCGACCTTAAGTGTTAGATACTGCAAGGTGCAGGTCCGAATAGGTTCAAATGGGGGAACAGTAATGGCCTGTAGGACTTTAGATAGGTCCCAGGATGGATATCTGTGGACCACGGGTGGTCTGTTGTTTGTTGCGCCCTTTAAGAAGGATCGCACCACCGGATGCTTGGCCAGTGGTTCAGAGTTACCGTATGTGAGAATAGTGGATAGGGCGGCCACCTGTCTACGAATTGTGTTAGGTGCTAAGCCCCTTTCCAGGCACTCCCATAAATAGTCTAAGACCCTTGGAATGGTAATTTTAAAGGGGTCTATCTGTTGCCTTGTGCACCAGTTGCAATAATTTTTCCACGTGGAGTCATAAATTCTGTTGGTCGTAGGTCTTCTTGAGGCCTGTATTGTCCTGATGACCTCTTGCGAGTAGGCCTCCCCTTCTAGGAGGCTCCGTTCAAGTGCCAAGCGGCTAGTTGAAGCCACTGTGGCTCTGGATGTTGTAATGTCCCCTGACTGAGATTCTGTCGTGGGGAATCCTCCATGGAGGAGATACGGAAAGACTTACGAAGTCGGCAAACCACGGCCGTCTCGGCCAGTGTGGAGCAATGAGTATCACCTCTGCTTGTTCCTGCAATATCTTCCTGATGGTTGCTTGCATCAGGGGGAGGGGTGGAAATGCGTAGAGCAGCCCCTTTGGCCAGTGGCCCTGGAGCGCATCTGCTCTCTCTGCTCCCGGTGACGGGAAGCGGGAGAAGAACCTTGGGAGCTGAGCATTCTTGGGGCTGGCGAATAGGTCCAGCACTGGTTGGCCAAACCTCTCTGATGCTTCTCTGAAGAGAGCAGGATGCAGGCCCCATTCCGAGTGGTCTACTGTTGCTCTGCTCAGAAAATCTGCCTGCTGGTTTGATTCTCCTGATATGTGTTCAGCTCTGATGGATGCTAGGTTGTTCTCTGCCCATGCTCCCAGTAATTGAGCCTCGGTCATGAGGGATCTGGACCGTGTGCCCCCCTGTCTGTTGACATGGGCCTTTGCAGCTACATTGTCTGTGAGAACTAGGACATGCTGGTTCGCCACTGTGTTGTGAAAATGACTGAGGGCCAGGTGTATGGCCCTGAGTTCTAGCCAGTTTATGTTGTGTCTTAGATCCTTGCTTGACCACTGGCCCTGTGCCAGTTGTGTTTTTAGGTGCACTCCCCAACTGAATAGGCTGGCATCCGTGGTGAGGATGACTCTGGGAGGCTCTTTGAAGATGTGTCCCCTTTTTATTTCTGGGGACGACCACCACTGGAGCGATTTCAGGACCCTTGCCCTTTGGTTGAAGGAGCCGATTCCCCTTTTCTGAAATGGAAGAAGGAACCACTGTAGGTCTCTGGAGTGTAGTCATGCCCAGGGCACGATTGCTAGGCATGAAATCATCTTTCCCAACAATTGGGATAGTGTGGCCAGTGTGGCAACTCGTTTCTTTCGAATCAGTTTGACCAGGGCTCAAATGCTGCTTTGGCGTTCTCGAGAGAGGTAGACTTCGCATTTTTTTGTGTCTATCACGGCTCCCAGATGAAGAAGGCGGGTCGATGGGACCGTCTGACTCTTTTTGAAATTTACTGAGAACCCGTGTTCCTGAAGGACTTTTATGGTGTCAGATCTGACTGTGCCGATTGAACTGACGAGGATTGGATGAGAATGTCGTCCAGGTAGCAATGTATGCGCATGGGAATTGTTCGTAGGTGTGCTGCGAGTGTTGGCAATACTTTCGTGAATACTCTGGGAGCCGAAGAAAGTCCAAAGGGAAGGGCCCTGTACTGAAAATGCTGGCCTGCATGATAGAACCTGAGAAACCTTTTGTGTTCCAGAATTATTGGAATGTGAAGGTAAGCCTCTGTCAGGTCTATGGATGTCAGAAGGTCTCCCCTTCTGACGCCTGCTAGTATTGACTGTAAAGTTTGCATTTTGAACCTTTTGTATGTCAGATGAGTGTTCAAACTTTTTAAGTCTAGAATTGCCCTCCACCCCCCCCCCGAACTCTTTGGAACTATGAACAGGATGGAGTAAAATCCTTGTCCCTGCTGTTCCTTCTGCACCAGTTCTATAGCCTGGATGTCCAGGAGGTACTGTATGGCCTCCTTGAGGAGGCTCCTCTTGGTCGGATCCTTGGGTAATTGGCAAGGAATGAAGCGGTTCGGGGGTTTGGAGGTGAATTCCAGTGAGAGGCCGAATTTGACGGGTTTTAGGACCCAAAGGTCTGTGGTGGTGGCCTGCCATCTGTTTGCGAAAAGAGTCAGCCTGTCACCAATGGGGGAGCTCTCCGGGCCGTCATTTGGATCTTCTAAAGGGGCGACCCCCCGCTCCTCGAAAAGGCCACTTTGGCTGGAATTGCTGTCTGAATCTGTCCCTGTTACCTTTTCTGTCACCCTGTCACTCTGATCTGGGCTGATAGATACGGGGAAATAAGGCAGGTTCTGGACCTGCCTCTGCTCGAAAGGGCTGTCTGCGAGGGTATGAGGAGACTCTCCTCTCCGTCTTCCTTGATAGGTGGGCCATGACCTTGCGTTTGTCCCTGTTTTCTATCAGGTAAGGGTTGAGGGCCTCACCAAAGAGTAGGCCGCCCTTGTAGGGGGCAGCCGCCAACCACCACTTTGCTTTAATGTTGGCTCGTCACTGTCTGAGCCATAGCAATCTCTGTGCTGCGGTGTTGGACGCTATTGCCCTGGCAGAATAGTTTGCTGCGTGCAACGATGAATCTGCCATGAATTCTGCTGCCGCCACTAACCTTCTTAGGTCATGGTGTGTTCTCTCCTCCTCTGGGGAGATCCTCGCCTGGAGTTGGCGCAGCCAGAGCAACGAAGTTCTGGCAAAAAAGGAGTTAGAAATGGCTGCCTTGATTGCCCACGCTGACGCCTGGTGTGTCCTGCGGAAGGTGAGTTCCGCCTTCTTATCTTCTGACTTTAGGGCCTCTGCCGCATCCCCAGAAACCGTGGATGGTGAAACCAGAGCAGCTAGAGGTTCGTCTACTGTCGTGACCTCTATTACCTCTGACAAGGCCGGATCTATGTTGAACAGCTTCTTGTCTGTCCCCCCCCATTGGAAGGAAGGCCCCCGGCGTCCCCAAGTTATTCTGAATTATATCAAAGAAGAGAGGGGGACAGGGAATAAATTGTTGTGTGTAAGTGGGCTATGAAAACACCCTGCTGTTTGTGTCTTGGCATGTTGAGGGATTCTCTTGGGAGAGCCTTGGTCTCTTAATCTTTGCGGTGCTGCTGGCCTTGTGGAGTAGGGATTTGAATAGACGGGTTGAAAAGACCCATGAATGGGGGGGGTGTCTGGGGATATATCATCATCCTCTGACAACCCCATATCCGTTAGCTCATAGTCCTCCACAGGGGACTTCCTGCTTCTGGAAGAACGGGAAGGGGAAATTGATTCCTGGTATGCTGAGGCTTCCTCCTGTGAGAGGTAGGAACGTCCTCTTGAAACTACAGACCCGGCTCTGGACATGTGATGTACTAGGCCCTGCTGCTGAGTGTGCGTCGGGTGCTCCCGTGCTCCTCGCTTCGGGGGGATCTGTCTGCCTGTTCTGCGTCAGCCTCTGATCCCAGAGGTTCCTGACTAGGCTGCAGCAGGCCAAATATTTCCTCCTCCATGTAAGCAGGTGGATCGTCTCCTGCTGTATTTTGTCTCTTTTCTGCTCTAGAAAATTGTTTTTTCAAGGCCAGGTGGCGACGCTTGGCCTCCTTATCCGCTGCCTTGGAGGATATTTTGCCAGCCATTGCTTTGGCTTTGATCCTGCCTGCCACCTCCTGTTTGGAGGATCTGGGCCTCTTACGTCCAGGAGGACTAATGGAGGAGTCCTGCGCTGTCTGGACAGCGTTGGTGTCTGCCATTGGCAGAAGAGATATCTCAGCTCAAGACTGAGAGAAATCTCTGATAAGAGGCTTGTTGATTGGCCGGTGTAAGCCAGAGAGCAATCAGATATTGATTGGAATTAGTTCCTTTGTTGGTGTCAATAAGTGGTACAGGTACCCGTTGTGCTCTCTTGTATCAGCCTCTGTTGTATTGCTAGCAGGGGAATCTCACCCTTGCAGCAGTCAAACAATTGTCCTCTCTCTCTGTCTCTCTTCTCCTTTTCTTCTCCTTTTTTTTTTTTTTAATGGTAGGCCTCCTACTGGCCGAGCTGAAGTTTAGTTATGAGCGATATAGTCTTAATCCGGTGCTGGAGTTGTTTTCGGTGAAGGCGGGGTGACTCGCGTTCCTCTCCCTTCCCCCTCTCTCCTTTCAATCACTCCGGACTTTATTAATACTTCTGGAGAAGAGCACTTTAGCTTACTTAGATGTTGCCTGTGATATCAGCTTTTTTTGAATCAGGCGCATTTAAAAGGGAAACAAAACAGCACAAAAACTTTCCTCCCCGGTTCCGGAGGCCACGTGCGTCCAAAATGGTGCCGGCCTCTTTGTTCAGCTTCCGCTGCTCACCTGGGTGCCTGGGAAGCTGTGCGGAGCTTAATTTCTGCTCTGCTGATCAGCTGAGCCTTGGAGAATCCGCATGGAGCCCCAGCGATTCTCCGTTGCTCAGCTGTGCCCAGGGGAAGCTGCGGGAGCCTCTGCACTCTCCGCAGATCAGCTGGGCTGCGGTGAAGCCGCGCGGAGCTCCTATCGGCTTTCCGCCAGTCAGCTGGCCCTGGGAAGCCTCGCGGAGCTGTTCCGCTCGGCTGGGAAGCTTGTAAAAGTTTGCTAAAAACTGCTGTTTACTGCCTCCCCCTCCCCGCTCTAAATAAACCAGTAAAAAATATTTATTGAATATGACCTGATCTGCCGATCTGTAAGTTAGTCTAGTTGGGCGAAAGACTAAGTCGAGACTGGGGAGAGGACCCAGGAGGAAGGGCGTGGCAAATTTGGCTGCCTTAGTCTACACGGGCAGAAGACAAGCAAAACCCATTGGTGGATTCTCCATTCGTCATGCTGGAGAAAATTCACTTTCTTAGGGTCACAGATCAATCAAAGTGGTGAATGCAGCCCAGAAATAAAATGTTGGATTGCACTGGGTTGCACAGCAATGATGAACATGAGCCAAATATGGAAAAGCATGGACATCAGCCTGGCAACCAAATGTACATTAGTCCACTCTATTGTGTTCCCTCCAGCTATCTATGGTTGTGAAAGTTGGACTATAAAAAAGCAAGCTAGAAAGAAAATTGACTCATTTGAGCTGTGGTTCTAGAAGAAAGCTCCTACATATTCCTTGGACAACAAAGATGACCAACAAATACTGGAGCACATAATGCTAGACATGTCTCTGGATGAAAAAAAATCACAAAACTGCATCTCACTTATTTTAGTCATGCCATGCAGGGAGTTCACTGGAAAAAGCAATTATGTTAGAAGAGTTAGCAGTAAAAGGAAACCAGACCACGAAAGAACACGGTGGCTGGACACTATCAAAGCTGACACCAGCCAGAGCATAGAAAAACTCAAAGAAGCAGTGCAAGATTGGAGGATGTGGTGAGACCTGGCCCATAGAATTGCCAAGAGTCAGACATGAAGAATGGATAACATCATCATTATTTATTTATTTATTTATATAAAATCAATACGCCATCCATCTCATTGATTCGGCAACTCTTGGCAAACAGTAAAAAGATAAATAGAAAAATAATTAACATTTTAAAAACTATGTAAAAAACTAGAAGCAAGGAGACAGAAACCACATAGGGACTTTTTCACATAATGATTTTTTTTCTCTTTTGACTATTTATATTCCAAGTTAAGCATTTGCAATCTATCATCAGGACAAAAATTTTTTAAGTCAGTAGATATAATTCCTAATTTAGTAATATCCCTTTCATTTTTCTGTTGCACTTGTTGAGATTTTTATGTACAGCAGTCCTTGATTTATGAATGTAATGGAGCCTACCCATTATGGTCATAAGTAATGACAGTTTTAAAGAATATCAGCCACGTGACCATCCCATTTTTACAATCTTTTTTGCTATGATTGTTAACCGAACAATCGTCAGAAAGCGAATGCCATAGTTGTTAAATGAATCAATTTTTTGCTATAGGTCGATTTTCCCAAAAATTGTAAATGCTATTTTTCAGAAAAAACATTGTAAAATATAGGGGTTTGTCTGCCAATAGCTGTGGGCTAATTACTGAGCACCTGAAGTGTGGCCACACAACCAGGGAGGTGGCCATCGGAACTTTGAAACCAGATCCTAAGTACCCCATCATAACTTTGGTCACTAAACTACCAGCTGAGGACAGTTTGCAGTCTCAGCTGTCATATCCACTTGTATCTCCTCCAGTTAATTTTTTCTAAAAATGATCTTGCTTTCTGCACAGAATTTAATCAAAGCTCTGCTATTTTAAAGCAAAAGTCACATCTTCCAAAGAAGTAGTTTTTTCTCTTACTCTGCTCCAATTGGAATTTCTTTAAGCACAAATACTTCTATGTTATCAGTCTTCAATCTTGTATTAAAAGGCTGTTGTAGAACTTGGTCTCTTTGTCCTCTTACTCACAAAGTGCACCGAGACATCCCTTGGAACACTTTTTAATTTCACAAATCTTGCATTTATTGTAAATCACAACATATGGGCAGACTCAACCATAGTTTCACCTGGAAAACTGTCAGCATTCTGGACCAAAATAAATCCAAAAATGTGAGGGAATTCCTGGAAGTTTGGAATTCAGGCAAGTCAACCACCAACAACAGACAGAGATAATCATTTATGGACAATTCAAAAGAACAATATAAAAGCAGAAGAAAACAACACCAGAACACATCCTCACCAGCAATCAACATTCAGATAAACAGGGATTAATACCAGGATTAACCCAAGACAAACAATCAAGCAGGAAACAATAATCTAATCAGGGAACTGTCAAGGAGGAAAAACAAACCCCACTCCTTTCTAGCACTGAAGATGTTACCTAGTCAGGTAACAAAATGTGAGCAAGCAAACAACCAAGCTCAGAGCACCAAGGACTCCATGATTCAATTATTCCTCTCTGTCTCATTCTGTCTCTGTCTCTATCTACACTCTCTCTCACACACACACACACACACACACATACATATATATTCTCTTCAACGGCAATCCATCAATATCTACATTTTTAATATTAAACAAACAACATTCCTAAGAAATTCCAGTCCATTTGTCTATATAGTTCTAGTATTTCAAGATGCACTTTCACACAAAAAAATAAACTTTTAAAATTACTGCCTTCTTTACCTGTTTAAATTTTCTTGCATCCAACCATTGTTAAGCTTTTGCTGGAGATTTAAATCCTTTAAACCTTTTTTTTTTCCCTCCTCCTTTAATCTAGAAAGAACATTTGACTCACCAAGTGGCTTTCTTTTATCTTACAGATCAGGAGATGTCTTTAATTGTAAATTGATTACATCCAATAGTGATTAAGAGAGGATTTTACAAATCTTATGTCCATTACAGCTGCATTACGGTTGTGAGCTTGATGGAAATATCTCAATTCTCAGCCGCTCAACTCATAAGTCAACCACAAAAAACTCCGTTCCCAAGGTTCCCTTATGAGGACAGGTTATCTAGAGCAGGGCTTTTCAACCTTTTCACCGATTGTACCACTTTTAGGATATGGCAATATTCGAGTATCACCTAGCAAGGTGTCAAAAACTTGATGACCAAAAAAAAAACCCTGTTCAAAGTTGCAATTGCACTGAAATGACTTATGACCATTGCAGCATGCCCAGGGTCATGTGATTTATATTTGGATGCTTGGCAACTGATTCATATTTATGATGGTCACAGTGTCCCAGGGTCATGTGATCCCCTTTTGCAACCTTTTGACAAGTAAAGTCAATGGCAGGGCTGCTGGTGGCCAAGTGCTAAGGCGGGACTTCCCTCCCTCCGTCTTTCTCATGCCCACCTCCTTCTGAAGGAAGAATTTGAACCACCACCACCCCATATTTTTCCTCTTCCATATATTCATCAAACAAGGAAAAGCCTCCAGAAACAGAAAAGACAAACTGCTGAGTGAACTAGCTTAAAAAGGCACATTCCCCTTTAAGAATTAGCTACTGGCTAGAAAGGAAAGTAAGGAAGAAAAAAAAATGTAGTGAGTATTGGCTGCCGGCTAAGGCAGCCTCCCCAAATGGCTCCATTCATAAGTAAAGGAATCTACAGGCAAAATCCATTCAGGAGAAAAATACTTCAAAATCCCTTGCAGCAAAACTTACAGCTAACAATAGCAGAGCAATAGAAGCTAACACCAGCCATCAGCCATCAGCCAAATAGAAATTGCCAAACACTCCTTAAGAACACAAAGCCCACATTGCACAAATCCCAGAACTTCAAAGTCACAAAAGCACATAAGAATCCTTCCACTCTCCATCTCCCTCCCTCCCTCCTCTGTGCCTCACCTCCAGCCATTGCTACCTTTTTTCATTCCTCTTGGAGGGCGACCCCCTCCCCCACTGCATTTCTTGCCTGTTTGCTGCTGCCAGCACAGGGCTGCCACAGC
The DNA here is from genome assembly GCA_023970755.1 of Azemiops feae. Taxonomy (NCBI): domain Eukaryota; kingdom Metazoa; phylum Chordata; class Lepidosauria; order Squamata; family Viperidae; genus Azemiops; species Azemiops feae. The sequence goes on along the minus strand of JALGBA010000086.1, from coordinate 714,387 downwards.
AGTTGCAAATCAGCTCATGGCCGGCCTGCTTGATTTGATCTCCTCTCCTCTCCCCCCCACCCTCCTCCTTCGGTGCAGCTAGAGCTGACTCGGCCTCCTCCCAAGGCTGCTTCTTTTTTTCTCTCTCCCTCTCCCGCCCAAACTGCCTCCTTTTATAGCCTCTGTCTCCGCCCCCCTCCTCCTTTCTCATGGGGGAGGGTGAGCCAGAAGTGAGCCTGGGGCCTTTGTCTCACTCCACCCACTCTGCAGCTCCAGAGGACTCTCTCACTGTAAGTCCTTGCCTGTGCTGGCTCATTCCCTCCCCCACTACACTTGGCTAGGCAGGGCTGCGTACCACCTGCCACTTATTAATGTACCACAAGTGGTACACGTACCACAGGTTGAAAAGCCCTGATCTAGAGTACAGGTGGGTGATCTCACAGTCTTTCTTTATCCAGACAGACTCAGCCAGAATTCACCATTTGGCCATCAATCTCCGCTGCAATGCTGTCTCATATCTCAAAATATCTGAAAGTCCTGTTGTATGTTGATTCATAGAACAGAATTGATCAAATAATCTGATGTAGGACAACAAATACATAATGTTAAGTGTTAAATACTAGAGGGATTATCAAGAACAGGTGCAAGGAAGAAAATGTTCAATTACAGTACAGGCAGTCCTTGACTTATGACCACAATTAAGTCCAAAATTTCTGCTGCTAAGCAAAACATTTGTTAAGTGAATTTTGCCCCATTTTATGACCTTTCTTGCCACAGTTGTTAAGTGAATCAGTGCTTCCCCATTCACTTTGCTTGTAAGAAGGTCATAAAAGGTGATCACATGACCCCGGAACACTGCAATATCATAAATATGAGTTAGTTGCCAAGTGTCCAAATTTTGATCATATGACTATGGAGATGTTGCAACAGTCTTAAGTGTGAAAAACAGACATAAGTCACTGTTTTCAGTGCTGTTGTAACTTTGAATGGTTACTAAATGAACTGCTATAAGTCAAGGACTACCTGTATTTAGAAAAAAAAATCTCGTTTTCTTGTATAGTTACAGTCCCTTATTTTCTACTTTGAAAAACACATACACACATATTTGACTATTCCTTTTTGGGGTTACTAACATTACTCAAATTGCAGAAAAAGAGTAAGAACTGAGCCCAGAAACCATGCCTTCTCTAATGTACTGTCTGCTTTCCGGAGCATCATACATTATAAGATTGTTAAGTCTTTAAAGACCTGGATTACCCATGGGTATGGGGTCTGAAGGTCAGATGAAGCCATCGATGTGATTTCTGCTTTTTATGATCTGAATTGGGTTTGTCTTTAGCCACTATTATTTTATTAATTGTTGAGGTTTTTGTTTGGTTTTAATCATACACAGAGTGCTAAAGTGCTACAACTGTTAGATGGGTAGCTATATAAATTGTTATAATAAATAGTACATATATATTTCTAGTATCCCTACAAATGTCCTTAAACATTTAACTGTACATACATCACAAGTCTTTTCTCTTAATCCCTATACCAGTGTTGAACGATTTATTCTAACACATGTATTATATCATTCCCATTGCATCTAGCAACCAACTTTGAATTTCAGATAAATGCAAGATGGCTATTCACTTTATTATAAATTATATATAAATAATAAGCTTTCTTTCTCACATTCATACATTTATTAGTGACCACCTAAGGGGGGGACTATTTATATACCCACTCCATAAATATTGCAATATCAAATTTCACTTATTTTTACCACTCATGCCTATGCAATTAAAAGCTTCTCAGACAGCTTCCTCAAGAACATTTAACAAACTAACCTCTTGCATTCACTCTCAATAACTGTTCCTTTGTATAGGGGAACAATAATTGCATTTTTCAAATAGACAGATGAAGTCTTAATAAATTGCTCAGCCATTCAAACAATCACTTCCATATTTAATAGTACTCCAGTTACATTATCTACTCCTAAAGGCTCACCATTTCTCAACATCCTCCAAAATTTAAAATTTCCAGTACATCATTTTTTTCCTTAGACAGTAATATTTCTGGTTTGCATCTCAATACCACTCTTCTAAATATAACTACCATTTCCATAGAAATCTCTAATATATTCCTTCCAAACTTTAATTTCAGCTATTCTGTGGAAGGCTTCTTGTTTAGCCTTTTTCATCCATTTTCAAATCAATGTTTATTTCCATCAAAAATTGTTCTGCATTTTCTTTGTTTCCTTTGATTATTGCGGGGGGGGGGATTGCTCTCTTTAGCTAGTATTGTTCATCCCTTTGGGACTGCCGCCAAGGCTGGGAGTTGAGGACAGTTTTTACATTAATGTGCCTTCATATTATATAGACAGTGTCAGTCAATAATAGTGTCAAACAATGCTGACTAAATGGATTTGAAACACTCACAAACCTGGATCAGAAAGCAATAGCTTCCATCCACTGATGCTTCTTAGAAACCTCTATTAAGGTATACTAACTATGATTCAGGAAGCAATAGACATCAATAATACTAGCTACTAAAAACCTGTTCAATGCTATTGTGTTAGCCTTCTCAAGTAAGACCAGACAGGAAACAGATAAGCCAATTCTACTTTATTGTAAGGTACATTAACAAAATCTTGCAAGTCTGAAATATCCTGCCATCTCTTTTTTACAGCCTGATAAATTAGGGAGTATCCTTTATGAGTTTCTTTCTCTGCCTGTTAGTAGCTGTGCACCCCACCTGCCTGAAACTTAATAATTCTCTGGGTAGCATTTCTTCCTTCCATCTTCCAAGATAATTCCCATATAACATTACACATTACCACAACTATTAGCAATGAATTCCACAGCTTAATTGATGTGTGTGTGTGTGTGTGTGTGTGTGTTATGTTCTTAATCTCTCCAAATTTCAGAAATCTTCATATAGAAGAATGAAAAGAGCAATGAGTTTATTATATCTGTTGCACAATAAGATGGAAAATCACAGGAAAGTAGAGTGTTTGTACATTACTGCAGTACAGTGAGATCTTGTTAGTACATGCATGAGAAATTACAAGAACTCTATGCTAGATTGGGAAGTTTTTTAAAAGTTCTCGGAGAAAATAATGAAAAACCACTTCTGTATTATTGTGAAGAAAATTCCATGCAAAGGACCATAACATTAGTAAAACTAGTTCTGCACAAGCACCAGAAGCTTGAATAATATCAGATGGAAACTTTTTAGTTCACTTTTCAAATCTGCTTCAAAAAGCTGGGAAATCTTCTAGAATAAACACTCATATCAGCTTTGATGTGTTTGTAGTTAGAACTCTATGTACCATAAATTAATTTATCAATGTAACTGAATTCTTTTTTACCATTCAAAAGATTGTGTAGCATTAAATCTTCACACTCGTGAACGCTAATTCAGAAAAGCAAGTCACAAAAAAAAGTGCTGTGTTGCATAGTTTGCACTCTTTCAATTGATAACCCTAACTGAAATAGTTTTGGGGTTCTAAACAAACTGAATTAAGATAAACTTTTAACTACAGTACTTGTGGATTTAAATTAGCAAACCAATGTTAACATTTTCTTGTAAAAAAAATCTTCACATACTCTTATATAAAATGGTATTAATTTATTAACTGAACAATAAATCACCTATTTACAGATAGCTTAATACATTTATTAGGTGCCTTCCACAAATATTAACTGGCATAAAAAAATCCAAAAATGTGTCTGGATTACTCAGATATGAGTTCATATTAATTCACAAGTTTACCTTTAGTTGTAATACCATTCAAATGACACGTCCACTATATTTTCCATACCACAGAACTGTTCTCATCTCTCATCTCTGAGAACAGTTGTGCAATATGGCAATTTGTACATGGAAAGATCTTTTTCCCTATAACTGAAATCCTTGGTAATTAAAAATTATTGAGGACAATTTCCTGTTATGTTCTATCTCACTATCCAGTCTTTATCACATAGATAAAAATACTTCAGGAAAGGTATTCTCAAAATGTTGAGGTTTTTGTTGTACAACACATATTTTAGCTACATTGTAATTCTGGAGCAATATAACATATAAGTATATCTTTGTGCTTCTTCATTACCTGATTCACAAACACCACCACCCCCGGTTTATAAAATTAATCACAGCTAGGAGAGAAATCGCTGTGAACTCCATGAATTACATCCAAGAGATGGGAAAGGATTAGTTCAGAGTTGCTGCCAGTTATAACGCCAGGTGGCTTTTTCTGTAGTGAAGGTGTTAGCGATAATCTCATTACACTGGTACTAAATCTTGCAGACATCAAAATTATCACCAAGGTTCCTTTTCATCCCATCCTTTCCAAATGACTGGAAGTCGCTTCACCTGAAAGAAGTCAAATCCACATGCAGCTGCTATTTTAGCAGCCAGCAGACTCCCCGAGAATGTCAATCATGATCCAATTTCGCTGTGCTGGTGGCCCCTATTCCCTGTCCAATAATACATCTGTTAAAAAATCCTAGAGCTACAAATCTAGTTTAATCCTACCAGGGACCTCATGTTGGTCCCGTCTTCCAAAAAGGCAGCAGGTTCTGCTGTCTATTTCTGCTAGTGTCTGGGGAATACCCTTTAATTCCCAGTCCTACTTAGAAGAATAAGCTAAGGATCACAAAACATGACCTTAAAAACCCTGATATGACTATATTCTGACCCAGAGGCATTCATTCTAGGTGAAGATTAGAACTTTGCATAATAAGATTACACAGCAAGTGAATGATATCAAGGGACTATCCATATGCAGCCACCTGGTTTTCTATAGACAGCTTGTGCTCTGCAATATGCAGTGCAGACGGAATAGAGCTTTGCCTTTTACTTGAAGTAAAATGGATTCACATAAATTAGTTGGCCATTTCCAGATTCCTAAATCCCCATTACATCTTTCATTGACAGGTCCTCTGAGGATAGTACAACCATTATTCCTTTTTATTGTTAGTTCCTAAAACAATAGCATTTTCTAAGAGAAATACACATCTTGTTTGCTATAATCTTGGATTACAACTGACAGTGCATGTCAACTGTGTGTCCCCAAAAAGAAATCCATGCAGAAAATTATTTATGCATCCAAAAGTCTGCTCCAGTTCAACAAATAAACAATACAAGAATCTTATTCTGACATGATAGGGCCATTCATGCAGGTAACAGACAAAATGAATACATGTATTTAATATATATATATATTTATGTAATCAATATGAATTTAACCTATTAATCATGTCTTACTCAGATTTTCTGTGAACATTTGAGATTTACCAAGCATCTTACTGATTATGAATCATTTAGGTAGATTGTTCTCCTTAGAATAACTCCATATTTCCAATAAAGTCCATTTTTTAAAATAAATTTTGACTGAAACCAATGGCAGACATAGCTGTATCTATTATTCCATTTTAATATTCACAGGAATTATATTTTTGCAAACATCTAACACTTTTGTAGGGGATATAAAACTGAATTCTGGAATTTATAAGCAAAAAAATATGCAAAGAAAACCAGAAAGACTGCTCCATATATAGTTATTAAAACTGAATGTTTATTATTATCATTAAATCCTAATAGGCTGAATTTAGGAGATCAATTTGGTGTAGTGATTAAGGCACCAGGCTAGAAACTGGGAGACTCTAAATTCTAATCCTGCCTTAGGCACTAAGTCAGGCGGGTAACTTTGGCCCAGTCACTCTCTCTCAGTCTTAGGAAGGAGGCAATGGCAAACCACTTCCAAAAATGTTGTCAAGAAAACTTCAGAGACTTTTCTAGGGTAGAGTTCCCCAATCTTTCCAGCTTTGTGGACTGGCAGGGGGGGGGAGGGAAGGAAATGGTTCCGCGTGAGCGGCCAGCAAGCACACATGCAGTTCCAGTTGTGTGAGTGGCAGTCACATATGCCCACCATCTGCATAAATGGATCATCCTCGCGCAAGTGGAAATGCACACATGCACACTCTCTTCCGCTTCTGCGGCCCAGTTCCAAACAGCTCACGGCCCAATAGTGGGCCATAGCCCAGGGGTTGGGGACCCCTGTTCTATGCAGTTGCCATGAGTCAACATTAACTTTGAGGCACAAAAAAAAGGGGGGAGGGGGAAAGCTGAATTTATATCCAAAGACAAAATGTTAACCCATATTGCCTTCAAAAGCCGAAGAGACAAAAATTTCCTGAGGAATTTACCAAATGTTTTTGGGAAGCAAAATTACATCTTCCTCAAAAGTAAACTATATTTTTAATGAGTTGCTAATGAATAGGATTATTTATTATGGTATGTTAGCTTCAACAGTTTTGTTTTTGTATTGCTTCCTAAAATTCTTATGATGTAAATGAATCCATATTATTACTACAGTATCACTAAGAATGTAGTTAATATTATCTAAAAGACAGAATTATTTTCCAAATGAAAATAACTGAGAAGGCAGAAACTCAGAAGTCTGTAATTCTAAAAACACTGTACTTCCATTTGTGGAGGGGGGCAGGGAGAGAGGTACCATTTTTATTCTGGAATTACCTTTCTTATACTATTATTCCGAAAAATTCTTCAAGGAATATGGTTCTTGGCAGTGCTATTGAATAGCTCTTTTTATAATTAAAATTCCCACAATCTAAATTATTCTGATATCACTCACGCCTGAAACTAACCCAAACACCTCAATTTGAAGAAGAGCAAGTTAGAGAATGCATAGTACCTTGTATGTCCAGATAGCTAGGGAAGCATTTAAAACAGTGGTCCAAGCTCCTTTAAAGAGTGTGTTTCATTTTCACTTATACATATTTTGAAACATCTCTTTAAAATGCTTGGCATGGCTCTAAGAAAAAGTTCCTATACTCATAAGAACATCCTGAATGATCTACCAATCAGGATCAAATCAGATATAGTGTTGCAGAATTTTTTTGATCAAGCAGTGACTGTTTACAAGTACCTTCAATCAATGCAAAATCTAGGCATCAGGAATTCTGGGAAATATTGAAATATATATTGACCCTGAATTGGCATCACAAATGCTATTTCACTGTCGGCTTGATTTCCCTGAATGTTAACAAAGCATCTTGTACCAAGTGTCTTTTGGTCTATATACTTTTTCTTGGAAGAAGCTCCGAAGATAACAAAATTTAATGGAATTTACTTATTCAGTAAAACATGGAATGTTTAGAGTAACAGCAGACATACACACAAAGCAGATGCATTTATGTGACAATTAACAGGTGCATTTATGTGACAATTTACTACTAGACTCTTTACTATATTTTTGAATAAGTAATAACAATTCAGTTTCCAAACATAAATAGATGAATGCTGTGATATTCAGCCTCAGTTAATCCCCAGACATCTAAATCCATGAATAAAAATTCATCAGGTTTAAATACACTGAGCCTATTAAGCAAGAACAAAAGCATATGCACAAAAGAGCTTTTAATATATTTCAAAGCCCACAAGAGCCATGGTCTCATTAAAATTATAAATTACTCAAACACAGAATGAAAATTCAAACTGCAGTGCAGCTAAGCAGATTACAGAAAAGCCCACGTTCCATATGATAACACATCATGGCCTCCTAGATGAGGGCTTGAAACAAAAAAGGCCATCCTGGAGCTAGGGAAAATCACTTTTTGATCTCCAGTTTCTGTTCAGTGGATGACAGCCAAGTAATATAATGATTACTCTGTCCATGCTGCTAAACTTGTTCAGCGGCATAAAAGTGATACCATGCATTGTGAACTCAATGCTAATGTTTTGTGTCACTAATACAAAACTAACTACAATGTCTATTGTTTATTCTAGTTTTATTTGAATGAAATAAAATGGCAGCAAAACTATTATTAAACCTTTTTTAAAAAGTAAAACTGAGAAAAATGGTATAGCCAAGAATGCCAGGCACAAGTACATGAAATATTTATAATTGTTTTTATATCTGTATGTTTTATTACATTGTAAGCCGCTCAAGAGTCACCTCAATCCGCAAGATGGGCAGCATATCAATTGAATGAATGAATGAATGAATGAATGAATGAATGAATGAATGAATGAATGAATGAATAAATAAATAAATAAATAAAATCAGAGTTAATATTTCTGTTCTTAAAGGATCAAGCTTGTTATGAAGCAAATGAAGTGCAATCAATATTTTTACTGGTAGTTTATGTTTAAATAGGTCTGAACTAAAAAGTTGCAAAGTATCTTTGAATCATTTTTAAGAAACATTTATGAAATCAGAAAGTATATGCAAAGGAAAAGAAAATTTATTGCAGCAGTCCTCAATGACATGACTAAATTACTCTCTCCAAAAAATTAAGATTCAAATAGAATTTGACTCTTCTCATACGTGTTTAAAGTTTTGAAAGATAGCATAACCAAAGACCATGACGCAAATAGGGGTCACAATTAATGAAATGCTAATCTGAAGCACTAGTGACCCTTTCCACAGATTTTCAAAATGTAAATGAAGAAGTGAAACAGGATTCACAGATGTTTCTTATTTTCAGTCAGCTGCACATGAAACACAAATGCAACCTGCGTCTTTGGCTAAAATAGATAGGAATTGAAATTTGAACAATAACTTTATAAATAAATATTGAAATTATGATCCACAAATCTCTATTCAATATTCAACCCTTTGAGAAGTCTTTGGAACAACCTCTTATCCCAATTTTCTATAGTAATTAAGCTGAGGCATCTATAATTGAAATAATTATTAGTGCTCGGTACAATCCCAGAAATGCTTTATGTCCATACATGCTAAGAAGACTGAGAAGTAGCATCCTTGACATTCTGAGCAACAAATTCAAAGAATCATCACTTCACTCACTTCATGGAGTGTTTTTGATCTACACCCTAGTAATTATATCCTCTTCCCATTTATCCTGCTCTGATTTCCAAACACTTATCTTTTCTCCTATCATATTTGCAATTGGGAGACAAAAATTAATGAACAATCTCTTACACATAGGATTCTTCAATTTCTCAAACTTGCATCCTAAAACATTTTCATTTACAAGCCTTCATTTAAAATTATGTAAATGGACTATGCAAAACATTTCTTTCTTATAACCTCCTCTCTTGCACATAATCTGCTCCAAAGGCTCTTCAATGAACAGAGGGCTTCTACTTTTTCCTTCCTTGTACAACAAAGAGCCCCTCCAAATAACAAATGGGACAGGATACAAAATAATGTGTAAAGAAACTATTTTTTATAAGAAATAACTACTACTTCTGCAAGAACAAATCAAAATTCTAGCCAGCATTTTGCCTTATAAAAAAATAAAAATTATATGTGTTACATTGGAGAGGTAAATTTCATTTTCAATAGAAATAATTTACAGTGATAAATTTCTACTTCCCTTTCTAAAAATCACGAGTAGGAAAACAAGTATAGAAAAAGTATGGGATCTAGGTTTTGGTTTTAATTATATTTTATTAAATTGTACCATCTTTATATATATAATCTGTTCTGGAAATCTTGCAAGGTGAAGTCCAGAATATTTTGGCTAAAATCGTATACATCAAGGATATACAAACATTTTAATTGAAAAGGATACATTTTATCCTTGAAACTACTTCAAAAAAGCGGATGGAGCCATAACACTAATGTGGGCTAGGACAACTCCAAAGATGGAATTGATTTGAATTTTTGAGTATTTTATGTAATTAAATCAATCAAATGACTTTATAATGCATTTAAATGTTTTCTGTTATTTTAAATTTCATAATTTATTAGTAACTTTGGGGATGCTCTGAGATGTGATCTAAACGAGTCAAGTAGTGTATATTTTCTAAATATATCTTCTTAAACAAAAGAATAAATCCTATTTTCGTTGTTATTCAATTCAGAATAATTGAGGTTAGGGCTGCAATATTTTTCCCCAAAGGCCTTGGGGATGTGGTGATTTGTCAATGGTTCTTTTTGAAGGATTTGAATACAAAGAACACACTAATCTATATAGTACTAAAACTCTCACTTTGTAACCTTCTATTGGCTGAAATGCAGCATCATAGGGCAAAACTTGTCAACAAAGGTACCTCAAATGGACTAACTTAGAATAAAAAGCCACTTTTCATCTTGGTTAAAAAAGTCACAGATGTTTTGTTATTATATAATAACTGAAACCTGCCTGATGATGCTTATTTCCATGTATACATACTATAAAGGAATATCAAGGTCCTGGGGTTAACAGGAAAAGCATCACTGTACACTCCTATCAGTTATTATACACTCTATTCTAAGTAGCTAATACCTGTATGTTAAAAGAACAGCTTAAAACTATGCAATTACTAACAAAGAACAATTGAAAAAGTTCTAAAAAATCTTGTGCTAAACTCCACTGGAATCAGACAGCAATTTGGCTACTGTAAATAAAAACAGAATCCACTAACATTCATATTTCTTTGGTGAATTTTGACCAAATTATCCCTGAGTGATGACCAGATAATCGAGAAATTCTTTAACATTAGCTAATAATAAAGCAAAGGAGGTCATCACTATGTCATATTTCCTCAATTTTCCTCAACAATGATTTTACAATCTGAATATTCAAATTATCTTTTTTTCATTTCCAAGTTAGATACTTGAAGTTTCTATAACAATGAATTGAGGGGTATTTTTATGTTCTTAACCACCCTATAGAGAAATAACAAATTATTACATCCATTCAGAAATAAATTTCACTGAATGTAAAGGACCTCAATTATGGGTAACCTAAAACTATTGGACTTTCAGTTAGTATTAGCCTCTAGAAAAGATAATTACATTATCCTTGGCTAGAATCCAATCAATTCTGAAAAGCACCAATTCTTACAAGATATTTTTCAACACCAAAATTTTAACTTTCTACTCTTGTTTGAATCAGATATGAATATTCAATTATTCTATTATTAAAATCCTGGTAATAACAGTATGCATTTCCTTTTGTGTTCCTTTTTAAAATTCAGGCAGCTTTTAACACTCAGCAATAATTATTTTAATGTATGCTCTCTGTTATTCTCTGGGATGATTCCCAGAAAGACCCATCTCCACAATACCATCTATTCTTTGTACAATATGGCTGAAATCCATAGTCCTAGCAATGAAATGAAAGCTATCATATGTATCCAGGGAATTTTAACTTTCCATAGTAAATTGTAGCCTAATTTTCATCATACACAATACTTATGTATATTTGCAACGGAGTGGAACCATAATAATGAAACTGATGTTATTTACATAAATGTATGTATTATTCAAGGAACCATTACTTATAATAAAAGTAATAAAGCTGCAGCCTTAACATTCACATTGATGAAGCAACTTTCTATATAATGTGCTTGTTGTTGTTAGTTGCAAAGTCGTGTCCAATCCATCGCGACCCCATGGACAACGTTCCTCCAGGCCTTCCTGTCCTCTACCATCTTCTGGAGTCCATTTAAGCTCACGCCTACTGCTTCAGTGACTCCATCCAGCCACCTCATTCTCTGTCGTCCCCTTCTTCTATTGTCCTCTATCTTTCCCAGCATTAGGGTCTTCACCAGTGAGTCTGTGCTATTATTCAACTAATGTGACATTGAAGAAAATTAGGTCTGAAGGAGCATTATTATAATATCAGAGTATACAGCTGTACACAAGTGTGCTAGATCAAGGCTGAGGATCTATCATTTCTTAAGCTATAATTCTACTATTTTTTGGCTGTAATCCTATGCATATGGAAAAATACATTGTGTATGTCGAGCTATTACAACTATTAATATTATTGAATGCCCTCTATATGACTTATGGCATTTTATAAAATGGGAGTAACTAGGTCCCCTTTCTAAAAATAATAACAGAAAAAAATGGGAGAACTGGAAGTTTATTTTTTATTACAACCATTTCTATACCACCCTCTCTGGAGAATTCTTGACAATTTACAATAAAAATTAAAAATATCATCAACAACCAATCAAAAACAATAAGGATTAAAGAAGAGACATAGCTGTCTGATCATAAAATCATTCCACAACAATGATCCTTTTAATGCCTGTTTAAACAGCACAATGTTCTATCACTTTGCAGAAGATCAACAGGAGGGATGCCAAACATAATTCTGGAGGCGAGAAGTTCCATAATGTAGGAGCTATTACAAATCCATTACAAATAAGGATTTCATATCCCCTTGAATATTTTCAGGGATAGGATCTTAATATACTTTCCCTGTATAGATACTGTATATAGACTTGACAGATTCTATTTGTTTGAATAACAAATTCTCAGGCTTCATTACAGAATCAACTGAATTTCTGAAGAGATAGAGAGCCCTCTGCCAGAATTTGAGCTCCGCTAGCTGAAGCTACTCTAATCTGCATTCAAGAATATTTGGAATTTCAAATTACTACATAGATGTTTCTTTGCAGAGTCAAAACGTTCAGGGGAAAAAATGGTTTTAAGCACAGCAACTTCCAAAGAATATTAAAGAGGTATGTCAAAATTACACTTTCTATCTAAACTTTCCATCTTTAAAACCTGCTATTTAATCATAAGGTAGCAGAGTTCCATGTGAGCATACCCTTACAACCTTAATTTGTACAAAGAAGCCGGAAGCAAATTCTAATACTGTAACAGGTTTAGGAAATATTTATTTAAGGGCACATTCACCCTGGAAAAAGCCACAGGGATCTATAATCTATGCCATGTGGGACATCTTTCTTTTCTTCCTCATAATGTTTCCACACATATCTGAAAGCAAAATAAAAAAGCAGCAATCAAAGCAAGCCTAAAATTTGGAAGAAAATTGTTATATCACAGCTCTCCTGCTACTGTAGAGCAAATTCCAGAGTGAGTTGAGTTTATTCAATTCTTAATGGAAAGAGAGAGGAATCAGTCACTCACCTCATAGCACTTTCAGTTTCTTGAAACATCCTAGATTCTTCTAACCATTGCCATTACAAAGTGGCTTCCAGAAAATAAAGCTGCCCATTCTGTTTTTGGAAAGAGTTTAGAGAGGTTTACAGAAAGGCCTATCTGAATGTATTCCATAGCCATAGTTAGTTAGTTAAACTGACTTTATATCTGTTAGATACAAACTTGATACAAATACATGTTACTCCCTATTAGTGAAATAAACCTGTATAAGAATTGCTAAACCATCAGACTTGTACAACTTGTGATAAGTAATCTGAATTTTATGGATTCATTAAAAATCCTGTTTCAGATTGAGACATTTTGTAAATCTTCGGCAGTGAACTTTGTACATTTATATAAAATTGTGATTAGTGTATAGAGACACAAGAATAAACTGCTTTTTAAATATTTAAGATAATAAGATTATCTGATATTTCTATAATTTTAATGCAATAAGGTATTTGCTGAAAACTAATGATGCTTAAATGAAATGAGTTATACAGATAAAAGGGATATACTTCATAATTTGTGCAAACTGGAATATCTGATTTCTATATAGAAATTTCTTATGCTTCTAGAAAATAAAAAATATATTTTTTCAGTGCTCATTTCTAATCATATATAGGCAAACTGCAGATCACTGGTATATTTCTTTCCAGCTATTCCTCAGTAGAATTAATCTTCCCTACCAGATACCAATCAGCCCATTGTATGCCAATTGTACTACAACTTGTTTAGTTAAAAAAATCAGTGATGCTATCCAGCTAACCAGCACAAAGATACTTATCTACTCATCAGGAAAGACCAGGACTAGCAAACTGCTGAGGTGCAATACATGTTAGGAATACATACTATGGGTAAATTCATGGATGCATACTATGGATAAACCCATGGATAAATCTAATATGAATAGACAGATATATGCTATGTTAGTCTTCAAACATAATTTCATCAGGGAAGTTTAAGCAACACCTTCCATTAGTTACAGATATCATAGACAATTATCAAGGACAAGACTTAACATATGTATTAATATTTTAAGATATGATGGTCTAGATGAAAACTATAGCTCTACTCTTATTTGGCTGATGCATCACAACTTGAGAAGTTTTTTTCTTGAAGAAAAACCATGTTTAATAAAATAGATACACACACTACAATATTCCTTGTTCCACTTCAATTGGTGTCAGCTTAAAATAAAAGCCTTAGTAAACCGCAGTGAGGGTGCACAGATGGCTTAAATGTCATTTAGTATATTCTGCTGTAGATATCCCTTTTATATAATGTAAAGCAAAGCAGATGGATATATTATAGAGGATCAACAAATGCATATATTTTGCTATGGGTAGCTATAAAGTGTGTAATTACATATACATACACACATACACACACACACACAAGCAGCATAATTTGTGCATGCCTACTTGAAATTAACAATAACTCAAACCCAATTGACAACTTTATTTTGTAAATAAAATATTATTCCAGAAAAGTACATTAAGGTCCGTAAGAAACAGTTTTCCTTACAAAGTTCCAATTTCTAGTCACTTTAACTATAGAATGACTTCATTAGCAGATTACTACGTGAGAGGCCAGAATCAGTTTTTCAATTGAGAAGCAGTACATTTCTTATACACACATTAGAATGCCTGTTTAAACAAAGCCGCGCTTGATAAATAAAATTCTTTTTTTCCCTCCCTGTAGTGGTCCAAACCAGCTCATTCTCTTTTTTTGGCAAAGAAGATATCAATATAGCAACAGCCTACCGCACGTTACCAGTTCATTAAAAGTTCGCCTGCCGTATGAAACAACTGAAAGTGTATAAACTGTATACGGATATGTAGCAAAAAATAATCATTCAAGGCTGCTGTGGCAGAATGATAGGCTGGGTTTTTTTTTATTATTTTGCAGTCTTGCTACTCAACGCCCTCAAAGAAATCTCTGCAGAGATTTTGCAACCTAGTCCCCTAATATATTCTAAATTGACTTCGCTAGTATTCTCATTTGTATAAAAAAATATTTTTTTTCAGCGCTTCGGTTCTTTTTAATGCCAACGTAACTAGGCTTTCGATTGCCACCGGGCAGCCCCATCCCGTGCATGCACTCTTTATTCACAGGTAGAGTACATATACGATTCAGCTTTGCAATTAAGTTCTCTCAACAATTCGCCATCCATAGGGACGGAATAACTCTGCCTCGTTGTCAAGTGTGGCGAATTTTTATTCCGTTACACCCGACCACCCTAGAAGGGTCCCTGGCCGTAAACACGGGAGGGAGGAAGAACGCTTCCTCGCAGAAGTAAAACAAAAACCAAAACCCTTCCTTACGTTCTCCCCAGCGGAACCGAATCACGGCTTGCCGTTCTTAGCAAGGCCCAAAAGAGTGTTTCGGTCTCCTTTTTTTACAAATAGATATCCACTCACCTTCTGGGACCACAGTCAGAGGACTGGAGGCTCCTCTCTTTTCACCTGCTCGAAAGGAAGCGTCTCTGCCTGCCAACAATCGCTCTTCCCATTGGCTCGGCGAGTGGTGCACGACACGCCTCCCCCGCGCTCGTCTCTTTCCTGTCAACCGAGCAGAAACTAAGATGGCGGACTTGGCGACCGAGGGACTGGCGCGGAGGGAAAGGTCTACGACGAGTTTCCAAAGAAAAGTGCCGGAGGGCGGAGGGGGCCGCTTGGCCGTTCTGCCAGGAACCCGACCGTCGGTGCGACACGGTCAGCTCCTGGTTTCCAGCGGTGTCCCTTCTCTGGACTCTGTTTTAGGTTGGTGCTAACGGCGCTGCCCAATATTTTTGTAGCCCCCTTCTCCCCGTCCCTTCGGTGTTTGCTTTGCCTGCTGCAAGGTAGTCAAGCATCTTAAGAGGCGTGAGAGAGGAAAGAGCAGGAAGCGGCTCCTGAATCCTCCGCGTGGGAAGGTAGTCCCTCCTGCGGGGCGAATCCCAACGCTCCCTGCTTCTTCGGATGGGTTGGGGAACCGATGCATTTGCACGCCCGGATTCCTCGCCGGAGCAGTAGCTCCGGAGAAAACTTCTGAATTTGGAGAGCGGAGAGGTTGCCTTTGAAAGAAAAAAAAAAGTTGTGTCTTGTAAGGGGCATGCAAGAATCAGAACCCAAATGCAGTCCTCGTCTGCCTTCTCTTCTCTGCTTTTAAACGTTATGTGCAGCAAAGCTAATAAATGGGCAACTACTTCACACTGTGGCTCCGGGTGGATTCTGTAGTCCTAGACTTGCGTGTAACCTGAGGCTTGTGACGTAAAACAAGTAAACCTGCCGACGAGTTGAGTTGTTCCAAACAGTACTATGTTTTGCATATTTTGAATTTCACATGGTTGCTGTAGTGTACAGCTAGTCCTTGACTTACAACAGTTCGTTTAGTGACCGTTCAAAGTTACAACGGCACTGAAAAAAGTGACTTATGACCATTTTTCACAGCTACAACCTTTGTAGAATCTCCATGATCATGTGATCAAAATTCAGATGCTTGGCAACTGGTTTGTACTTACGACCATTGCAGCGTCCTGGGATCATATGATCACCTTTTGCAACCTTCTGATAAGGAAAGTCAATGGGGAAGCCAGATTTACTTAACAACTGGATTACTAACTTACCAGCTGCACTGATTCACTTAACTGTGGCAGGAAATATAAAATGGGGCAAAATTCACTTAACAAATGTCTCATTTAACAACAGAAATTTTGGATTCAATTGTGGTCAGAAGTTGAGGACTACCTGTATACCAGTCTCAACTTATATGTTCTGTATCAGAATTTTGTAACTCATGGGTTGGGATGGCTGCAGTTGGAGAGTAAAATGTAATAATAATAATAAAGTTGGAAGGGACCTTGGAGGCCATCGAGTCCAACCCCCTGCTCAGGCAGGAAACCCTATACCATTTCGGACAAATGGCTGTTCAGTCTCTTCTTAAAAACTTCCAGTGTTGGAGCATTCACCGCTTCTGGAGGCAGGTTGTTCCACTGGTTAATTGTTCTAACTGTCAGGAAATTCTCCTCAGTTCCAGGTTGCTTCTCATATGTCTCATAAACCAGAAAATGATTTGATTTCTATGTATATTTTACAGACTCCAGAAAGATAATGCTTCTTGCTTCATAACAGAGTTTTCTGAAGATCAACTTAAAAGTTAATTTGGCTAAAACTAAATGCCTGAGGAAGTGAAATGCCTAATTGGGGGACGGGGGAGTTAATAGAAGATACTTTGAAAGTTTTTTACATAAATACAATAATGTATTTATATTATATTTAACAGTATAACTTCTACCTAGAAATATACAGTATCCCATACATTGCAGAATTTTTAAAAATTCTGTTGAAGCCCTTGTTAAAATCCTACTCATTCTTCTTATTTAAATATAAAATTGTTTAAAATGCAATAAATTATAGTATCTTTGAAATGTAATATGTGCTTAAGTTTGAAAATATAACATTCTTCCAGCATGGATTTCTCAATAAGTGCTAGACAAGAGTACTTTTATGAAAGGAATGCTATGGATGTACAATTATAAAATCTAAGAATTGGGAGGCTCCTTGGAGATCAGCTGGTCTAACACCCCGCCCAGTAAAGAAATCCAAAGTAGTATACACTGTACTACCTTGATTTCAGTAAAGGATTAGACAAGATGTCTCCTATTTTGATGGAGAAGATGAACAAATGTGGTCCCTTCCAGCCCTATGATACTACGACAAATTTGACAAATATCTTAAATTGGGAATTTTAAAACCATGGCTCAAAACCATGACCCCAATAAGGAATCACAAGTAAAGGTGGGATGAAATACAAGTAGTCCTCAGCTTACAACCACAATTAAGCCCAAAATTTATGTTTCTAAATGAGAAATTTGTTAAGTGAGTTTTGCCCCATTTTGCAATCTTTCTTGCCACGGTTGTTAAGTGAATCTGGCTTCCCCACTGACTTTGCTTGTCAGAAGGTCGCAAGAGGGGATCATATGGGACACTGCAACCATCATAAATATGAAGCAGCTGTCTAGCATCCAAATGTAAACACATGTGACCATGGGGATGTTTACAACAGTTGTAAATCTGAAAAAGGGTCATAAGTCACTTTTTTTTAGTGCCGTTGTAACTTCAGTCACTAAATGAACTATTGTAAGTCGTTAAAAAAACTGTTACGTGTTGCATAAATAAAGCTGGAGCATTGTCAGAACTTACTTCTGCTTTCTCTGGGCAATTCCATTGCAGGCTTGCACAGACCTGGCAGGGAGCAAAACCTAGAATGAGTTATGAGACGTGGGCCTAGCCATCTTTCGGAATTGCAGAAATGTTATTGTTTACTTTTATTTGGCACACACATATTCATTTATTCTTTACAAGGTTGTGGCTTGAGAACCACTGCCTTGGAAGTTAACCTCATCAATTCATAAATAGACCTGAATGCTGGGCCAATATGGTAGGATGATTTAAGCTCTGGTAAGTACTTAATCAAATGCATTGGTACCAGATTGGGGAGTTATTTATTACATTTATATGCCTCCCAAAGTCTCAGGATGGTTCACAAGTAAAAGTATAAAAATGAGAAAAAAATACAATAATAGGTAAAAAAATAAAAGAGTAAAAGATGGCAAGGATAACAAAATCCAGAACAGCATGAAAGAAAAAACCAAAGGGGGCTTCACTTACCCTACCAAAGGTATGGGTGAAGAATCAGGTCTTCAAGGCATTTCAAACATCTAGTACCCGATATCAGGTCATCCGGATCTTGGAATCTTGGATCTTCATTCCATATGAAAAGTGCTGCTCTAGACAAGGTGCACTTCTAGGGTCCCAACAGATGGCATTGTTTAATCAAAGGAACTCAGTGTGCCAGTCCTGCCAGATCAAATCAGGCAGATACTAGTTCCGTTTAATCCCACTGTTTGTAAGAAAAATATAGCACCTGTGGATTGAATATGAATATAAACAAGTAATGCAATATAAGAGAAAAAGACCATTGCATTAACAAAAGCTTTGTATTGTGTATATCAGAGACAATAACTTCACTGTACTATCTGCAGAGTTGGTGAACTCTATCCTGTTTTGACAGTACGTTTTAAAGGAGATATGGAAAAGCTGGAGTGGATTCAAAGACAAGATACCAGAAGGATAATGGTGCTGAAAGCAAGCTATATGAGCAACAATTAAACATTTGATTAAATCTTGTCTTGCAAAGGAAAGACTGAGGGGAAGTATGATAGCAGTCCACAGATATCTAAAAGGGTGTCATTTGCAAAAGGTTGTACGGTGTATTTATTATGAATTAAAACTTAGATCAAAATGTTCACCAATAGTTTCAAATTAAAGAAGATTCGGGCTAAAAATTGGGAAATAATTATTTATGGGAAGATTTCTTAAGCAGTATAAGTGCTTACTTAGAACATTGTGTTCCTCTTTCAAATAGTAGGTTGAAGTCCACCTGCTGGAAATGATTTAGTAGAATGATTAAGTAGATACTTAATTGAGCAGGAAATACTATATGGTACCAAAATCCTTTCTAAGTCATATCTATATTTCTTTACTATTTTAATGGGAATTATATTGTAAGTAAACAAATGCATTAGAAATGCATTTATGTCATGTTATATGTATAACATATACAACATTGATATTTTTATGTTAGTAGAGAGAAGTAATATGGATATAATAAAGGTATCCTTGTCCTTCTACTAGATGATTTTTTCAGAATGGAAGTAGAATTATTGCCTTTAAAATAACTTTTAGTTTGATTTTTCTTTCTTCCATTCAATTGTGTCTGATTCTTAAGAGACTGCCTGAACAGCTGTAGCTTTCCTGGCAAGGCTTTTCAGAAGTGTTTTGCCACTGCCTATTTCCTAGGGCAATCTATTAACATTTGGTTTAATAAATAGTTTTCTAACTAAAAGTAGGTCTTGAAATAAATTATTATTAATCTAGAAAATTACAGTTGGTAAAATATAATGGTAAACATGCATATTTCTGCTAATGTAGCATTTTATTTTATTTTTTTAATTTCCTTTTCGCTCCCCAGTAAATCTTTAAAATCTGCTTTATAGAGTTGTGGGAAGATGTTAACTTATTGTTCACATATAAGTGGCCCTTATACGCAATTTCATTATAAGTAGCAGTTGCAACCTAACAATATAGATAATGAAGCCATGCTGATCTTGTAAAATCATACTTCACATATGCATAAAATCCTGTCTGCCATTTACACACAAATATTCTAGAAGTCCTCCTCCAAACAGACGCATACAGGCCAAAACACAGAAGTATGAAACTTTGACTGCAGTTAACAGTTTAGTTTGCCTTCACCAACCATATGGCTATTGACTATAGGCAAAACTGCAAGAAAAGGGATCAATTTTACGCTTAACTGTGATTTTTTTTTATGGCTGTTGCTGCATTTCTGTTAATGCCAAGATAAATGGACATAATCTTTGGCAGGTCTTTGCCAACTAGTTTTTTATGACTGGTTGGACTTCAATTTCTATATGGGCTAAGGAAATTTAAATTCTAACACAGCTGAAGAACATCTTGTTGAAGAAACTTGTGTTCATCAATAATATTTGGTACAAATAATACACTGCATATTAGCATCGGGTCTTGATAAATCATTGAAAAATGTTTAACTATCTTATATTCAAATGATTGCTCAAAAGGCATTATTTTACATGTGCATAATATTCTGACTGAAACAAAGGAATTTAGACTGTAGTAATACTATTAACTGTAGTAATACTAAGTTAGGTTTCATAGAGCCTTTCAAGATCTTTTCATTATACCATTAAAATAATTGTAGACTACATTGTGATATGTAATTATACGTAGTATGAATGAACTGTAAAAAAAATATGCAGGTAATTAAAATGTTTTTCACATTGCACTGTTATCTTCATGTATCATCTTTCTTTGATACTACTAATTCTTGGAAACTATTCTTATTTATTAAATTCCTTTGGTTCTCAGGTGGAGGTTTGGCAATTGGAACCCTTCTTCTTATTGGTTAGTATGATATTTTTCCAATATCACACTTGCTAGCAACTGTACATGCATTAAATTATTAAATTCTCATTAAAGTATTTTGGAAAGTATATCATTATTTCTACTTGAATGGTGTGTTCCCTTTATATGATTGTTTTCCATTCCTGGATCATTGTTAATTCCCATAATAACTAAAGTTGAAAGTGGAATGTATTTTTCTAGCTTATTCAAATTGCTAAATTGTTTTTACTGTCTAAACATTTCCATTTTAATACAAATCTTGGAAAGAAGTATTCTAAGGCTTTATTTGAAACAAGACTTCAAACTCTTATCAAAATGATATAAAACACCTAAATCTTTCTAAACTTCTAAAAATATTAAAACTTTAAGTGAATATCTAATGCAGACATGTCAAACTCGTGACGTTGCGCGACGTATGGGAGCTTTTTCCCCATTGCCAGCAATGGGGTGGGCGCGGTTTCCTTGTGACGCTTCCGGCCCTGATCTAATGGCATTAGGATATGTTATTCCATCAGGTGAAATGATATATAATTCCTTGATCTCGCCTCCCTCATCTGCTCCAGGAAATTTGGGGATTTTGGAGCGTGTTTATGTCATGAACTACTTTTAGGAAGAGGAATTGGGTGTAAATCTGCCCTTGTAATGTTGGATGAAGCCCAGCTTAGCAAATCTCTATGTTATCTTACATACACTAACAATACAGGTAGCCCTCATTTAGTGACTAAAATTAAGACCATTAACGTAGCCATTTAGGAAAGCTGTCGCTAAGTGAAACTGTGACTGTACTTGTGATCTTCAGCTTTGCTTTGCTTTACAGACTTGCAAAGGCTACAAACAAGAAGCTCGATTGCAAGGTTACTTTTTCCATCACTGTCATAACTGAATGGTCACTGTACAAAACAGTCACTAAACTGTTGAGATACTGAGATATTGCTGTAATTTATTTGAGAAGGTAGAAAATCTTATAGTAATAAAATCATTAAGAAAGAAGGAAAGATTATCCATTTGTTGATTCAAGAATATGGTGTCTAAAATAAGTCATACTAAAGAATCAGAAAAGTTAATTCATATAGACATGGGGAAGATATACAGTATGTATGATAGAATATTTAGGCTACTCTCCTTCCTACAGAAAATAGTGTTGACTTGGAATGTATAACCTGTTGCATTTTGCTACATAAATAATTCCATGATGCAGGTTAAGTTGAGTCACAAATCTGAAAAGATAAAAATTCCTGCAGTACACTACTATCTACTTTTTTTAATAATTTACTAATATGGGAAAGAAGCAAAAAATGTAAAAACACTAAATGGACAAATTATCATTTTTATAATATCTACAAATAGAAAAGCCCATGCTGAATTATAATATGAAAAAAGCTAGCTAACAATGGGGAAGGGAGGGAATGTGTAGTGTTTGAATTACCAGAAATCCTTCTGTGTTACCATCTTGCTCCTCTAGCAATACACTTATGTAATAACTATTAGTAATTTTTTTCTTCATCCTGGGAAATCTATATCATTGAAGATGTTCTTCCATCAGAGAAGAATAAAATAGTGTAACCTTTAATTTAATAAGTCTGGAATCTGTTCTGGTTCATTAAAAAAATTCTAAAATCTTTAGTATGTACACACTAGTTAGAATGGATTTTCTCCTCTTTCCTCACAGTTCCTCTGTATGCCTGTCAGTCAAATATAAGAGAACCCCCAGGGCACATTTGGAGGCATGTGGGGAAGGGAAAAGGAAAATCTCCTTAGGTGACCAGAAGCCAGTTCTGTAACTATTATTATTAGATTGTATTCATACTAAAACATAGTTTGCTTAAGCATCAGTTGATGTATAAGCCAAATTGATCATAAATATAGCTTAGAAACAACTACGGCATTTGTACAACCAGCTAAAACCATTCTTTAAAATGTATATTATGTCTTGGTAAACTGGATGAATTTAAAAGTTTCTTCCTTTTCTTTGATGTGCCTTTAAGACTGTGTTGACAGTTTTTTGCAGGAAAAAAATGTGTATCTCTTGGATTTTGTCTTTGTTAAAGTTGCAATAGTTTTACCAAGAAAACTGTTAGTTTCTGAAATGCTTGAATTTAAGAAAGCCATTGTGGAGGATAAGCAGAGTCCTTGATCTGAATGTGCAAAATGATAGTTCCAAAATTCCTACTGTAATGGTGATTTCTCCAGTATTCTTTCTATCCACACACACAACAGCATTCACTTTAGCAAATGTTAATCTGTTATATTTGACTTTATTGAAGGAAGATACAGAATTTCCGTATCAAGAATGTGAATGGTGTATGTTTGGAGCAAAAAATTATATATAGGTTCTTTATAGCTTCCACAAACATAACCGATGAGTAAAACATTAATATGGAATTAACAATTGCTTCAATCTTTTAAGATTGTGTTGCTGATGTGTATGAAGTACAAAATATACTAAAAATGCTGATTCCTAAAACCCTGCCAAAATTATTAGAGATACAATATTTTTTTCTCTAAAAATTGACAGTATACATACTTAACTTCATTTTGTCAAAATTAGTGGTATTTTCTAAAATGAAACTGCAAGTCTTGTATAACTGTCATTTAAAATATTTTTCTTCATCATGTTCTTAGGAAGGACCCACTTCTTAAAGGTTATCTTATAAAGGTTATCTTTCACTTAGTAGCTAAGGTCAGGTTAAAAAAAGCTCAAATTTTGGGGAAAGGCAGGACTATTCTTGTTCAGTCTAAGCCTTGAAGCAATTTCAACTATTTTAATTAGCTACCTTTTTTGTTTTAGGTATGCAATTTAACCTATTTCACTTGTCAGTGTAGTTGACTTTATCACCTTTTGAAACATTGAAAGATAATCTTTAGCAAAGTACAAAACAGTGATTTGCTAAATATAATTATACAAAATACAAGTTGTCAAATTTTACTTTTTTCCCCCGATGGCAATTTGCCAAGTAATGTAATGTGTATGTTTGCTAACACTGTATTGGCATGTGCTAATTAAAATGCACATATCACAGATTAACCTCGTTTAAGCTTTGTGACTTTTATGGACACTTAATAAAATATTTCATATGCAATTTTAGATGGTGAAGTTGATTAAAATAATCTCATCTCATTAACTAGAGCAAATTATGTGACTTCTGCAACTTAGAAAATGTTCACCTTAGGTCACAGTATTATTCTATAGTACTATGAGTAATGATGATGATTTAATAGTGATTTATTATGACAGATTCTAACAACAGGCTAACCTGTCTGTCTACATAAAATTATACTTGCAGATATACTACACATAGTTCTCTTTCCCCAATACACTTTTGGTGTGTTACCTACATGTAAATACAGATAGTCCTTGTGTTACAATGGCAGTTGTGATGGAAATTCTGTCACTAAGTGATGCAGTCATAAAGTGCAATGTCACTTGGCCACATCACTTAGTGGCAGCAATTCCAGTAGTCCTGGTTGCTGCCATTAAGCAAGGACATACATGATTGTGACTTCTTACTTTCCTATGGCTTCCCCATTATCTTTCCATGTGGGAAAGTGGCAGGAAGTCAGAAATCGTAATCATATGACCATGGGAATGCTGCAGTGGCTGAAACTGTTGTCAGTATCATTCATTACAACACTATTGTAACTTTGAACAGTTGCTGAACAAATGGTTGTAAACCAAACTGAGGTTATAGTATATCAAAATGACAACATAACCAAGTCATGATGGAAACTTTGCCCTTATTGTTTCCCAACACTGATATAAGTTATAGGTTTGCAACAATGAGGTATGTTTTGTTATTTGCTTCCTTTGGTGCACACAACATACATCATGGTGATAAAGTCAAGTGGATGTATTATGAATATAGATTTGCTCAATATCATGCATTTAACCTTTATATTGACTTGTAGCTTTAATACACTGGATGCATATTTACATGCATTTATTAAAAAATCATTAGTAATTTTCTGCGCTTTTGTATAGTAATTTTAATTTCTTTGGAATGTAAATGTATGTCAGAGGCTACATGGAAGATGCCTTGGGACTGAACTTTTTTTTTCCTATATATTTTATTGATTTTTTTTAAACATAAATCACTTAATAGTTGGTAAACAGTGTGTTTGCTGGGTTTACATTTGTAAAGAAAAATCATTAACAATTGGTTTCTATAATCCATAATTCACATAGTACATTTAGTTGATTTCCCCTTTTCCCCAAAATGGAATGGAAGAAGGGAAACATAAAGAAGAAAATAATGTAACCCTCAGACCCTTGGTCAGAAAGGCTAACACTTCAAATGATTTGAGATTTGGAAGCGATAACAAAAACAGTATTTTTAAGAATTCTTGTTTAAAATTAAAAGGAATGTCAAAGAGTGTGTAGGTCAGTTGTGAAGAAAAAATCATGGAATCAATAATAGATGATAGTAAAATAAAACTTGTTAACTTTTTTGTGTGTTCTTGCAGAAGAGAAATATAGTCTTAGTTAATCATATTTATGCTACCAGGGAAGGAGGAATTGCAGCTTAGGAAGTATAAGGATTGGCCAAGAGAGAACTTAGCTAATTTGAATAAATTTAAATCTCTGGGTCAAATGGATTGCATCCCAGGACCCTCTGTTTTTCAACATTTTTACTCATGACTTGGATGAGTGAATTAATTAGCAAAGTTTGCTAGTGACAAAAAACAGGAAGTGGGTAAATACTTTAGGTAAAAGAGAGAATTTTTAAAAAAATGTTTTAAAAATACCTAGACCGTCTTGAGTTGAATATAATGAAATTTAAGAGGGAGAAATGTAAAGTTCTACATTTAGGTAAGAAAAATGTAAAGGATTCAGCTTGGCAGCAGTACATGTGAAAACAGTCTGTGTATCCTTGTTGACCACAAGTTAAACATGAGGTAGCATTGTGTTGTCTTTAAAACAACAACGAGTGCTATATTGTGCTATATTAATAAAGTGATACTTCTAGGCTGTGGGAAGTAATTGTACACTGGTCAGACTCTTTGGCGTATAGTTTTCTGCAGCACAATTTTAAAAAGACTGACAAATTGGAGCAAGTTCAGAAGGAGGTTATGAAGATGATAAAGAATTTGGAGACCAAGGATCTGGAAGTGATTAGGTTATAGAAAAATTAGCTGAGGGGAGATATGACAGCAGTCTTCAAATAGCTGAAAGGTTTGATTTAAGCAATTTAAACAGCTGTGCATCTCAGTCTAGGTAGTGAGAGTTAAAATAAGTGGAGAAAAAGGCACAATTTTCTCACTATGCAGACTCAAATAAGTAATATATGCCTGGATTTAAAAAAAATAATCCACTTTCAGTCAATAAGACAACTAAGCCAACCAACCAACACAGTAAAACAGTTATTTTCTGGTGTTCCAAAGGGCAGTACCAAAACCAGACTTTATGAGAAGTACATTCACACTAAATATTAGGAGGAATTTCCTGACTATTAAGTATTCAGTTAGTGGGCAGAATACCGGATGAAATGATGAGTTTAGCTATCAGGAATGCTCTGTTTGATGCTGCAATGAAGAGGGAACTGGACCAGATTACCCCTATGGTACAACCTCTGTGATACTGTGAAAGTAGAATAACTGTAAGAAGAAAAAATATATACTTCAAGAATGGAATGGAAAGTCAGTGTAAGGAAGAAGGATGTAGAAACTGCTGGGAACAGCATTGTGAAAAGAAGTGGGTGTGACAGTTAGAATAAAGTTGTTATTTTTCCCCTGTACAAGGAAAAATTTAGCAAAAAAATTGGGTGGATAAGTTTAAGTACCTGGGAAAGTGGCAGAACTCTGTTATGATTTACTCTTTAATGAGCAAAATTTGAGAAGTATAATACAGGATTATGCAAGCAGGAGATATGTAGACCAGATATTTGCTATGAGCACATAAATGTGAGAAAGAAAAATCACTATATATTTCAATAGGCTTGGATTCTGGAATGACTTGAGCAAATATGGAGTTGAAATGTGATTACTGAATGTGTAAAGAAAGGTGTATATTGAAAATAAAGCAGTTTTCAGCAAAATCGTTATAAAACATGGTCATGTAATTGAGGGACACTGCAATGGTGTTGCCAAGTACCCAAAGCGTGGTCATGTTACTGTGGTGAAGCTGACCCCATCCTGGTCATACGTCCCTTTTTCAGGTCATAATTTTGAATGGTCACTATGTTATTAGGTTCACCTAGTAAGTCGAGGACTACATGTATACTGATGTGTGGGTGTGTATAATAAGGATTTTTTTTATGGTGAGAACAGAACGATCTGCAGTGAATGTTAATTACAGTGCGTGCTGTTTAAAAGTTTGTGAGCCCTTTTGAATTTTCAATATTTCTGCATAAATATGACTTAATACATGATTTGTTCTAAAACAAAGAGAAAGAGAGCCCAATTACACAATGGACCAAAACATTATACTTGTTCATTGATTTTTTTTTAAGGAACATGATCCAATGCTACATTTTTGTGTGTTTATGTGTAAACAATACTATAAATTATAGGATGCAACAGCATGGATATAAATATTAATGTAGCAAAAGCCAAGGTAGTTATGATTGCCATGAAAATTAGAATTATACTTAGTTATGCATAGATAGTAAGAAATAGAGTAGATAAATGAATGTTTTGAATATGTACTTAATTTGGAAAACTGATGGATTAATAAATTCTAAAATCTTTTCAGAACATTTCAGTATATATTTTTAGTATTAAATTTTAACTGTGGTGACACATCTACTCTAGTAGTATTCAGGTCATAACTGACATGTAACTCATTTTTTTTTTAACTTTTGATGTAGGCTAAAGTTGCCTGCAGCTGCATCTCTGAACTCCAAGCAAAGCACCAAAAATATATGTTGGTTCACTTTCCCTTTTGTCAGATTTTAATATTTAATGTTACTTACAGTTGAATTATTTAAGCTTCTTTAAAGAAGAATACAGCATTTCCTTTACTTTTCTATATTAAGAAAATATTTGGAGAAATATCTGAACAATCTAAACAAGTGATATTTTTTTAATATTTCTTACAGTTGATAAGTACCAGCTATTTTATTTTTGATATTTTAATAAATTCAGGTATTCTCTAAAGATGATGGTGGAAAGTATCTTGACATTTAAGAGACTAATTAAACTATAAATTGAATATCTCTAAAGCTATATTTATGGTAACTCAATTTATGAAAATGGCATTTGATTTAATTGTTATCTTGAATGTATTACCTCAGGTATCAACCAAATGCATGCCTTTCGGTGGCTAAAACTGAAGGCAGTTTTGATATGAAATGAGATTTTTGCAATGTTTTTCCATTTATATTTGTTAGATATCAACAAGCATGTTTGCCTTCCATGCTTGCGACAACAGCAGACAGACAACAGACAGTTCAAGAGTGGAATAAGATAAACATTGACTTCTAGAGATCTACCGATTCATAAACGATTAGGCTCTTTACTTGGCACCAGGCTTAAGTCTAGGAAACCAATTTGAGATAACATATTGTAGTCTTACGATCTAGTTGAAGAATGGTGATTAAAATGGTTGACCTTTAATAATCGTAGCTAAATAGATCACACAGATCCAACAAAACCACTTCCAGAAATGCAGTTGTCCCGAATAGAATCAGAACAGGACATGCCAGAACTAAGGCAAAGCTCTTTAAGTGGAGAAGGGCTAAGAGCCCACAATGCGACTCTGGTACATCGGAACAAACAATAACGCATATTCTGGTAGTTCGAGAATTTCAAGGCACCTGGGATGATCTCATTGAAGCCACATCAGAAGCAATTAGATCAGGCATGTCAAGCTTGCGATGTCACGTGACGTTGCGCGATGTATAGTGACTTTTTCCCCATTACCAGCAATAGGGTGGGCGCGGTTTCAGTTGATGCATCCGGCCCGCGGGCCGGCAGTTTGACATGCCTGAATTAGATGGTCAGCTTCCTTAGATACTGAATTATAACACCTATCCTAATGCGATTCTAGGGCGCCACATTATGGTGATTTTATTATGGTTTTACCTTAATTTAATACTTTATCTCATATACTATATTGTCCACATTCTTCACACATACATACATACATATATATGCTGATGATTTATTTAACTTATATTTGTGTTTGTATGTATAATGTATTTTATTTGTGTTGTATATTGGGATTGCATGATCTCTGTAGATGCCATACACTAAATAAATAAATAACAAGCATGTTTGCCTTCCTGGTAATATATCTATTTTCTAATAACGTGTATATGTTTCCTGCAGAGGAAGATGTACATGGTGTTTACTCCGATCTGTTGTTCAAGAATTTCCTTGCAGAAGGAGTAGTTTGCGGGCATAATTTATTTATTGCTTCAGATAAAGAGGAGCCTGGTAATATTCTAAAGGTAAAGAAAAGCTTCTTCCATATGAATGTTTCTTAATGTTTTATTAAAACTAGCAATTCTCATATCATATCAGAATATTTTTATCTCTACTAATATTCTAGAATATGCTGGTTTTTTATCAATTAATATAGAAGATTCAGAGAAATCCTAGAAAGAGAAAAATCAATATTATGTTACATTCAAGAAACTGCAATAATAAAATCACAAGTGAGCTTGCAGATTTTGGCTTGTCACTGGAGATAAAAATGATTGATTAATCCTTTTTATGCAATATGTATTGTCCTCTTTGTCTTCTGCTGATTTTAATTCGTTCAGTGTTGAAATTAAGCTTAGTGGTTTGAAGTTGGATAATAGAAGAGGATTGGGGGAAGGGAAATAAGAAAAATACAGATTTTCCCTCTTAGCAGAGAAGCAAATTGAGGAGCAGAATAGGCATAGCAGTTATGCAGAATGGAAGAACAGGGGGCTGGGGTGGGGGTAATTATATTGAGTTTGTGTTGGGGCTTACTTTGCAGCCCCTTGTGTTACTCACCTCATTATGGTATTTACAACCGTTGTGGCTAGAGAGAGCTCCAGAGATGCAAAACACAGGTTGGAGAGCATTGGCTAAGTTTGCACAAGATTTTTATGCTTTCCTTCCCCACAAAAGATTTCACCCATGTACTGTATTAAACTATTTATAGAATAGTTGGTGGAGAAGAAAGATAATTTGTGAAAATTTCCTAGAACGGAACACAATCTATTTATGCAGGCAGTCTTATTAGCAAGTTGCACAATTAAAATGCTACACAAAATTATGCATTCATAATAATTTAACACAGTATGTTTGCGGTTTTTTTCATAGATCATAGAAGTACAGATCCTTTAATTGGAATTAACTAATTAATTAAATTGGTGGTCCAGTATGGTATGATAACTAAGTTATTGGACTATGACTGGAAAAATCCTGATTCAAGTCTACCCTAAGCCATGCAGTGAGTAGCTTTAGGCCAGTTATACTTTTTTAGCCCAGTCTGTCCCAAACGTTGGTTGCTGTGGGAAAAATTAGAGGAGAGAATGCTGGAGAATATCACCCCAAGCTCCAAAAGACAAGTTGGTAGATAACCTAAGTTATAGTTTAATTAACTCTTTAGGGTATTTATTTTGTAATATTTTGTTTTTATTGCTTCTATATTTTATTGCCTACAAATTCATTTTATTCCTTATATATTTTATTCTTACAGATGAAAACGTTCTTTTTATGAGTATGTTAATTGCTATGACTACTTTCTAGACAATTTTACTATGCCATAAAATTGGCTTTTCTTTAAAACTAATATACTGTACAAAAATCTTAGAGGAAATAGTTTATGTTAGATATCTGATAAAAGAGTACATTTCAGCTGTAATTTGATGCTGTGATGTAAGTTATACTTCCTGAGAATTTTGAGAATTGAAAATCTATATTAGAGTATGGATTTTAAAATTTCCATTGTCATTGACTTTCCATCATAATTATCAATAGTTCCTTTGTTGCCTAGCATATTGGTCACTTTTATACATTGAATAGTACTGTAGCTATTTTTAACTAAATGGGAGTTTATGGTTTTTCAGTAATCAAAGAAAATATTGCCTGTTCTAGAAAAAAAAAAAAAGAGTGTTTATACATCATAATTATCTTAAAACTGTGTAATTAAAAGACAAGTGGAAAATAGAAATGTCCCATCAGCTACTTATGGTATGTTATATGATCACCTAGTAATTTACCCATCATCTTTTGAAAACATATACGTGTCTATTGTAGTTAAAGCTTCTGTAGTAAGTCAGCATTAAGATGGGACATTGTTGAAAAATTACCCTCCCGTTAAAAATCCCTTGGAAATACATACATAAAGTTTTAAGCAAATTTTTTTAAACACTTCTGTCTCTTTCTTCCATATAGTTATGGTCCAACATAAAAATTTGCAAAGGAATAAAGTGAATTTTTAATGAATTACTTATTTTTTTTGCACTTGTGTCAGAAGCACCAAGGTGCTTCCGGGTTGAAAGAATTAGACAGGAGCGCCCAGTTGGGTGGTTCCTTTCATGTTCCCGGCAGGAGCTGGAACGAAGGACGAGAGCTCACCCCGCTCCATGACAGCACTCGGGTCTCGAACGTGGGCTTGCTAAACCCCAACCCAATGTCCTAACCACGAGAGCCACCATGTTCCTTTCATTACATAGTTTTAAAAAAAACATTCAAAAAATGCTCTTGGAAAGACTTCTGTAAGCTAGACTGGGTGAAGGAATACAAAACACTGGTTAGAGAAGATATTGGAATGCTGAACAGTGGTGAATACCTGACACAGCATTCATGCAGTTATGGCTTTGAGGCCAAAGGGTAAAACTAGCTGCAAAGGTTTTCAGGTTAAGGAGCAAGGTGATACTGGTACAATTATTTTCATACTGAGCTTGGAACGGTGTCTTCTCTCACTTGCATCAGGACCCTTGATAGGAACTGGGCTTTCCAAATGATTTCATTGGAATTAAATTTTGTGTTATGTGCATACCCACCCATATAAGTGCTTTTGGGAAAGACCGTTTGAAGATATGGACCTTGATATCTTCATGGTTTTTAAATTTAAGTTTTAATATTTTTATACTTTAATGTTATTTGTTTTAAAAAATAATAGGCTTCAGATTTTTTTCCTTCCAGTAGCTTTGCTTACTATTACTCTAGTATGGTATTTATTCTATTTTATTCATAAAATGATTCTAAGGTTTTCCTTCATTAATTTAGAAATATGGAAAACTAAAATAAAAATGAAATATACTATCTAATTTTCCACATATCTATTATTTTATATACTGAGGTTTTGGTGACTAAAGGAAAAATATATGAGGTTGGCTGAGACCATACCCTAACAGTCTGATAAAATATTAAAGAGTGACATATCTTTAATTCAGAATGCATTTATCCTTTGAGTCGAATGTCCATTTGATTTCAGTATATTTGTATCTAACATATGTTTTCCATATGTGAAAATATTTAGTCCTGTAATTCTGATTAGATCCATGTCAATGTTTTCTGTTCTGAATATTTTAATAAACATTAGGCAGCTTTAAAATTAGATTTTTGTATGCAAACATCATAATTCATTCATGGATTTTTACCAGAAATGCAGAGAATGACTATTTTTAACCACATTGTTAGTTCAATACCTAGATCCAGCTCTCTCTCTCCTTTCCACCTGAATCAAGGTAGGTTGTACAAGTTTTTGACAGATGCCTGGAGGTAGTGCTGAACTGGATGAGGGCCAGAAAACTAAAGCTGAATCTAGAGAAAACAAAAGTGTTCTGGTTAGTTGATTTTTAAGCCTAGGAATTAGAAAGATAGCCTTTGCTGGCTGAGGTAGCATTACATCAACAGGAACAGGGCCACACCTGTTCATGACTCCATCTCTCAGTAAACTTACAGATTCATTGACAAGAGAGCCTGTAACCAGGGTTAAACTGCTGCACCTCCTGTAGCAGGACAGGAAAGCATACCTTCGTGGATCAGTGCTATCATAATCTCATGATGAAATATGTGTAAAACATTTACATTTCCAAGAATGGAACATCCCACAGAAATCAAGAATACTCTGTTCCTCCAAACTGCTTGGGAGATTGTTTGCACACACTACAAAGCAAATCCATTTTGTCCAGAACACCACACCCCAAACTTCATAAACTTTCAGTTTAAAGAATGAACTTCAAGAAAATGGCTGGGCCACTCTGAACAGCATGATCTGGGCTCAGAATATTAACTATTAGGCTACTTTAAACAAACTCCAGAAGGTATACTTAATGCAGAATTCAGCTACATTGTTAAATTTGTTCTTCTAAATAGGTTGGGTCACAATAATCCTATAAGCAACATTGGTTTTCTGTTAGCTAGCAGGCTAAATTTAAAAAGTGCTAGCACTGCTATATAAAGCTCTAAAAGGTTCAGGACTTATATTTGAAGGATCACTTTCTCTAATATTCCAGAACACAAAGGCCTTGTTTCTGACCCCAAAAATTAGTTCAGTTCACAGTGTGGTAATCAAAAATTGGGCTTTCTTACTTGTAGTTCCCTATTTGCATTTGCTTTGGGAGGGGGGGGAAAGGTCCTGTATTTGGATCCCTGGCCATCTTCATTATTCTAATCCAGAGTTCCCCAACCTTTCGGGGCTGGTGGCCCGGAGCGGGGGGGAGGGAGAAAAGAAGGGATGATTTTGTGTGGGGGTAAACACATGAGTGTGCATGCGCACAAACGCCCATTGCTTGCACGAGTGGAACCATGAGCACTCGCGTGAGTGGGACCACAAGCGCCTGCGATGTTTGTGGTGACGCTCACGCGAGTAGGGCCACAAGCACCCATTATGGGCATAGCTAACATGTTTTTGACAAACCACTCAGACCCGCAGCTTATCTTATTGTCTAAACCAGGAATGCAAAAATTGGATGACGTATAAACCACAGACAGAATTGGGAGTCAGCATAGAGCAATCAGAGCTGCACTACCATGCTGCTGATTCGTCCCTGTGCCAAATATAATCAAATTATGTCCTCCATTGGAAAAATTCCCCAGGTTTTCCCCATTTCTACCATATTTTTCTTGCTACAGAAAATCTGTTCACGAGCTGAGTTAGAATAACTATACTATTATGAACCATCTGTCTAGACTCTAGAAGCTCCTGACAATTTCATCAAAATAAACATTGCTAGAAATAAATTCTATGGACATTTCTTTAATAAGCAATAAGTGTTCAATTATTTACCAAATGTATTCCTTTTGTAAGCTAGGTTCTACTTGACCATATGTAATATTTAGCAATGAAATAGATTTCTTTTTAATACATCATTCTGTATGTACTGATAAAAATAGTAAGTTATTTGTTCAGCTTTGAAATATTACTGTGTAAATATAACTTCAAACATTAATTGATAGTTACAGTTTTAACTGCAATTGTAGATTTATCAGGCTGACAAATCAGTGAATGCTTATCAGAACATAGAGGTTTGAAGATGCATAAATAAATCATTATAATTTTCAGCAATATTTATTTTTTAAAAAAATTGGAAAGATCAAAGTGGGCTTTCCACATACAACATGGATTATATTACTAAATAATAGCACAGTAGTAGTCCTCCAGCATTTAAAATAGCTTAAAGAGAAGTATGATGCCAGTAGTTAGTGTAATGCGTTGGTAATTAAGAGACTGTGAGGTTAAGCTTCATTAACTGTTGTGGAATTGTGTCTTTGATTTTATTATACCCCAGAGACTAGGAGAAAAGAAAGAGGTCACTGTATTAGAATCTGACTTTGTTTAGTACATCTGCCAAAGAATGCAAGCAGACATTCCTAACAGAGGAGAATAATAGAAATGCAAGATTTATTTCAATGTTAGTTAAAGGAGGAAATTCCTAAATATTTAGAGATACAAAGGCACATTTTTAATTACATTAATTTTTCTGTTTTCTCTGTAATCTTTTTGATTACAAATCTTCCATTGGCATGGTGAATTGTGTGCATATGTGCTAGAAGGACATTATAATATAAAATACACATGACATGGAGAAAGCTATTTATCCGAGTTTATGATTTTAAATAGAATTATCCTTTCTCTTAATTTTGTTAGAAACTTGTGGAATTTCTTGTTTTTCTGTTTCAAAATGAAACCTGGAGGGACATGTGTCCTAGATCTCTATTGTTCTGTAACTGAATGAATGGTATTCATAATTTTATTCTCTAGACCATTCTAGTTCATGTTAATGCATATGCAGCAGGATTCTCTTCTGCTCTAGGGAGATTCTTGATGTGTGCAAGCAGTGTTTCACTTATAAAGGTACACAATCCAATTGGGAGATAAAATGATGAAAATTAAATTGCTACTTAATGGTTTAAGATTATATTTGAATGTGTTATTTTTGCCTGTACATAGATAAGAAGATTAGAAAGCTAGCCAAAACAATGAGTTTTTTATAGGTTTATTGAGAATTTTTATATAGTGATTGATGGGGTG
This sequence comes from Azemiops feae, assembly GCA_023970755.1. Lineage (NCBI taxonomy): Eukaryota > Metazoa > Chordata > Lepidosauria > Squamata > Viperidae > Azemiops > Azemiops feae. The sequence continues at coordinate 679,160 of JALGBA010000086.1, read as the reverse complement.
GGTGGATGGATGAATTTATTTTTAACCAAGCCTTCTAAATATATTGAGGTACAAATATCAACAGCTTCGGGTTGGGGAAGATTGACCTAATTTTTTCCTTAAAGGTTCTATGTGTTAATTCTATCTTTGCTTTACGCTTTTTAAGAAACATGCAATATATATGAGAAAGGTATCCATGATCCTCCTAGGACAATGCTGCCCGAGTGGATATTTTTGGATAAAAATAAGATACTTCAGAACAATTTTCTGGCACATGTAGTTTAAGAATTAATTACAGAATTACACTGATTAGGGGTTTTAATTACAATTTAGCAAATTAAGAGTTTTTATTTCTCAAATTTGCAATGCTTATTTCTCTCTGCTAGGTCACTATCATCTCAATGTACTAAAACTTCCATTAATTTGCATTAATTTGTTTTTATACACTACTTACATATCTTTACCTCCCTTCCTCATTTATGTAAATGAACTTAGTTTTATATCTAATGGTACAACAGCCCAGCCTAAATCCAGGAAGTCATCTGCAACAAGTTCCTACCTACCTTTTGTTTACAATCCTTCAGCAAGGGAAAATCTACTACTAATTTTAGTAAACAGTTCTACTACTAGATATCTTTCGCCATCAAGAAACTCCTTCTAATAATCAGCCTGAGTCGCCTTTCTTTTATTTTCAATGAGTTAGCCCTTGTTCTAGCAGTTTCAACTTCAACATTTATTATATCTCCCCTAAGTCTCCCACACTCACTCCCAAATAAATAAGCTCCTTTAACTGTTTTTCATAAGGCTTAGTTTCCAGATGCCCTATTATTCTGGTAGCCTTCTTCCAAACCTGCACCAGCTTCTTCATATTGCTTTTAAATCTCATCCAATAAGGTAAATGTTTTCTTGGAAATGCCTATAATAAAGCAAGCACATAAATTAGCATCACTTTTATTTTTACTACAAAAGCTTGTAGAATTCAAGAAAATACCATTCAAAACAGCAAAGGGAGAGATATATGTTTAGGAGCCATTAAACACTTCATCTGTGTTTTCAGTCTAAATAATTAAAATATAGTTTAGGCAGTTTTATCTTAAGTTTGTTCCTATGCTAACAGTAGGTACATAAAAGTAGCAGGTGTGTTTCTCATTGTGAGCAGCACAATATAAGACAACAAGAGGCTTAGTTAAATGAGTACTTACAGGGGATTTATTCTAATGATAATCTCTTCTAGAACAATGGACAATGACTGCCGTAAATTGTTTTGGGTATATGGCACATAGTTATCTTTATGTCAATTAAAATGTTGCAGGTGTTACTGAGAAAACACAGTAATTTTATTAGAGGTGAACACCTGAAAACTAATTTAAGCATGATTGTTCAAACTGTTCAATATATCTACTATCAAAAACCCTGTGCATAACCTAAAATATTATCAAATGTTATTGAAAGAATAAATGATTTTTATTACAGTACTAAAATGCTTGTGCACATTAGTAATTTTATATTCAAATCAGTATGGATAATATACAGTAATATAAGTAATAAATCTCTGAGGGATATGGGCAGTTTAGAAATATAATTGATAAATAAATATGATTAAATGAAATCCTACATTTCATTGCTCATTGCTCAGAAATAAGTTTGAAAAGGTGAAAAAAGTGTATGGGATTTCATACTTGGATTTTTTTTTAGAAAGAAACATTTGCTTTCTGAGTCCTTTGCCCATCTTTTCAATTGTGTAACTAGCTAAAAATAGTGATCAATTTCCTCTGGATAGTAAAAAGCCAACAACAAAATTACACAGGTCAGTGTGAGTAGTGTTGGATTTTGATTTAGGGGCTTTTTAAAAATGTCATTAATATAAACAAATATTAAGGCTAGCTTTCTCTAATGGCTTTGAAAGCAGTTAATGGAAAAGTAGATAATGGTACGCCACCAAACTATTAGAATTTGGATTCAGAACAATGAAATTAATCCACATATTCTTCTCTCTGTTCTTAGAGACATAATTATTAGTTTGTCCTAAATTATCATTAATCTTTTCAATGCAAACGCAATGAATAAGTTGATAAAAATGAATGTATCTATAGATTCCTTGATTATATTATGTTCTGTATTTGATACTTGGCAAATATATTAAATATGCCATTCTCCAAAAATGTTCACCAGTTATATTCTTTATAATCCTAGAATCATGTTCTACTCTTCTCCCTTCCCCAAATGTCATTATGACATATTAGCATGCAGCTTTGTTTTTTAATGATGTGAAGAGCAGCCTTAGCTGGAAGATGAAGTTAAGCGTAACATCAATTTAGAGTCCTTGCGTTGCCACAAGAGGCTCAAATCCAACCCCCAAGAATTCTCATGACCCTTACCTAGCGCCAATTTAGCTTTGACCATTGGTTGACTAAATTCTTGTGTATAGGTAGCAATAATAAACTTTCTGTGCTTTGAACTCATAGAATGCTCTTGGTTATTTGCACCTGATAGTATATTCATAACACAAACATCTTTCACAAATATTAAGATAGCAATGCCACCATTTTCATAAATGTGACAGCTTCATGTGACTTCAGGAAGAGGGTCCCATTCTCCAGAGTAGGGATGTGGTTACCTGAATAGATTTGTACTTCAGTATACCCATATAATTCCTTTACTTATGAGCTACACTGGTTACCTATTGGTCTCCAGATGCAATTCAAGGTACTTGTTATCACTTATAAAGCCTTCACAGCTTAAAGCTTAGATATTTACATAACCATTTTTCTCCAATTTGGTTTGACCATCCTATAAGAGCTCGCAAGGGGGCATGCTCTGGGTCCTAGCTACAAAAGAATGCCATTGTGTGGAGTCCCAGGAGCATGCCTTCTCTGTTGCCCTCCCTGTCCTCTGCAAAAGCTGTCCAGGAGTAGGTTTCACCCCATTTCTTCTGGCTTTCATGAAACTGTTAAAATACTCAGATTTTCCAGAAGACTCTGCATCAACATAATTTGTATATTGAGTAAATGATTGCTACTTAACACATTGCTTAATAATCTTGTTTATATGGTATTTTATCCTGCAGGATTTTAATATTTTTAATTATTTGTACATTGCCTGGAATCTTTTTGATCAGTCAATCCTATAAATTGAATAAATAATAATCATTATTATCAGTGTTTCAGGTCACACGCTATATTCATTTATCACAAATGGCTGTGACATGGTTTAAAGATATCAGTAATGTTGGTTGCAGATGAATTATATTTAGTGCAAAGGTAGAAAGAGGCCTCATCCTCTTCTAAGTATATGGAGCTCCTAGAGATTTCCAAGATCAGTCCTGCAAAATGTGATACACAATGTGTTTAATTCTCATGGTTTTTGATAGATTTTGGGTTATCATTTCATTCAGATTTCTTAAAATACTGTAAGCACACACACACCGTCTTTTCTGAGCCTTACACCAAACAGCAGCCTCCTATCATGGGATTTAGGAACTGTGATTGTTGTAGATCCCAGAGTTCTAAAGGAGTTGGCAGATGTTATCTCAGAACCCACTGCACCATATCTTTCAAAAAACCTGGAGCACCGGGGAAATACCTGAGGATTGGAAAAGGGCTGATGTGGTTTCCATCTTTAAGAAAGGAAAAAGAATGGACCCAGGAAACTACAGACCAATCAGTTTAACATCAATACCTGGGAAGATCCTAGAAAAGATAATCAAAAAAACAGATCTGCGAACAACTAGAAGCAAACAAAGTTATAACTAGCAGCCAGCACAGGTTTGTTAAAAACAGATCATGCCAAACCAATCTTATTTCATTCTTTGATAAAGTGACTAAACTAGTAGACCAGCAAAATGCTGTGGATGTAGTATACTTAGATTTCAGTAAGGCATTTGATAAAGTAGACCACAACCTACCCCTTGGTAAGCTAGAAAAAGGTGGAATAGACAACATCACTACCAGATGGATCTGTAGCTGGCTGGCAAACCGTACTCAATGAGTAGTCCTCAATGGCACTACATCCACATGGAGAGAAGTAAGTAGTGGGGTACCACAAGGTTCTGTCTTGGGCCCAGTACTCTTCAATATCTTCATCAATGACTTAGATGAGGGAATTGAAGACAAACTCATCAAATTTGCAGATGACACTAAACTGGCAGGAGTATCCAACACCCCAGAAGACAAACTCAGGATCCAAAAAGATCTTGAAAAATTTGAACCATGGGCCCTATCCAACAAAATGAGTTTCAATGTGGAGAAAAGCAAAGTTTTACATTTAGGCAGGAAAAATCAAAGATACAAGTACAGATTAGGCGAGACCTGGCTTAAAAACAGCAACTGTGAGAGGGACCTTGGGAGTCCTAGTGGAAGATCACTTAACCATGAACCAGCAGTGTGCAACAGCAGCCAAAAAAGCTAATACAATCCTGGGTTGTATAAACAGAGGCATAGAATCAAGATCACGCAAAGTATTATTACTATTTTATAAAACCCTAGTAAGACCATATCTGGAATACTGCAGCCAATTTTGATCACCACATCACAAAAAAGATGTTGAGACTTTGGGAAAAATTCAGAAAAGAGCAACTAAGATGATCAAAGGCCTGGAGACTAAAATATACAAAGAACGGCTGCATGACTTGGGTTTGGCTAGTCCACGGGTCAGCAACCTGTGGCTCCAGAGCCGCATATGGCTCTTTGAGCCTTCTACGGCTCCCAGCCTCCTCCGCCATTTGCAGAGACAGAGAGAGAGGCACTTGCGCTTCCCTTCTCTCTCTCTCTCTCTCTCTCTCTCTCTCTCTCTCTCTCTCTCTCTCTCTGTTTGTGTTTGTGTGTAAAAAAGAGAGTGGCCTCACGCTGTTCTCGTACAAGCTGACAAGCTTATTGGGTGGGGCTCCTGCCTTTGCTGCGTCTCAGCAGGAAGCAGCAGAAAGCAGCAGCTTTCTCTCTCTCTCTCTCTCTCACACACACACACACTTTCTCTCTCTCACACACACACACACACTGAGTGGGGGAAGAGGACTGGCAGACCAAGGGCAGGAGAGAGCCATCCCAATAAGAATGTGTGTCAACTTGTCGGAGAACAGCGTGAAGCCAGCTTGCCAGGTGAGCAGAAGATCGGAGAGAGGGAGGGAGACAAAGAGGGAGGGAGGGAGAGAGAACTCATGCACAGCAGCCTCTATTTCTTTTTAATTAAACTCTTCAATCAGGCTCCCTGTGCCGTGCGCGCAATTTTTGCGGCTCCCAGTGTTTTCTCTGGGAAACGGGTCCAAGTGGCTCTTTGAGTGTTTTAAGGTTGCCGACCCCTGGGCTAGTCTAAAGAAAAAAAGAAATAGGGGAGACATGATAGCAGTATTCCAGTATTTGAGGGGCTGCCACAAAGAAGAGGGAGGTCACGTTATTCTCCAAAGCACCAGAGGGCAGGACAAGAAACAATAGTTGGAAACTGATCAAAGAGAGAAGCAACCTGGAATTAAGGAGAAACTTCCTGACAGTGAGGACAATTAACCAATGGAACAGCCTCCAGAAATTGTGAGCAATTCATCACTGGAGATTTTTAAGAAGAGGCTAGACAGTCACTTGTCTAAGAGGGTATAGGTTCTCCTGCTTGAGTAGAAGACCTCCAAGGTCCCTTCCAGTTTCTATTCTATGCTGTGCTATGCTATGCTATTTTAGATTTGGTATGCCAGCCAGCCCACCCAACCAGACACCACCTTCACACAGGAAGGAAAAGTTGTGGAGAGCAGATATGAGTAAACTACTCTGCAGAGGAAACTCCTGCTTTTCTTTGGGATAAATGATTAAATGGCAATAATAATTGCTTTGTCAGCCCTGATCCTGTAAGATAGAACCCTAGAAAATAGAGGGGGGGGGGAATAAAACAAAAGTTATTAGCTGGCCTTTCTCTGGATCGCTTACCTTTTCTAAACTGGTCCTTCTGACCTTTCTTTCAGAGCATGACATGTTCATAGCCATCTTCCCTAGCAAAGCCTCTGAGATTCATAGAGGCTTCTTTTGATCTTGCCATGTGGCTTAGTTTTTCATCTTTAAGTTGCATACTATTTTATTTACATATTTATGTCTCATCTATAAAAGAGAAAATAGTGTGATCTCCATTCTGGGCCGATTCATAATTATTCTCCTGCTCTGTTCTAGCTCAGAAGATGATCTTTCCAGGATTTTCATAGGGCAGATTCTCTCATTCTGGACAATGTCTGGATGTGTGACTTCAGTTCCCCAAATTTCGTAACCATGGAAATCATGGGACTTGAAATCTACACACCTGGGATTCATTCAGATTGATGAAGGAAATTTTAGAGGCTAGCATCCTTTTTTCTAACTCTACTCATTACATTGTTGATAGAAAATATAAATTACAATACTGGCTGCTTCGATGTATTTGTGCATAAGCTAAATTGAATTAAATGATGTGTATTTTGTTAGATTTTTTAAAATCCTTTTTTAGAAAGAACTCAAGGCGGCAGACTTACTATTGTTCCTGTCCCTATTTTCCCCAACAACAACCTTTTGAGTGGATTGCGTTGAGAGAGAGTGACTGACCCAGAATCACCCAGCTAGCTTTCATGCTTAAGGCAGAACTAGAACTCACAGTCTCCCAGTTTCTAGACCAGCATCTTAACTATTATATCAAAGTGGCATGTTGGAATAGAAATGTATACAGTTGCTATGGTTGCAAATTGCAAAGAAGGAAAACATGATGGAAATCTTTTCAGCACTCTTTACCTTCTTAAGCGTCCTTAACCTTAAGCCTAAAACTGTGTAATTGCTTTTTATTTATATAAAAATTCTGATACATTTCTCTTTTGGTTGTGCCTAATGTTTTTATGGCATCTTTTCTGGGAAGGAAAGACTTATCCTAATCGTCATTTCCTTCTTTCAAAATGGAAGGGATTAAAAACAATGCTTTATTTTGTTAATTCGCATATTGATTTTCAGGATCATTTTTTTTAAAAAAAAAAATCTGAAATGTTTCCACATATTACTAGGGTATCTCTTTCTCAGTGGATGCCAGCAAATAAAGTATATCATTCTATACATTAAAATTTAAAGGGAAGCCTGAAGATGGAGGCATATGAGAGAAGAAAAAGACAAAATATAATTTTTAAAAGGCAGAACTCCTTCCTCTGGGTTAAGGGAGAGCAAATATTGCACTAATAGCAATAGCAATAGCACTTAGACTTACATACAGCTCCACAGTGCTTTACAGCACTCTCTGAGCGGTTTACAAATGTCAGCACATTGCACCCAACAATCTGGGTCTTCATTTTACTGACCTTGGAAGGATGGAAGGATGGGTCAACCTTCAGCCCATCAAGATCGAACCCCTGGGCTGTGGGGAGAGTTAGCCAGCAATACTGCATTCTAACCACTGTGCCAGCAAGGCTCTTAATGTTTTTCAAACTTGGCAACTTTAGGATTCAATTCTGCTGTCTGGGAAATTCTGGGAAATCAAAGTCCACACATCTTAAAGATGTCACATTTGAAAAGCACTGCACTAAATCGTACCCATTCAGTTTAGACGGTTAAGAGCTACATATACAGAAATAAAGAGGGGACATAGGCCAGAAACCATTTTACATTTTTTGTTTAAAATGTTCCCTTTGTCAGCAGTGCTGGAGCTGCAGCTGTCGTTTTTTTTCCTTAAAAATGGCAAATATTTCTGTCATTTTTAATGAAAAAAAAATGATTGCAATAGCTGTGTTGTATTCACATTTGAGTACAAATTTTTTTTTTATATGTTCGAATGTCTAAAATTCTTCAACATAGCTGCCTCTTTTCCCAAAATTTGTGGTTGATCTCCACTGCTGTTCCACCCATCCCATGACTGCGGTAAAAAGCTGTACCTGGGAGCTGTGTTTATGCCCCTGTGTCCTTTGGGGCATACTTTTGCAATTGACTCTGAAGTGCCACACATCTAATAATAATAACTCTGATTTTGTCAAAAGTGAAAGGAAGGAGAGAGTTGTGGAACAAGAGACAAATTCTAGTTTAGTCCCAGTAATCACTTTCAGCTTTATATAGAACAATCTGCTGAACCAATCTATATATGGGATAAGAGATGGCTTCTTTGCTGGCTGAGGAATTCTGGGAGTTGAAGTCCACCAGTCTTAAAGTTGCCAAGGTTGAGAACCCCTGCTGTAGTGTCAGAGCTAATAATAAGAGTCCAACTGGGGAAATGTAAAGCCTGAGAAGCTCTGATTTCACCCGTGGAAATACTTTATAAGAGAAATTCTTACATACATCTTCCTATTTCCACCTCTCATGTTGAAGTTCGAAAGGAAAGCTCTGTAAGATTGTATTGCTTCACATTTTGCTCCATGTTGCATCTCAAACATATTTCTTGTACAGGGCATTGAAGTTACTTGGTTCACACCTAACTCTCAGCCAAATCTCTCATGATTTGTCAACCCACCCATTTTAGCCCAGCCCATTATAAGAACACTATATGTATTTATTTATATGTTTTTATTATTATTATGGTTCGTCACACAGTCAACCAGATGTTTAGAACTGGGTCTGGCATTTCTATCAACCTATCAAGTCCTTCCCAAGGACCTGGTGTAGGCAGATGTTTGATAGTGTTAAAGGTATTGTCACAGGATGCAAGCTGTTCCAAGTAAAGCTCTCTTTTACAATTGACTGATTGTGATGCTGATGGTATTCAGTGGTGCTCCAGATGTTTGGGGATTGCATCCAAGGCACATATTACTATTGGTACAAACTTTGCCTTTTTTGCCACAGTTATTTTACTTCTGTTTTCTGTTGTCCTTTTTTAATTAGAGGGTGGTGTTATTATTTTACTACTGAAATGTATATGATATTCTGCTCTTGCCAGTCAAGAGTCAGTTAGATTGACCCTTGTGTAACACAATGTACATTTATACTCTACAATATATTCTATATGTACACAGAGAATGGAAGGTGTAATTAATAATACTAACTGTATGCATAATATTTCACTCTGGAGTATTGACACAAATTGTTATATTTGGCCTTATTCTTTGAATCGGCCAGTATTATCTCCATTAGCTCCACAAGAATTGGAGCTAAGGTTTTTATATCAGAAGTTCGATTTGAACTAGGGACTTTCAAATGCAAAGCTCAGTCTCTTAGCTATTACAATACACCGTATCTCATTTAGACTATGTTTGGTACTCTGAGTCATGATCCTGTTCTGCTTCTGGGTCACTGCATCAAAAGTGAGATTGGATGCCTTGTAACAGTACACTCTAGCATGCTAATTGCACTTGGGCAACTCCTGCCATAGAAATGGGATACCAGATCCATTAGGCAGACACTAAGCATTCAGAAAACATGCAGCACATTATCTCACATGCATAATAGACAGGGATGCCTATTAGCACAACACTTGGTCAGCTGCAAAGTCTCAGCACTTTTTTTTTTGGTCTGATTAACAAATTAGGGCCCAATAGGTAGACTTTCTTTCAACAAAGTCATAAAAAACAACAGCAACAATCTGTCTATATTGCTAAAACTGCTAAGCTTAAAAGTATTTGCAAAATGTTTCAGCACATTCACTAATCCAAACACTTCATGCAGCACTTATACAGTGTTGGCTCTTAGGTACAGTTAGATAGTTAAATACATGATTTTCAATATGTCTTAAATCAACATTGATTAGCATTGATTTGTACTACTGATTATTTTTCAACATAGTGATACTTTCAGATTTAGAAAGTATTTTGTAATAAGTTTTATAACTTTTGGAATAGGTTATACTATATATTGTGATTTCTCGGCTATTTTTTCTTTCCATTCAATCATGTCCAATTCTTGGAGTGCCTGGACAAGTCCCTGCAGAAGTGGCTTGCCATTTCTTCCTTCCTAGGGCTGAGAGAATGTAATTTAACTGGTCTAAAGTCATCTAGCTGGCTTTGTGCCTAAGGCAAGGCTAGAATTCAGTTTCCTGGTTTCTAGTCTGACGCCTTAACCACTATACCAAATTGGCTTTCGTTTCCAGCTATAGTATTATGCTAAATTCTTTATGGTTGCACCGCCTCACGTAGACCTGCTATGCAATTTGAAGGTCGCCCTAGACGCACAACACCTGCTTCATAAGTAGCTGGCAGTTGTGCCTAGGAGGGCCTTTGCATAGCTTTATAGTTGTGCACCTATTGCACCTGTTCCTGGATCAAGAGGCTCTGCTCACGGTCACTGATGCCCTAGTCCAGGGGTCCCCAACCCCTGGTCCGTGGACCAGTACCAGGCCTCGGCATGCCAACAACCAGTCCGCACAAACAAGCAAAAGCCCATCCACAGGATGCAGGCAGCACACAAAACCACGCACCCTCCAGTCTGCGGAAAAACCTCTCTCTCCCTGGAACCAGTCCCTGGTGCCCAAAAGGTTGGGGACCTCTGCCCTAGTCGCCTCCAGATTGGACTACTATTATGCCCTCTACATGGGGCTGCTCTTGAAGAGTATCCAGAAGCTTCAACTGGTACAGAGCAGTTATATGTGCTCTGCAAGCTGCATTGGCTGTCAGTTTGCTTCCAGGTCCAATTCAAGGTATGGTTTTTCACATTTAAAGCCCTTCAACTATTATGGCTACCCATCTCACAAATGCAATTCTGGGCAGCTAACAGAGTCAAACAATACATTATAAATACAACATAAAATACATTTTTGTTATTTGATATGATTATTACACTGAACATTTTAAAAAGAACTATAATTGACCTAGTGCATCTTAATGATTATATTTGACTTGTATTTGGACTTGACTTGGATTTGACATGTACTTCAAGAATGTCTGTGAGCAGTTTCTTTTTGAAAAATGTGATATATATAAATAGATGATCTGTAAATAAGTATTGCTTCTTGTGAACTGGAAATAATGATTCCATTAATGGAGCCTTAGATCATATTATATACTCTTTTACAGTTGTATAACACCACTAACTCACATTTAGCTTGTGACCTAAGATCCATTTCTTATTAAGTTGATTACCTTATGACCTAAGATTCATTTCACACTAAAGTCAGCTACCCCATTATATACCCCTGTGTTTGATTCCCCCGCCGCCTCCCAAAAAAAACAGAACTTTCTAGTTTGTTATATTTCAGGTAATATTTTATTCTATTATGGTAATTTGGAATATTATTACAGTACTATCTTCTGAAGTGTTACTTATTTTTCCTAGTTTTCTGTCCTATGCAAATGTGATAATTTTCTCTGCTTCATTTAAGTAGCTGATAAAAGATATTGTAAAACTATTGGTTTTGCAATCCTCTACTCAAAACCTCTTTTCAGTCTAATAAGAAACTAATTAATGATCATCTCTTGAATATGCTTTTCAGTTAACTGTGGCACTATAGTCTAACAGTGCTATAAATTATATTTTACCAAATACATTAGATTGTATTATCAACTGAGTTGCTGAAATCAAGATAAAGTAGACCACTAGCATCAATAGAGCTCATTAATCTAATTACCCAATCAAAAGGTATGATTAAGAGATAATCTGGGCAAGATCATGCTGGTTTCTGTCTTGCTATTACCAACTTCTCATCACAATTCTTACAAATTACTTTGCCATGATTTAATGATTTTCCTTAGTACTGAAGTCATATTCCAATATTCTATTCTTGAATATAAGAAAAACTTTTGCTTCTCCCTCATGCTTGTAGCTTTCATCTTGTTTCTCCTGAGAGTACTTCAACAAGTACTTTTATGCTGCTAGTATCACTTATTTTTGCTATATAATAGATTGATCATTAATCATTTTTTTATTTTAAATGTTTCTGTAAAATATTATTTTAATTCAGGAACTTCCATGTCCTTTGCCAAATGTCTCTGACAAAGAAATGGAAGAAGTAATAACTATGAAGTCAACGGAAGATTCTCAGGAGTCCATGAGAATAGCCTGGCGTTACCAGAACAAACCAAAGCAGGAGGTAAATAATATTTCACAATTTTATTGTAAACTATCAAGTTTTTAAAAGGAAATTCTACATTAACAAACATAAAACAATGTTTGAATAATCTCTGAACATTATACATGAGGGATATATGATGTCAGTATAGAGCATTCTAAAACTTTTTTTAAAATGAATATTCTTTGAACAATCTTAAAAGCATTCTGTGAATTGTTGTTGGCTTTGGATCAGTTTAGTTTTGCTATCCAAACTAATATTCTGTTCATGGATTGAGAGGAAATGTTGACTTTGAATATTACACTGAGATAATTGGGAAAGAAATCAGTACAAACCTTTTCAATAAAAATTGATAGTGCACATGAGCTTTTAGCATAGAGGTTCTTGAAAGTTGTTTAATATAACATTGTTGAAGTTGGACTAGTAGTACTCGCAAAAAACAAGAGCGGAGGTCAAAATGGACCAAATGGTATGCTTACTCTAATCTATCTTAATCTGTTAAAAGAATGAATTAAAGATTAATGTAAGGATAGATCAGTGGTGGGATTCAAATATGTGACCAACCGGTTCTCTGTGTGGATGCCGCTTCCAGAAGTCCATTCTGGGCTTGGGCAACAAAAAATTAGCTACCGGTTCTGCCAAACTGGTGCGAACTGGCTGAATCCCACCACTGGGATAGATGATGTTGAAGCCATTTAAAACAGAGTGAAAAGACTTATGTTACAGTGTGCCATGGAAGTGCATGGAAATATTATTAATGGAAGTATGAAAAATAATTCTTGCTAAAATGAGGGGGGGAAGCATTAAAGCGATTGCTGCAAAATGAAAAGCTTGAATTATAAGATAAGCTTGAATTGTAAAATGTTTTCCATGAATATGGAGCTGAAGATTGGTTACTGAATGTTAATAATAAGGTATGTGAGAGAATAAATGCTTAGCAAATTATTCAACATTGGGCAGAAAATTAGACAAGAATGTATGATATCTCCTTGGATGTTTAATAGATGGATCAGTGAATGTATAAGATATATTTCTAGTCACATTAGATGTATGTTGATTGAGACCTGGATGTGTATATAGTTTTTATACAGCTAATGCTATATTGCTGATTGAGATCCCAAATTATTTTCAGTGAATGTTGGATGGATTGTATGATGCAATAAGAACTTCAACATTATTATATGCAAGATCATAGTTGTTGGAAATTATAAATAAATGGGAAAAGGAAGCAAATAAATGAATTTGTGTAAATAGAAATGTTTACTAAAGATGGGGAAATTAATGAGAAAAAGTTGTGCAAATGGTGACATGATAAGTGGATGGTATAGGATGATCTGTTGCAAAGAAAATATTTGTTAAAACAAGCAAAACTCTATAAGAACATGTTTCTTCCCTCTTTATTATATGGAAGTTGGAATTTATGTGAGGAGAAACAGAAAGAAATTGTATTCTAGGGACATGAGGTATTCAAGAAGTATGCGAGGTAAAGCTAGGGGAGGTACATTCAATAATTAAAGAGTAAGAAATGAAGATGCTGAATACAAAATGATCATTTTTAAAAAACAGTGTTTAGGTAGTTTAGTCATAAGTAAAATGAATGATGACTGAATCACAAGACATATGTAAAGAATGAATAGTTTATATGAGTGTTTTGTAGTTGCCTACACACACATACACACACACACACACATTTAGACAGAAACTGGCTATTTGGACCAGAACAAAGCCAGCATTTGAATAAGTAGTATTTTCAGTTCACTAATACAGAAAACTAGTTATTCACCCACATGTATGATCCACAGAGAGCATGACTTTTAACTGTGGTTCTTAGGTTGGTCATTAATAATACTCTCCTCATTCCTAACTATGGATTTATTTTTGTTCTTTCCCTGATGTAGAAAGGGCATCTCTGACAGTGACTGGAAATGACAAGAATTACACATTAGGCACTGAGAATAGTAAGAGGGAAGTCAAGTTTTCACTAAAAGTTTGTGTTTTGGCACGTTTTAGAATGAGGCTTTGTAGAGGCAATGCAGACATGACCAAATAATTTCATTTATACTGGCTTCCCTCCAGGATTTCCATAAAGAGTTAGGATTTAATGACTCTCTTAAAATATAACAGGGTTTCACTAAAAAAAAAAATCATAGTCAAATATTTAAACTAAAAAAGAATATATTGTTGTAGTACTCTCCTATAAACTTCCCATTTTGTTTTATTGGTTTTATTATTCTGATATAAATCAGATTCAGTTTTATTCTAAAAAATAAAATTGAAATAAGACAAAGTCGTTTTATATGGCTTGGCACATTTAATTTTCTTTGTGACTGTACAAAGTTGACTAAACATTTCTATCCAAGAAATTATCTGTACGTGGTAAAATGCCAAGAATACCCTGTAGGACAATCATATAATCTCATCTGCATTATTAATATGAAGCTTCTGATGGGTACAACCCTTGTGTTCACTCCTGAACTTCTGTCTGGAAAATTAAATAGCAAATTAACTGCAGTTCCTAAATGACCTTGGAGACTTTATCTCTGAATATACACTACTTTATATCATTGTTTTTCCATCTTTGTTCCTCTCATTCTCTAGCTGTTTCAACCTTTGCACTTTGTTCAGCTAGAATAAAAACTTCAAGCAAGAGCTTTTTAAAATCCTTCTTTTCATAGCACTCATTACTCCCAAAGATCAATGAAATTCTTAAGGGTGATGCTCTATTAGTTACAAAGTTGCATAGCAATGTAAATATACATAAATGAAAGTGGTGTGTATCTCTGGCCTAGTATCTATTCCTGTGTTCATAGCTGCTTTTACTATCCCCGTTTTCATCCACATTTAATCAGTCTGAATTATATTCTGTTTTTCAGATGCATAAAGAGCAGCCAGAATAGACAAATTCTAATGTTTTGCTTCCTTTTGATTTTATTATTTTATATTTTAGACTATGGCAAAATAATGCTAAGTGAAGTGATTGGAGCACTACTTTAATTTGCCCTGAATGCTGCAAGGTCAAAAACTTGAACTGAAAGACAGTTGAAAAAATTAAGGGTTAGGGTTAGTGATAATTCAGTTCAATGTATTGTATTTGATTTCTTTTTTCCTTTGGTCTTTCTTTGTTATATACTGTGTGCAGGTAGACACACGGACACACAAACACACACTATACACACATATCCTTACTCTATGTTTGTTTGTTTGTTTGTTTTGCAGGTATTTTATAACTACTTTTTATTAGTGTCTAATTTCCTGTCACCGTCTTCTACTAAATTTTGTTGAAGCAGCATCACTTCCCCTGCATCCTCTGATCATCTTGTAGAGCAAAGTTCAAAGGCTGTTTTCTAGAGCCAATACTGTCATTGCTCCAGTACAAAATAACACCAACTATAGTTAGTATTTTTAAAAATATATAATAAAGCAATTATCCTTGATTAGAGGTACTGCAGTGGTAAATGCTTCTTTGAGAGTAGCTCCCCCAACTCTTAAAAGACATTGTGGTTTATCCTTTTTGTGAAGTCAGCCTTCAGTTCCAAAGTGTCTTGGAGAATAACAGAGTTGGAATGAACCTTGGAGGTCTTCTAGTCCAACCCACTGCTCAAGCAGGAGACCCTATAAAATTTCAGACAAATGTTATGCAATCCTTAAAGACCTCTAGTGATGGAGCACTCACATCTTCTAGAGGCAAACCATTCCACTGATTAATAGTTCTCACTGTCAGGAAATTTCTCCTTAGTTCTAGATTGCTTCTCTCTTTGAAAAGTTTCTATCTGCTACTTCTTGTCCTGCCTTCTAATAGGTTGGCCCCCTCTTTGTGACAGTCCCTCAGATATTGGAAGACTGCTATCAGGTTACCCCTAGTCCTTCTCTTCGTTAGACTAGATATACCCAAGTTCCTGCAACCATTCCTCATATGTTTTACCCCCAATCCCCTAATCATTTTGTTGTTCTTCTCTGCACTCTTTCTACAGTCTTAATATCATTTTTATATCGTGGTGACCAAAATTGGACGCAGTATTCCAAGTTGGTCTTACCAAAGCAGAATAAAGCGGTTCTAACATTTCATGGGATCTTGATTCCATCCCTCTGTTGATGCAGCATAGGATTGCATTTGCTTTTTTGGCAGCAGCAGCATGCTGCTGGCTTATATTTAATTAGGACTCCTAGATAGCCTCTCACAGTTACTCCTGTTGAGCCAGGTACCACTATTCTATACCTGTGCATTTGGTTTTTCTTGACTTACGTTTAAGTATAAACCTTACGTTTCACACCACCAAATTGTAAAGCTTACGTTTCACACCACCATATTGTATTTTGTTGTATAGAGCCTGGTATTCCAATCTGTCAATATCCTTCTGTATCTTGAGCCTATCTTCTAAAGTGTTGGCTACTCCCCATAGCTTGGTGTTGTCTGCAAATTTGATGAGTTTCCCTTCTATCCTCTCATCTAAAGCATTTATAAAATTGTGAAGAGTACTGGACCTGACCCAGAACCTTGCGGTACGACACTGCATACTTTCCTCCAAGTAGAAGTAGTTCCATTGAGGACTATACATTGAGTGCAGTTTGTCAGGCAGTTATGAATCCATCTGATGGTGATGCTGTCTATCCCACATTTTTCTATCTTTCCAAGAAGTAGGTTGTGGTCCATTTTATCAAAGGCCTTACTGAAGTCCAAGTATACTATGTCCACAGCATTTTACTGGTCACTTTGTCAAAGAATGCAATAAGTTTTGTCTGGCATGATCTGTTTTTGACAAGCTCATATTGGCTTCTAGTAACAGCATTATTTGTTTTTAATTGTTTGCCGATCTATTGCTTCCCAGGTAATGTCAGGCTGATTAGACTGTAGATTCCTGGATTCATTTTTTTTCTCTTTCTGAAGATGGGAACCACATCAACTCTTTACCAGTCCTCTGGTAGTTGCCCAGTGCTTTGAAACATGCAGGAATCTTTGAAACATATGGTTCAGTGATTCTGAGATCCTGTCTGTCAGCTTCTTCAGAACTCTGAGATGTAATCTGTCAAGTTCTGGTGATTTGAACTTGTCTAGAATGGATAGGTGTTGCCTTACCATTTTCTTCCTATTTTGACTTGTAACAGTTTATCTGATTATTCTAACAGATTATCTAGACCAGGGGTGTCAAATTCAATTTCATTGAGGGCCGCATCAGCATTGTGGTTGCCCTTGGGGGGGTGGGGGTGGTGGCTGGGGTGAGTGCGGTCTACTGGGTGGGCGTGGATGGCATGGGCATGGCCTACTAGGTGGGCATGGCCAGCTTGATGTCACTTGCATCAGGGGCGCCTGTGCGGGCCTGGGCAGGACTGGGACGGATCTGAGGGTCTCCGGCAGAGGGGGGTGGGACCGGGGCGAGCGCCAGGGCATGGTCCACTGGAGGAACCACACCATCCCTCTCAGGCCATACGGGGGGGGATAGATGGTGGCACGGACTGCCCGGAACCGTGGGTAGTAGAGGTCAAGTGCCCAGCCGGGCCCTTGAGCTCCCACAGCCCTGCCTAGCCCAGCCGCACTTCCCCGAGGGGGTGCCCAGCTGTGTTTACCTCCTCCTCGAGGCTGCTGCTGCTGTGCTCGCTCTCCTTGGCCAGGTTGCTCATGGTGGTGCAGGAGGGCAAAGTGCATGGGTCAGAGTGCATGGGTCACTCCCTCTCCATGTGAGGAGACCTGGTTTGTAACCAAAGCATCCTCAGCAATAGGATGGGAGACCATCAGGAGATGGCGAAAGGACAACAGGGCTGCTGGTGGCCAAGTGCTAAGGCAGGACTTCCCTCAGGCCCTCCCTCCCTCTCGTTCCAATCTCCCTCCTTCCTTTCTCCCTCCCCTCCTTCCCTGCCTCCCTCCTTTTTATTCCCATCTCCTTCCTTCCCTTTCTTTATTCCTGTTTCCCTCCCCTCCTTCTTTCCCTCCCTCCCTCCCTCTCTCTGTGCCCAGGAAGGGACAAGGGGAGGGAGAGGGGTTGGCAGCGCTTCTCTCAAAGAATAACAGAGTTGGAAGAGACCTTTGAGGTCTTCTAGTCCAACCCCAATCTCTTCTTAAAAGCCTCCAGTGATAGAGCATCCACAACTTCTGAAAGCAAGCCTTTTCACAGTTGTTTTCACAAGTCCTTAGTTCTAGGCTGGTTTTCTTCTTGATTAGTTTCCATCTATTATTGCCTTCTAATGCTTTGGAAAATAGGTTGACCCCTTCTTCTCTGTGGCAGCCCATTAAATATTGGAACATTGCTATCATGTCACCACCCCTAGTCCTTTTCACTAAGCTAGACATACCCAATTCCCACAAACATTTGTCATATGTTTTAGCCTCCACCCCCCTAATCATCTTTGTTTACCATCCATTTAGACCAGATGGTCCCCCTGATTCAGTTTATAGAACAGTGGCCATGAGCAGAGCCTTCTCAGAGACAGCACCCCAATTATAGAACTTTCTCCCAAGGAAAATATGAATAGTGCATCCCTCACCCGTTTAGAGGCAACTCCAAACACACTGTTCAGCCAGGCATATGTAGAACAACAACATATTTTATGGTCAAACAGCACTAAGTAAATTACTACTAATATTTTTCTTTCTTAAAATACACACTTTTAGTATTGTTTTAAGCAGTGCTGGTGATGCTTTACAATAGCTGTCTTTGAGAGTTTTCTTGTAAACCACCCGATTTCTCCGAAACATTTAATTTTGAATTAGATGTTGATTTAATAAATTAGGCAGAAGAAACAAATGTTTAAATACATCTAAATCCCACAGACCTACTGCCTCCTAGGCGCATACTGCAGAAAAAATAAGGCATTCCATTTCTAGCCAGCATAGCCACAGGATGATGAGAACTGTGCTCCATGACACCCAAAAGACATTAGTTTGGGTAAGGCTGGATTAAATTACAAAAGAGCAGATGAGAGGAAGTAGAAGCAAGAATTGTCTCCGACAAAATAATTGGCGGGGGGGGGGGCAGTTGACTTGGCCTTTTAATTTCAACTCACGCCAATTCCTCTTAACTTCCCATTCAATCCAAAGAGTTCTATTATCGGCTGGATTTTAGGGAGGGGAGGCGACAAGAATAAACCACAAAGCCAATCTGCGAGTTTGCTCTCTCGCCTGCCTGCACACCACCTCTCCGAGGCAACATGTGTGTGTGTGTGAGAGAGAGAGAGAGAGAGAGATCCCTTTTTTGTAAGTTTGTTTACTCTGCAATGCTTCCCGTTCCCCACACTTTCGCTTCCCTGCTGGCTCAATCTCTCTCTCTCTCTCTCTCTCTCTCTCTCTCTCTCTCTCTCTCTCTCTCTCTCTCTCTCTCTCTCTCATACACACACACACAAAACCCCTCTCCCTGCTTTCTCCCCCTTCTTGCTCTTTTCCTCCGGCTGCAACTGAACGGAGTGGGAGGAGGTTAAAAAAAAGAGAGGGGGGGAGAAAGGGGGAAATTCCCCTTTTTTGTAACACCTCAGCTTCCTCCTCATCCTCTTCCCTTTCCCTCCCTCCCCCTCTCTCTCTCTCTCTCTCTCTCACACACACACACACACACACACACACAGAGAGAGAAACCCTTCCTGCTTTCTCCTCCTTCTCACCCTTTCTCTCCAGACGCCACAAAGGCTCACACATTGCCGGCCGCCAGCAGTTCCAGACTGCGGCTCTGCATCCGGCGTGAGTGCTGCTTTCCCCTCTCCGGCCCTACTACGTGGCGGAGAGGGCGACCGGGAGCCAGCTGACGCTCGGCTTGTGCCACCACATGCTCCCATCTCCACGCCTTTCATCCCACAGGCTGGGCATGCCCTGGGCGCTAGGCTTACAGAACGCCATGGCCTGAGCGAGGAAAGGCCCGGCAAAGCAGGGCGTGACAGGGTTAGGCTGGAAGGGGCGGGGCGGGGTGAGGCAAATTAGCTGCTGCTGCCCAGCCCCCGAGCGTTGCCGTTTCATGTGTGTGTGCCGGGGGGGCACCAGCCAGCTTGGGGTGGGCCAGGGCTGTCCCACTTCTGGGATAGCCCCGGGGCCAAATCTGGGCCCTTTGCAGCCCGGATCCGGCCCGCAGGCCTTGTGTTTGACATGTCTGATCAAGACCCTTTTCAGCAGGGTTTCCAACCTGATTATAGCTCTGAGATAGCTTTGGTTGTGCTTTTTAATATCCTTTGGCAGACTCAGCATGAAATAGTACATCCATCATGGCCTCCTTGATCTTTCAGCGGCTTTTGATACCATCAACCATGACTTTTTTCTGTACTGAGCTAGGAGCTTCGGAGTGGGGATTACCCACTTCTCCTTCCTTTGAGGCTGGTTCCAGACATTCTTTTGGAGAAAGAGATCTAGCCCTAAGCACTATTCTGAATTTTGCCTCAGGGCTGAATTGCCTTCTCACTCAATATTCAACATCTACAGTATACTGCTGAACAAGATCATTTTTTCAACATATGATAAAATATCATCAGTATACTATGATATTCAATTACACTTCTCTACCCTGCCAACCAAGTATTGCTGTCAAGATTCTTTCCCACTGTTAGAGACAGTGGGATCTGAATAGAGAACACCAGCCTTTAGCTCAACTTTAGCAAGACATGAGTGGCTGTGGGTTTTGGATTCCCAGGATCTAATGATTTTCCACTTTGAATGAAGTAGCACTACCTCAGATAAAAGTGGTGGGTATTTGGGGAATCCTTTTGGTCTCAGAATTCCTGCTTGAAGAGTAAGTTCCAGTTATGGCTTAAGAGACCTTTGCACAAATCCATTTTTTTGTAAACTGTTCACATTTTTAGATTGGATCACTTATATTTTAGTTACCTCCTCTTTGTGTGTTTGCAGTACACTCTACATGGAGCTGCCCTTGAAGAACATTCAGAACTGAGACTGCCCAGACCTAGGCAGTTCTGAACACACTACATGTAACTTCATTGCTTTATGAGCTATACTGGCTTCCACTAAGTTTCTAGTGCAATTCATCTGTAAAGCCCAACATAGCACAGGGCCAGGTTATTTGAATGACTGCCTGTCTCTGATTGTGCCTGCTTATCACACTATATCTGGGAGAAATGGCATGCTCTGAGTCCGTTTTTGCTCTCCTATTCATTTTTTGCTTAGTTAAAAATGATTAAATCATCAACATCTCTTCCACATTCATAAATAAGCATTGCTGATAAAATAATTTGAAAAGTTTTACATAGTTTTATTATTTTGAGAGAACTGGAATGAATCTAGTGAACAACTACTTAAATGGGAGCCAGCAGTGTGTTGCAGCTGCCAAAAAAGCCAACGCAGTCCTAGGCTATATCAACAAAGGGATAGAATCAAGATTACGTGAAGTGTTAGTACCACTTTATAATGTTTTGGTAAGACCACATTTGGAATAATACATCCAGTTTTGGTCACCACTATATAAAAAAAGATATTGAGACTCTAGAAAGAGTGCAGAGAAGAGCAACAAAGATGTTTAGGGAACTGAGGCTAAATCATATAAAGATCAGTTACAGGAACTCAGTATGTCTAGTCTAGTGAAGAGAAGAACTAGGAGTGACATGATAGCAGTCTTCCAATAACTGAGGGGCTATGACAAAGAGGGGGCAACCTATTCTCCAAAGCACCTGAAGGCAGGATAAGAAGTAACCGATGGAAACTTATCAAACAGGGATCCAACCTAGAACTAAAGAGAAATTTCCTGACAGTGAGAACTATTAATCAGTAGAACGGCTTAGCTCCAGAAGTTGTGGGTGCTCCATCACTAGAGGGTGGACAGTCATTTCTCTGAAATGGTAGAGAGTCTCCTACTTGAGCAGGGGGTTTGTCTAGAAGACCTTCAAGATCCCTTCCAACTCTGTGACGTATAGTGAGGGTGGAAAGTACTGGTGAGGAAATTTCTCCTAGTAATATTATCATCTCTTGTTGCCTTAAAACCTGTAAAGCTTTAAACAGGATTTCTTAGTTGTAATTTAGCAATTCTTGTTCCATATGCACAGTTTGAGCTCCAAAGTCAAAAAGTTTGGGAGGCAGTTTTAACTATTTTCTATAATTGGCTAAACATGTGAAATTCAAGCTTAAAAGATTGATATGTTTATAACAAACATAGTTTTCACGTGCCACTTTATCTCTTTTATTCTTCCCCTTTTTAATGAATGAACCTCTTGTCTTCTTAGGGCAATATATAAACTGTCACAGCATGAAATCAATTTTATGCCTTGATTCATCCTAAAACTGAGTATTTCTAGCACATTAGTATTGCAATCAGAAACATTAATAGCAGACAGGACTACAAAGGCATATTCTGTTCCACGGTAATGTAGCTTATTTCTCCTTGTGCATGGTAGTTTATGGAACCCTATTTATTCTTAAACTAAATTTATTATCTTATATTTAAAGGAAACACATTTTTCCCCCTTTTTTGCAGCCTCTGTGGTCATGCTGCTGCTGCTAAGGAAGATTATTCATGCTTACTTGATTCAGGTGGGCTTTTTGCAAGCTTCTCCACTAGTCTTGGGAATGTGGTACATTGAAGTCTATTCATTGACTTCTAACATAGACAGGCTTTTATTACCTAGTGTTTTATTGCAGCCAAATCCTAGGTCTCCATGCCATTGTAGGCACTGTGCTCATTCTTTAAAATCAAGAAAGGTTATCACCTACCTTAATCCATGCAATTGTATGGATTAGGGACACCAGTGTTCCCTAGGATTCTCAAAGAGGATCCTGGAAAATTCTTGTTTCTTCTTTTTTACTGTTCTTACTGAATTCTCTTGGGCCTCAGTAAGGATTTGCATCTGAAATGGGCAACCTGGAGCTTTTCTCAATGAAGACATCAGATCAAAGTTCAGTTAGTCAAGGCCTTTCTAAAACATTAAGGGGGTTTGGGCTTACACAATAAAAAGATGAGCTCTGGCAGAGATTGCAGTAAAAACATTCTATCAGTAATCCGGATAAAGAATAGATTATAGGGCAAAGAACAGCCCTTGTTTAAATTGCTTTGAGAAGTCGAAAACTAAATAAATTGGAACTTGTGATTTATTTTCCACAATGCACATATTTGGTTTTAGTTTTAGTTTAGTTTTAGTTTCAGTATTTAGAATTGGTCTATCATATGACCGTATTTACTGTGATAGCTAAAAATCGGAAAACATCTACCATGATATTCAAATAATGCTTAATATCTAATACTCTGTCCTATAATACAAATAGTAAGTTTAAAAATCATTTTACTATTATATTTGTCTTAAAAATACTAAGTTTTATATTCTTTTAATTAAGCAATAATTAACTTCTTCATTCATTTTGTTTTTAAAAAAATACAATGTTCAATTTTGATTTGCTATTTTTTAAAATCCATAACAAATGTAAGTATTTAACACAAACAGGATTTCTAAAGTTAAATATATAAATATTTAGTGTTCTACCTAGTTCTTTATATATGAATAACCCTCCCATCCACCCCACACACAGTAGTTGGGAGGAATTAACAGACATGTGCCAAACAGTCAATAT
The DNA here is from genome assembly GCA_023970755.1 of Azemiops feae. Lineage (NCBI taxonomy): Eukaryota > Metazoa > Chordata > Lepidosauria > Squamata > Viperidae > Azemiops > Azemiops feae. The sequence goes on along the minus strand of JALGBA010000086.1, from coordinate 655,801 downwards.
TGTAAAATGCTAAACTATATCAAATAGTATACTTTGCCCCCCCCCCACTCCAAACCTCTTTAATTTAAAGAGAGGGCTACTATAACTGTTTATTATTATTTTGTACAATATCAACCTTTAAAAAAAATTATAATCATATCAAGTAACTCCCAATTAATTAACTGAAACTTATTTCAGGTTCATGTGTAAGATAATAGCCATCATTGTTCCCATTTGTTTGAAAAAGATTAGTATAAGAATACAAGATGTATGGTGGAGGTTCCTTAGAAATTTCATTAATGCATCTCTTCAATTAGATATCTCACTAATATTTTAAAAAGAAATCTGAATATGATTCATAACATGTACTGTTTTGCAATTCATTTTACAAATTAAAATATAATACATTACAAAGGAAAAGTACAGTCTTAATCCAGTTATGAGTATTCATATCCCCTATTATACTGAGAACAATCAAGCACTTTTATAAAGGTGTTATATTCCAACAGATTGTGTCAGAGGGGGAACCTTTTCCTTCAATTTCTCTGAAAGACTAGCTCCCTCAAACTCTTTTCTTTTTGATTTGTTGTAAATGCTACCATTTAAGAATTTATTTTTGGATTTGTTTGCTTTCCTGTTCCTTCCCATCCCTGTTTCTTTTTTATCCCATTTCTTTTAGATTAGGTCTTTCAAATGTGTGAAAACTATAAACCTGTAAGTCATTATAGAGACATTTTGGCTGAAAAGCAATATAATGTTTTAAATGTGGAATCCTTGGTGCTCTCTGAGCTAGGTGGGGTTTTTTGCAGATGTGTCATTACCACACTATGTAATGCTTTAAATAACATATCTAGGTAAGGCAGCATTTAACAGTATCAATTCCTTCTTTCTGCAGCAACTCGGCCAAGCCCCACCTTTTTTTGTTTTTGTTTTTTTGCTCTAGAGCAGATGCAGGTGGAGAACAGGGAAAAATCCCATTGTGCAAAAGAAGTTTGTTCAGATAACATAAGCTGTAGCCCAGGGGTGTCAAACTGCCGGCCCGTGGGCCAGATGCATCATAGTGAAACCGCAGCCACCCCATTGCCGGCAATGGAAAAAAAGTTGCAATACGTCGCGACACCTCACATGACGTTGCAAGTTTGACACCGCTGCTGTAGCCGCAAAACAATATGTCCAATATTCAAAGTTGTGTATATATAAATAGTAAGATGTGATTAAGAACCATTTTAGTAACAATCACATAGTCATTGTTTTTAATATTATCAACAACAATTGCATATTTGAGAGTATGAATTCTGGCCTAATTTTATAACCGTTTTATTGAAGCATTGAGAGTTTTTACTCTTCTACAGAGAAGATTCTTACTCATTTAAATGGGTGATTGATTTTGTCAAGCTGACAGCAAAGTGCATGTGTTGAGAAGAGTAAACTGTATGCTGTCCACTGAAGCAGGGTTGATGTGATTTTTGCAATATATTTACAGCTTTATAATGTTATCCTATAGTAATAGATATGTACATTTGATAATTGGAGAAATCCTTCCTCAGCTGGGGAATTGGTTGAGGAGATTCTAGTTCATTGTTACTGGAGAGCCTTCATTTACTATCTATGATTCTAGAGCAGGGGTGTCAAACTGCCAGCCTGTGGGCCAGATTCGCCACGCGGAAGCCGTGCCCATCCCAGCTCTGGCAAGGGAAAAATTCGCAATACATCGTGACACGTCACGTGCTGCGGCGAGTTTGACACCCCTGTTCCAGAGGAATAAATACATTACAAGGATAGTTTTGTTAGAAAGTTGGGACATAAAATTGCTCATGTTGTATCTTACTTGAATGTTAAGTATTAGTAAAGAATTAAAATATTTATTTATCAATCAAATTTATAAGTCTGCTCAGTTCATAACAATTCTGGCCCGCATACAAATTAAAGCACAATACAAAAATGGGGAAAAAAAGATAATAACCCTGGGACCCACATACCCAACACATTCATATAATTCATTCAGAAAACTATTATTTTTTTTAAGAAAGGAGCCAGGTCTTTAAGGTTCGTCTAAAGTACAGCAAGGTTGGGGCTACTTGAACCTACAGAGGCTTATTATTCCTAAGACCAGCAACAGTTTTAAAGATAGAACCTAGAGTATGCCCATTCTGTCGGATAATATTAACTAAAAGACAGTGGGAGAGAGGTGATTCCTCAGCTAGCCAGGTCCTAAATCCAGTTTTGTAGATTAATATACATATACAGTCATGTAAAAAAAAAGTACGCCCTCTTTTTGAGTTCTATCAGGACTTAGTAAAAAAAAAATCATCTGGTCCTTAGCAGTTCTTAAAAGTAGGTAAATACAACCTCAAATGAACAACAGCACATGACATATTGCATCATTAATTTGCAAAAAGAAAGCCAAAATGGGGAAACCATGTGTGAAAAACTGAGTTCATTCTTATAGCTTCCATTAGTATGAAGAGACTAAGTAGCAGGCAGGTGCTGCTAGTCAAGTGCCCTTGATCAGTTGGTCATCAGCAAGTGTGACTACCTCTATAAAAGCTGAAGTTTTAGGAGTTTGCTGGTCTCCAGCATTGAGATGTGTGTTAACACAATGCCAAAGAGGAAAGACATCAACAATGAATTTAGAGAAGAAACTGTTGCTTCCCATAAATTTGGGAAGAGTTATAAGGCCATTTCCAAACAATTTAAAGTCCATCATTCTACAGCAGGGGTGTCAAACTGGCGCCCCACAGGCCTGATGTGTCACGTGCAGGCCACGCCCACCCTGGCTCCACAAAGGCAAAAAACATCGCGATGTGTCACAATACATCATGTAATGCAATTGAGTTTGACACCCGTGTTCTACAGTGAGGAAGATTGTTCACATTAAAGACAGTTGCCAATCTTCCCAGGAGTGGACTTCCCAGCAAATTCACACCAAGGTCAGACCATGCAATGCTCAGAGAAATTGCAAAAATTCCAAGAGTTACATCTTAGACTCTATAGGCCTCAGTTAACATGCTAAATGTTAAAGTTCCTGACAGTACAGTTAGAAAAAGACTGAACAAGTATGGTTTCTTTGGAAGGGTGGCCAGGAGAAAGCCTCTGCTCTCTAAAAAGAACAGGGCAGCACATATTAGATTTGCAAAGTTGCATCTGAACAAATCACAAGACTTCTGTAACACTGTCCTTTGGACGGATGAGACCAAAATGGAGATGTTTGGCCTTAATGCACAGTGCCACATAAAATGATTAAAGTTATTGCTGCTAACGATAGTTCTACAAGTTATTGTAGAAGATGTACTTAGTTTTTCACATACAGTATGGTTTCTCCATTTTGGCTATTTGTAAAATAAATAATGAAGTGGTGTAATATGTCATGTGTTGTTGTTCATCTGAGGTTGTATTTACCTACTCTTAAGAACTGCTGAGGACCAGATGATTTTTACTATGTCCTGATACATAAAATCAGAAAACTCAAAAGAGGGTTTACTTTCTTTTTTTACATGACTGTATATGCACAATTCTTTTTCTTCTCAACCTTTGGTTTGCCTGGGTTTATAAGAAAAGGCAGGTTTGACTTCAAGTTATGTAGCTGACTTGAATATATCAGTATCTCATCACAGAAAAGTACATTAAGGTGGCTATAATAAGCTTTCTATTTAAGTCTATAATACTGTATTAGATCATCAGTGACCAGTAACAAATGCTACATACTTGTATGTCTCCTCAGGAGTTTTGAAATGTCTTAGCTCTGGACAATCTTGAATGAAACAGGTTCAGCATCAGATTTCAGTAGCACAGGTAGACCTCAACCTACGACCACAATTGAGCCCAAAATTTCTGTTGTTAAGTGAGACATTTGTCAAGTGAGTTTTGCCCGATTTTACGACCTTTATTGCCACAGTTGTTAAGTGAATCGCTGCAGTTAAGTTAATAATACGGTTAAGTGAATCACTGCAGTTGATAAATTAGTAACCTAGGTTGTTAAATGAATCTGGCTTTCCCATTGACCTTGCTTGTCAGAAGGTTGCAAAAGGTGATCACATGACCTTGGGATACAGCAACAGTCATAAATATGAACCAGTTGCCAAGCATCTGAATTTTGATCACATGATCATGGGGATGCTGCAAAAGTTGTAAGCTTGAAAAACGGTCATAAGTCACTTTTTTCAGTGCTATTGCAACTTTGAATGGTCACTAAATGAATTGTTGTAAGTCGAGGACTACCTGTAGATGGCTTTGATTACATGGATTCATGATGAACACTAACAGTTAGATGTCAGTAGACATTTTGCCTTTAAAAATCATTGACAATTTGTGTATTATATGCTGTTCTTCAGAGAATAACATTCATTGTATGCTTTTACAGGTAACCCACATACCCTTTTCAAAATTTGGACACTACTTTGATTTATCTAAAACAATGGCTCCAGAACTAATCCAAAATGTTAAATGGGATGGTTTTTTCATTCCTGAAGAAGCAGGCTTGGATATTGATGAAAAGTCATGGTGAGTTCACAATTCTTGGGCAGAAAAGAAGGCTAATTATAAAAATATGTTGACTGGCCAAGAACACAAATAAAACACTTCAGAGTTTGCCAGTATTTTCACTGTATGTTGACTTCACTTCTTAATTGCAAAAAACCTGGGTTTGAAAAAAAAATGCAGTCTTGTTAATTTACTGATAGATACTGTTGGACCTCACCCAAATTTTCTCTCTGTGCCCACAAAATGCTAATATAGTTAACTCCCCTAAATAGCCAACTATAATATTTGGATAGCCTACTTTAAAGGGTTGACTCACTGTTAGACACAAATTAAAAATGAGGAAAACCCTGTTATAATACACACAGTTTAACTGTTAGAAATACTTTTATGTTAGATTTTTTCATCCAGTGTCAGTAGATAAGTATGGTATATGGAAAGGAAGGAAGGATTATGTGAAAGAAAAGAAGAGCTGATTATAGCAGAGACACTTGTTCCGCGGGAAAGAGAGAGAGTTCTGGTGGAGAATTTGCTTTCCCCAAACTACATCAAATGTTGTATTTTTGGTGGGGTTGAATGCTGTTGAATTAATGGAATTACAACTATTGAGATGTGAGGAAAAAACATTCATGGACAACCTGACTTACAGTACGATCTGTAAACTACCCAGAGTCACCTTATCGGGGAGATAAGGCATATAAATTTAATTAATTAATAAAGTGTCCTTTGTGTTCTTTTCATCTCAGTGATCTTAGCCATTAAAAAATCAAGTTGCCTCCACCTGATGTTTTAGCTACCTGGTTCTATAACAACAGTTGGAGCCAAAATAATAAAATAACGGCTGTGGAGTTCTGCATGTAGAAAAGGAGCTTTTAGTTCAACCCGGTGAATTTCAAACTCCCTCCAGATCCAGAGAGTTCCCACCTTTATGTCTGAAAGGAATAGCACTTCCGCAAACATAGCTAATACACAACGTGTAATCCTTCAGGGGTGATAACTTCACTGAAATTTGGCAGAGCTGTAAGAATTGCAGAAATGAGGCTGGGGTAGGCACATGGACTATGGGGTATTTGTCTTCTAAGTCTAGTAGATGTAGATGGGCCTATTCAGGTTAATAATGACAAGGATTCATTTGGTTTGTTGAAGTAGCTCTCCATGGCTCATTGGTGAACTAAAGTGCTAGAAATGCAGGAACTAAAAACAACCAGAATAGTTGTTTTATATGCTGCCACACTGAGCATTTGTTAACTAACCTGTTTAAAGACATTTATTCCTTATCTCTTATATTTGTAAAATTGAATGTTTGAATGTTTCAGCTAATATAAAAATATATTAAATAAAATATTCTGGTTCTCTCTTTAGTCATAAGGCATGTGCTTACACCAGACTGCTTCATTCTATTCAGAAAGTCATTTGTCAACAAGGATACAGTGGGTCCACTTTTCAGGTATTAAACTAACTTCAGATATTTACAAGCATATAAGATACACATTTTTATAATGTCTGAATGGATGATTCAGCAGCAAATATGTTTGATTCCAAGCACTGATAACAGTTTCATAATAATTGTTTTTTAATGACAACTTATGAGAGGCTTCGTTAATGATACTTACATTTTTCATTTATATACTGTATATTTGTGGTTGGGAAAAAATATTAATGTTTAGTGCATAAACGGTTAATTTTACTATCTCATTCTCTCCAAAGTATGATAATACAAAACTCTAGCAGTTGAACCTCTGGTCAATTTCTCCTTAAAATTCTGCATTCTTTCTCTGGTTTTATTTATTTATTTTTGTATTTGTCAAGCAGAATTTTCCTGTTTAATTTAGTTCTCAGCTTATACATAGCTTTACGGGTAAACATGTTTTCCCTTTAGAAGTAGCAGTGCCCTTCTGGATAAGTAAATTGGTCCCTGACAGGCATCTCTGCTTTGGTTGCCATAGCAACAGGCATGTCGTAACAGTTCTCCTAGTACAGCATGTTGAGCTGTTCCTCCAACATGATGACAGGTCCTTTGGAAGCAGAAATTCATAGAATATTAGAAGCAACTGCACCAAAGTGACAAAAAAATCCCGACAGCAGATAGCAAATAAAATGTTCCTGGAAAAGAGGTAGCTTTGTTTGCTTTCCCTTGATACTGTGAAAGAGCTAAAAATAGTATTTAAGTGTGGTCTCTCATTATTTTTACTAGATATCACAAGTGGATGAAACCACTTTTAGGTAAGAACAATAGGCCATTGTATGGATTTTTTTTAAGAAAAGAGAAAACAGTATTCATTATATCAAACTTAATAGTGTTTAAGGACAACTAATAACTAAATGATGATATTGTAAAAGAACAGGAAAATCCTACAAATAGCAGCAAAACAGCAGAATCAACATAAAATAAAATAAAATATAGCCAGAGTACTAACCTATTAAAACAATCAAGTGAGAAGAGGATCACTTATGACTAAGAGCCTTCCTGAAATTTAAAAAAGAAACAGGCTTGGAGCCGTTATGTAGTCATTGTAGTCTCCTCTTAGTTTAAGGCTGTTGAGACAGCCAAAAAAGTTGTAAAAATGGAAGTTCACTTAAGCTGTTTCTATGCTATACCTTGGACTTGTGGTGAAGTGAGATACCTGAGCGTTGTTGTTCCATACATAAGTGGAAGGCAAAATCCAAGCTAATGATTAAGCACTGATTTTTTGAAATTTTATTTACTAAAATAGTGAAATACAAAAGGAAAGTTTCTTTGTCAAATAGTGATTAATCAGTACAGAGAAAAAATATACCAATGATTAAATGAACTAAACATAACCAACCTCACCTCCCCACATTTAATTAGATATATAAATATTTATATTTCAGTTAATTCAGTTAAGTTTTATCTAAACCATGTATCAATGTACTGTGTCATTTGAATTTTAGAAGAAAAAAAACTTAAAAATAAAAAGCACATTCTTAGCTTATAAAATCCAAAGGAAGTAAAATTTAGAACAGTTAAAACCCAGAGAAACAGGCAGCCTAGACAGAAACAAAATAGGTAATGTTTTTTATAGCTGTTCATTTATTAGAACCTTTATATGGCTGCCTATCTTAAGTAACTCTAAGATAGTAACTCTAAAAATAATTGAATGATTGATTGAATGAATGAATGAATGAATGAATGAATGAATGAATGAATGAATGAATGAATGAATGATAATTTAATTAGAAACTAACAGAGTTGGAAAGGACCTTGGAGGTCTTCTAGTCCACAATTAAATGTTGGATTCATTAACTTCCAGAAGCAATTTTTAGTTCTTTTAACTGAGACAAATCATAAGGTAATCTTCAGTACCATTTTTTAATTATATCAATGTATTGATAGAATTATTTATAGTCACTTCAAGCACAGTTATTCACATTTTTATGAAACAGTAGTGTAATATGTATATTATGTATATTACACCAGACACTTGTAATATGTATCTGTATCCTCTAAAAACATTCCAACTGGTTTTTTTTCTCAAAACTGTTTTTTATTTAGGTACTTTTGGAATGCTTAAATTGGTCAGCTGAAAAGATACTTGTGGGGTTTTTTTGTTTTGTTTTGTTTTGCTTTTATATTTCTTAACTCAGAAGTTATTTTCTCTTCATTGCATATAAAATAACAAGTTGCCCCAGAGTTAGTATTTTCTTCTTGAACTTAAAGGTTCCACTAAAATCCTTTTTCTTTTTTCATATTTGATAGAAAAAACAAAGGAATGTGTTGAGAATAGGAATTCAGAGCCTTGGTTCAGTATTATGGGGTGATGATATTTGTTGTACTGAAAATCCAGAAAATCTGCACAGCCTCACCAGATTTATGTATGCTCTACGTGGCCTCCTGAGATCCTCATTATCGGTGTGCATCATCACTGCTCCAACTCATCTGACCCAGGTAGGTTTAATCCAATTACTATAGTCAATCATGTTAGATACACAAAGAAAAAGTCAGTGGATTATTAGTAATCAGAACATGCTAGGGTAATATTACTTAATAGCCTACTTCAGTGGTTCTCATCCTGTGGTCCATGGACGACTGAGGGGGAGGCAATGTCATCACAGGGGTTCCACGAAGGTTTGTTATGATTTAAATCTTGAGTTAAATCTTGAGGATCTGTGGCATGGTCCATGGCCACAAAAGGTATTTAAAGGGGGTCCGTGATGAAGAAAAAGTTGAAAACCACTGCCCTACTTTATTGTGGCCATTTTCTTTTAGTAGCAGATAATTTTCAATTTCTTTTTTATTTCGTATAGCCAAATTAAAGTGGGGTTCTTTGGTAACATTCCCTAGTACTTCATAGTGATTCCTAATGAATTTGATAAAGAGAATTATTAGTGTAATTCCATCCTGCAGTGAAACTTTGTGCTTTCTTCAAATGGCCATTACAGAAAGGAAAGGCATTCTAATGAATGATATTGGATCAGGTGCATGGGATTGTCCAGGATAAGAAAATAGGGAAAATGGAAGATGGTGCTGAATTTGTGATGTGCTTTTAATAATTTATTCTCTAGGAATTATTTTTTATCAAACAAATGACACAAATGTTTTCTAAAGGGAGCACTAAATATTTGGGAATCTACCAATTTAATGAACAATCAAATTTTATGTTTCCGAACCAGCCCCCTCTGTCAAAAGATGATATGTTGATTCTGATTTTGTTTTAGGTTTCTGAAACGTTCTCCACTATGTTGGCGAATGGGCTTTGCAATCCCATATGTTGTCTTTCTGTTTCTAGACCTAAGAATAGGAAATAATTGTTTTAATAATTGTGATGCATTTGTTCCATGGACTAAAACTTAAGAGTTTCTAGGAATAGTTAAATTTCCAGGATCTCCTCTCTGTTAAGACACAACTTAATAGAGTGTTTAAATTGCAGAGCAAGCTGTCATTAGGAGGAGCAAAGCGTCTGAGGTTTTCCTATATTACAGACTACTCAGTTCCCAGAGCCCTGCTGTGTAGTTGTTCCAGTCTCCAAGAAGCCTGTTAAAGAGCCCCCAAGAGCATGTGTCCAGCCCTCCGTGTTAATAGTTAATTGGTGAGGATGGCAAGATGAGAGGACAGCCGAACATGTGGTCTCTCCGTCTCAGGCACTAGTCAGACTTTTTAGTTCTAATAACAGCAGCTGCTCACATTCTCACTACTCAGCTTCTCACAACTCTGTTGCTGGGATTTGTGAGTGGATTAGAAATGTAAAAAGATCTTTGTCTAAAAGACAAACAATTTCCTTTCCCTTCCCTCTTTTATCTATGCTTCTATTTGTACAATACTGTATTGTAAAAGTAATAGATTTATTATTTTAGTAGCCTACCTTTCAGGAAAATTCTTTCCAAGTCATGTCAGATAATTAAGATAGAATACAATCTGCAAATTTAGGATCATAGTTTTTTAAAAAACATTTAACAGTCAAAATATTGCTAGTATAGATAGTGCAATATTTCTAAAACAATTTTTAGAAAATAATTTATGTAAAATATTCTACATAATCCAGTATCTTCACACTTTCTGATCCTATAAACTTAATCTAGTAATTTCTAGTTTAAGTACTTTACAGTATAAAGAAAAGAATATATATAATATGGATTGATAGATTTAAGAAATATTCCAAATCACCAACAATCAAAATTAGCTCTTAAAGAAAAGGAAGCTTACAAAATTGGTTAAACAAATTATAACTAATCCAGATAGAAAATCAGTACCTATCATAACCAGCAATGGAACATAGACTACAAAGATCAGATTGTGTTAGTGATTGTATTAGGTTGTACGATATCTCTTTCAACAAAATAGCATCTGTCTATTAATTAATACTTTCTCCTCATATCAAGCTCTGCCAAATGTACCCTTCAGATGTGTTTTCTTAATCAGGAAAATATATAGTAATGGATCTAGAGCTAGAGTTTAAATAAAGATGTTCATCTGGGGATTGGGGACCCTAAGGAAATTTTTGAAGTTGGAAGTCAGTTAGAGGCACTTAGAACATGTGGAGCTTTGATAATGTAAACTGTTTCCGGAATTCCCCCTTCCCATTGAAACATCTCAGTTTTAAGGAGAGGCTTTTTCTGTGGCTTACAAAAGTATAGTGAAGAAAAGAAGAGACAGAAAAGCACAAATATGCATGAGTGGCAGGCTCTTGATAGTCACAACAATTTGCAAGATGTTTAACAATAATGTATTGGAAATGGAAATTCATATCTTACATCATGTTCTATATTGTTCAGTTCAATTCACAGTTTATTTGTTGAAGTGAACCTGTCTCATAAGAAAATGGACTTGGGAAATATATTACCAATCTATTCTAAAAAATAAAATATTTTCAACTCTATTTTTGTGCCCTATTTTTATATTTATTATAATTATTAAATTATATTAGATTAAAATATAATATTAAACTATTATAATTATATTAATATAAATATATATTTCAGAACAGCTAGTTTTTTAATTCCTTGCATTTTCAAAAAGATAAATAGCATTTAAGTTATTATCTAGCAGTTAATACACTTCAATCAGTTAAATCACTTCAATATTTTTTTCCACATTTAATATAATATATAAACTGTACAGTTCAGCTGAAAAAGAAACTGCAGTCCTTTAAGTGAGGAATTAAAAACTAGAATAATGCTGCATAATAATGCACACCCTTAAACTAATACTTTGTTGAAGCACCTTTTGGTTTTATGACAGCGTTCAGTCTTTTGGAGTAGGAACCTATCGGCATGATGCATTTTGCCTTGGGAATCTTTGCCCAGTCTTCCTTGAAAAGCATTCCAAATCTATCAGATTGTGAGGGCATTTCCTCTGGTTGGGCCATTCCAAAACTTTGATCTTCTTCTGATGAAATCATTCCTTTCGACATATACTTTGGGTTGTTATAGTGTTAAAAGATGAAATTCCTCTTCATCTTCAACATTTTTAGCAGTGATCTGAAGGTTTTGTGCCAAAATTGACTGATATTTGGAACTGTTCATAATTCCCTCCACCTTGACTAAAGCCTCAGTTCCAGATGAAGAAAAGCAGCCCCAAAGCATAATGCTGCCACCACCATGCTTCACTGTGGGTGTGGTGTAGTTTTGGTAATATGCAGTATTGTTTTTGCATCTAACATACTTTTTGGAATTATGAGCAAAAAGTTCAACCTTGGTCTCATCAGGCTATAACACATTTTCCCACGTGCTGTTGTCAAGCTTGATGTAGGTTTTTGAAAAATGTAGCCAGGTTTGGACGGTTTTCTTGATAAGAAAATGCTTCCGTCTTGCCACCTTACCCCACAGCCCAGATATATGAAGAATCTGAGAGCTTGTTGTCACATGTAGTACACAACCAAAAGCACGTTTGGTACATAACCAATACTTGCCAGAACTTCTTGCAGCTCCTTTAATGTTGCTACAGGCCTCTTGGCGGCCTCTCATATCAGCTTTCTTGTTTTTCATCAATTTTGGAGGTGCTTTCTGTTCTTGCTAATGTCATTGTACCATATTTTCTCCACCTGTTAATGGCTGTCTTCACTGATTCCATGATATATCCAACACCTTGGAAATTTTTTTGTATGCTTCCCCTGACTGATACCTTCCAACAATGAGATCCTTTTGATGCTTTGTAAGCTCTTTGCAGACCATGGCTTTTGCTCTAAGAGGCGACTGAGTAAAAATCAGAAAAATCCTACTAGAACAGCTGAACTTTTTATAGGCTTGATCAGAGTCATTTTAATTGATAGCAGGTATGTACTGACTACTATTTACCATCAGTTTGAATGTGATTAGTTAATTCTGAATGTAGCCACATCTCTACTTATAAGAGGGTGTGAACACTTATCCAGCCACATTATTCTAGCTTTTTACTGTTATTTTCCCTTAAAAGATTTCAGGTTGTTTTTCAATTGAATTGTACAGCTTATATGTTATATTAAAGATGTAAAAAAATTCTGAAGTGAGTAAATGGTATATTTGCATTATCTGAAATAAATACACAAATCAAACTAGAATGATTTATTCTGATATCAGGTTGTTTTTTGGATAATGGATGTGGAAATTGGTGGAAAATTGGATGTAGGAAACCTATGTTCTGATAATCATTGAGCTATAAAATCATACTTCCTAACTGAATGTAGATTCACTCTATAGAAAGCTGGAAGAGATCGAAGAATGCTACAGCTCCTCCCAAGCTCATTTCATTGTTCTATTTCTCCTTACAATTTTAATTATAGGAGCATAATTTTATGAGTAGAGCAGCATTCTCTACTCCTTTCCTGCTCAGGCCTCCAATATAGCTCTCTTAAGTGTCTCCTGAGGTTGGAAGAAGCCTTGGCAATGGATTGAAATGAGACATGGGATGCTGGAAAAGGCCTTGCTCTTGAACTTGAGTGATTGCTTTTTCCTGTGGAAATTGTTTATGCTTTGTCCCTCACTGCTCCTCATATGCACTAACTCTTGGAAACCATTCTCATGGGGGAAATGAAGGGAAATTCATTAATTAAGGCATTTTATTTTTGCTTTTTCACCGCCTCGCATTAGTGTGGAATAAATACACACAAGCTTATAGAGAAGTGTGTGTAGGAACAATTTGTCGTCCTATTTAATTGAAGAGGTGGGGTGGTAATGCTGGAAAGAGTAATAGAACTTTATTTGCAGTGGCCTAAGTGGTGACTGTATTCCTTTCTACTCTGCACTAGAAAAATGTTTCTAGAGTACAATTGGCTCAGATCTCCCAATTTTAGAAGAAATGTTAAAATGAAATTGAAAGAATGTTTTTAAACATTCTAAGAAAAACCAACCTAAGGAATGGCAAATTGTGAGCTATGACTTAAGAAAAAAGTTTGAGAAGAAATATTTGATAGTTTTTAAATTCTTGAAAAAAAACATAAAAAAGACAAGTAATTTTTTCTAGCTGCAAAAGATAACTAATTATACAAAATTATTCTACAATTAGATTAAATATTAAGAAATTTCTCTAAATTCCTATCCAACAACAGAATCCGGGATTAAAGACTTCCTTTAAATGTAATGGTTAGGAAGCTGCCTTAGAACATGCAGTATATTTTTAGGGCAAAAGATTTGAATAGATGAATCATTGGGCATGTTCCAACTTGCATGATTCTTAGGTTCATTATAAATATGCAATTTGAAATAAGATATAATAGAATTGTAAGAATATTTGTTATGTTTGTGCAAGGCATAACAAGGATGAAAATTGTAATGTTAATTATATTGTTAGGTGTTTTGTCACAGTATGGTAAGTTCTTATCCATTTGGGCATATGGAATATTTTGGCTGCTAAGCTAAGGTAACTCAGGCATGGAAATTAATATTAGTTAGGCAGAAGGTATGAAAAACATGTTTTAAGATAATTTGGACAATAACAAGAAAGGAGCAGTGCAAATCTTTAAAAGAACTTAATTGGGATTTAACTATCTGTAAATTTGATTATTTGAAAAAGTTTTTCAAACGTTTAGATTTTCAAGTATTTGTAATTAATGTGAATTGATACACTTTTGAACGCCATCAGAAAGTGATATGTTTTTTAAATGGAATTAGATAAATCTTGAATTAATGTTATAATGTTACAACTTTACATAATCTTTTGTTTTTCTAACTACCTAATTGTTTAACTCTTTTTAGATCAGTACTGTTAATTACATGAGAAATGCAATATGAGGGAATGCTGCATGTTTAATGGTGTTTTTGTGTCCTATATAGTTAAGCTTTAAAGATGGTGGGGGAGGTAAATTAGCTTGTAACCTCGTTCTGTTCCAGACTGATGATGGAAAATAAAAGCTCTTAGCCACAAAATGTAACACTTAGAATTAATATTTAATTAGACCATCAAATTGTATACTCTGGCTGAAAGGTTCCAAGGAGTTGTTAGTGCCACAATTGACCTACAAGTTTAATAATAACTCATTTCTTCAAGCAAGTGCCAGTTCAGCACAGTGGAGCCCCTGTAAGAAAGTCCTGAGAGATTAAAACCAAATGGCAAGCAAGGAGTCCTGGGATGGAGCCTTCTGGAAAGCTGGAAGCTGGAATAGCTGTTTTCAGCCAGGATTCAGATGAAAACAGTGGGTGAAAAACCTGATCCCTTCTGTTTTGGGGGCTTAGGCAGAGTTCAAAATCCTGAAATAGATATTTATTAAATCATTTTATTTGAACATATCAACCTGCGTCGCAAGGCAAATAATGCTTAGTTATATAGTGTCCTTTTCTTATATTAATCTTTTTTTAGCATCTGTTTGAAATCTGTGTTCCCTTCCCCCAGGCTGTTTTCTTTGTGACTTGATGAATTTTTAGAGAATATACTTCGAAACCTAATTGAGTTGCATGTACTATTGTGGCCTTTTGGCTTTTAACTTTACATATTGTTTTGAATTTTTTATCTTATTATAAAACTTACCATGCATCCTTTTGTGCAGTTTAAGATATAAGAAGCTATGTAAGAATGTTTCATTGTTTTTTATTCTTAAAAGTTCTTCCACTGAAATAAGTTCAGAGATGTGAAAAAAAACCCAGCAACAGACTGAAAAAGGAACAGTTTGCATTATTTATTGATTGCTTCATAAATAATTAAAGAAAACTAGTCACTACTTAAATATTTAAGCTCATGAGGGCCTTGCCAGCAGAGGGAGTAGTCATGTCTTTAGTCAAATTCTGATTGATTTCCAACCTATTTCATCTTTTTTCCCACCAGTTTTCCATCTGGTCTGTGTTTTGTCAACCAGTTCCTGATGATAAACTATAATTTTATACTCAATAAGGGATTAAACTGATTGTAAAATTAAATATTTTAAACTTACTGTTCATTACAGAAATCAGGTGGAGGGTCTATTGGATAATTACTTTCCTGGTGATGGTATTTGTTGCAAGTGTATGCTTAGTCTATTCCAATATCATGTATTTACTTAATCATGACTAGATTATATTTGAAATGTTCAGCTATATTTCAAAGTCATTATGCCTAATAAATAATTACATTTAAAATCTTAAAATTAAAACTTTAACAGATGAAACATTATTTCTATCTTATCCTCCCATTCGTACTGCTCAAAATAGGATATAGTTTTCAAAAATATGGTACCATTTTCTAACAATCTAAATGTTTCTGCTACTGTAAATTTAATATTGGTGGTACCTGTTTTGCTTCAAAGGGAATACTTTTTTTCTTCCAAAGTTTAAAAATAAATTAACTAACCTCACTTTGAGGCTTGCATTCCCTTTTGATTGGCTTCCAATGCCATATGATGGCCATTCAGGACTAGAACTACTCCATTCATGTTTATCTCTAGTTTGTTTCTTTGTTTAATAATCAATTTTAAATGGCCACCCATCTCACAGGAAGTGACTCTGGGTGATGCACAATAATCAAATAGAAACAATTCATATTTGCAATAGTGGCAAATATCTGTAGCTCGGGTGTAGGGTGAAGGTGAGGGTTCGTTCTCCAAGCTTGTGGGTTGGTTTCTGAACGTTTCGTTATCAGGCTAGGTAACATCTTCAGCAGAGTTTAGGGGATGTCAGTGTCAGTGTTCTGTTTATAAGGCTTCAGGTGTGAGTGTGTCAAGTGAGGGTCTGTGGTGGGTCTTGTGATGGGAAGGTTACGTCACAATTCCTGCTTGAAGTAGCAGATGGCAATTGTGGCTAGAAGGACCTTTGCACAGCTTTGTGTTGTGTGCTAATTGTGTACTTTTCTGGATCAGAAAACTCTGCTCATTATTCTCCCCCCCCCACCAGCAATTCACCTCCCAATGATCCTGACCCAATTATCCTGACCTGAGGTAACCTCCCCATCACCTGAAGCCTTATAAACAGAACACTGACACTGACATCCCCTAACCAACCCACAAGCTCAGAGAACGAATCTCCACCTTCACCCTACACCTGCACTACAGATATTTGCCACTATTGCAAATATGAATTGTTTCTATTTGATTATTGTACATCACCCAGAGTCTTGTTTGGTCCTCCTTGCATGGGTTGGTTGAAGGTCGATTTGGATTCTGAGGGGTTCATAGGCTTGTTGTAGGTCAATGTATCTGTTGATGGAATTGCTTGTGGAATGCTAGGCTTCAATGAACTCGTGAGCATGGCAGGTGGTAGTAGGGCCAATGATTTTTGTGTTGCTCCAATCGAACTGTTGCTGTATGGTGTCAGTGTGGGTTCCGACACACAGCACCCAAACCACAACACACCACACAGCCAACCACCATGCAAAAACTAACCCTATCGTACACAAAAGGGCTGTCAGAAATGACAGAATTCTCCAACCCCTTGACTGGCCTAAGTGTTACTATATTGTAACTTCCACAGAGATAGGTGTAGTGAGTTTCTAACACCTATTCTTAGGTCATACCCTGAACAACCAGAAGTAAGCATTAGGAAGCGACTCAGACTAACCTCACCGTGATTTTGCATATTATAAGAAAGGAGTGAGGTAAACTATGACAGGCTTTCAAGATTCTGTTATTATACCCTTCAAAAATAAAGCTAACTTCCAGTAGTCCTTGCATTGTCTTCTTCCTGATCTGGCCTACATCAAAGGGTTTACATTTTCCCAGCATTACAGTCATCTTCACTTCAGTGAGCATACTAAATAGCAATTACATTAAGAAAAAGATTTAAATTGTAAATATCAATCTAAGTCAGCGGTTTCCAAACTTTCTCAATTCATAGTGCACCTAGCAGACTCCAAACTGTGCTATGGTGCCCCAAGACACTGCAGTGAATTTAGTAATGGTTCCTTTTATTAAATAATCCTGCAGCACCCTTGTGAGTTTGCTCCTGGGGCTGCACAGCTTACAGTTTGATTTAAGTTGAGAGGGGAAAAAAGAATACAAAAAGAAATATCCACCCCAACTGTGCAGTTCTTTTTTTAAAAGGGAGGGGAGTGACTACAAATTACACCCCTACTGTAGCTTAGGTGACTGTCTCTCCACAATCCCAGGAATAAAACAATTGGAAAGTATCTACTAAACTCACTAATAGCAAAGAGACAAAAGAAAGTGAATATATAATATATTAATGATTAATATTAACATTTAGAATCAGAATCAGAATAGAGCTGGAAGGGACCTTGGAGGTCTTCTAGTCCAGCCCCCTGCTCAAGCAGGAGATCCTATATCATTTCACACAAGTGGCTGTCCAATCTCTTTTTACAAACCTCAAGTGATGAAGCACCTGCAACATCTGAAGACAAAAGCTGTTCCACTACTTAATTGTCCTCACTGTTAATTCCAGGTTGCTTCTTTCCTTGATTGTTTCTTGTCTTGCCTTCTGGTGCTTTGGAAAATAAGTTCTTTGTGGCAGCCACTCAAATACTGGAATACTGCTATCATGTCAGCCCTGTTTCTTCTTTTCTCTAGACTAGCCAAACCCAAGTCCTACAACCGTTCTTATCTTTTAGTCTACTTGTTTAGAACTTTGCTGACAAGTTTTGTAAAGCTTTACATAGCTACAGAAACTTAGTTGTTATTAAGCAATTTTATGACAATGAATAAGGACCTTTATATATTTTATATTGTTGATTTTCCAGCTAATCTGATCTCAAGAAACAGTTTGACTTTCTCTATTTTGCAGCCTCTACCAATAAAGGGATTTGATTAAATGTTTTATTTCCTTTCATCATAGCTTGAGTTCCTCATTTTTTAAATAAATCCTGTTATTGTATCATCTTCGTAATTGAAAATGTACCTGTTACTAAAAGTTACGGATGGTGTTCTCCTTCCTCAGGATGACAAACTGCTGAAGCCATGCACTGTTTTCATGAACCGCTGAAAACAGGTTGTATATTAAAAACATGCAGCTTCAGTAGTTCATAAAAATATTGTGCGACTTCAGTAGTTTGTTGGCTCAAGGAAGGAGAATGCCATCCACCATTTTTAGTGATAGGTAACCCGATTGTAAGTACATGTTGTCTCTAAGTCAGACATTCTTAACCTGAGGCTGCTTGTAGTTGCCCCTAAAATAAAAGACATTTGATGGTGAACTTAAGGGTGAAAATGGCAAATTATTCTTGCTTTTAAGAGATTCCAGATTTTATCAAACTTTCTTTATAATACAATTTGTCATTTTAAATTATTTTCTTCTTTCATTTCCTTATATTATGATTAATTTTTTTGGTTAAGCCAGCTTCTTCTGTGATTGATATTCTATTATTTGGAGATTATATCATTCCATGATCCATGATCCATTTTATTATGTGAAGTACCATGTATGTATACTTCTCTTCTAGTTATTGAAGAAGGCAGATAATCGGTAGAAACAATTTCTTTCCTAGGAAATTAGTATTATCACAGGTTGCACATTATCACAGGTTTCATCTCCAACCTACAATACACATTTGTGTATGTGGATCTAAGGAAATCAAAACCTGTTTCAGTGGACATGCAAGCCTTATTTTACTTTACTATGCATAAAAAAGAAAATATTAGTTATTGCAGGCTTCTCTGTATTTAAAAACCAGAATTGTAATGCTGTATGCATTCAAACAAATATGATATCAGCTATAGAGCCCTATGATATGGGACCTCATTATTTGAAGGACCAACTGCCTCCTGCCCAAAAGTAGATGCTACAGATCCCCCCCCCAATCAAACAGTGTGTCAACGCTGCAACGAACTTGACTAAAGCCATTTCTGCTTCGTTTTCAGTTGCCACAGTAATGGGAGGGGGGAATGAGTGATTCTAAAGTTAGACTAAACAATAAATTGTCCTGTGGGAACAAAGGTCATTGCTGCCTGGGTTTTGGCGGGCTGAGCTTTCCGTTAGAAAGCCTGCCAAAGTAGTTTATTGGGGAATGTGATTTATGGCATAGTAATGGGGTGGGAAGTTCAACTTTGTAACATTGTAGCCTTTGGGAGGGAACTCCAGTCTTGGTTTCACTTTTGACCGTGCTGATACTTTGTAGCCAATAAATATGTTCTTTAAGGAAACCTCTTGCCTTGGAGTTCTGTTTTTACTGGTCTCATCTATCGGAACTATGACACAGTGTCATCTTTTGGGACACAAGAAGCATTTTCTCTGTCATAGTGGCAGCTTCCTTGAATGAGATTTCCCATGAAAGCCAGACAGTTCCTACTATGATAGCATTTCAGAAGACTTTGAAGAGTTGTCTGTTTCCCAGGCTTTGGGATAGGGTGGATGGAATCCCCTTATTACAGGTGTTTTATGTATATTGTATATGTTTTGATCACAGATGTCCAGATTGCCATTTTAGTAATTCCTGTTTGTTATTTTCATTACTGCATTTGTATTATCTTACTGTATTTTGTTTGTATATTGTGAACTGCCCAATGTTGCTTTGGAATTAGGCAATGTTGAAATCAAATCAGATAAATAGATGAGGCATTTTGCTTTCCGTATTGTAAATTCTCACATCAAGTATCCAGTCCAAATCAGTGTCTCAAAAAAGTATTTATATATAAAATAAAGCTCAAAATTTTATAAAAACTATTGTTTGGGAATATTCTATACTGGGATGGGAAAGAACAAACTTATCCAGATAGTTTATCAGTCACATTTTCAATAACTTACAGTTATTAATTGCCTATTTTGCTTCAGTTGGTCACAGAGAAAACAAAGGTCTCAATTTTTTCATAATAATTTTATTAAAAATTACAACTACAGCTTTAAAAAGTCTTTCGTGAGATAGGCTGCTGTATAAATTAGATTAATAAATAAACTGAAACGAACTAAAATCATTTTTTGCTAAGAAGTGAAGAAAATTCATTCAGTGCTGTAAAACTTGTCAATCCAAAGGTTCTTAATAGCTGAAATGCAGTTAACAAGCAATCTCCAAAAGTGATTAGTTTGGAGCACTTGTGGGCAATCTCAAGTCCTCTCCTTGTCCAGAGAGGAATGACAAAGAACCTGTCTGCTTACTGGCTCTTCATTGCAGCAGTTGTCGGCTCTACTTTTAGCAGAGGCATATTCAGTTTGCCATTTCTTCCCCAGAAGTTCACAAAGGTCTACTTTTTTTTAATCTTAATTACCTTTTAATCATCTAGGTTGTGTATTTTGTTCCCATGTCTTACAGAATAAAGCAATCATGGAACGTGTTATCCACTTGTCTGATACAGTAGTTGGGCTTGAATCATTTATCGGCTCAGAGAGAGAAACCAATCCATTATACAAGGATTATCATGGTGAGTTCTATCCTTAGCAATACCACCATTCCACTTCCCCAAAAAAGTATTTTTAAAGTGTTTCAAGGGCATTTATTCTCCAGTTGGAATATTTGCTCTAAAGTAGCATTTGATTTCTTTTTTTTTAATTAACCTGTTAATCTTAGTTCATCTTGCAAACTAAACATTAGACTATTTTTTACTACAGTGCATTAAGTTTGCTAAGGAAACATGGCAACTCCTTATATGTTGTCAAGCTGTATTACCAAGGCATGGCTCATCAGATGTACATCTCAAGAGACAGACTTTGAGAAATTCGTATGCAGGGAAGGTTTGGCAATCATCTGACCAGTGAGCTAAAATTGTCATGAAATCAATATTTTGATCTGCTAAGTTCTAAGTAGAGGAAATGCAGAAGAGTTATATATTTCACTGGGCAGGCAGATGAATGATATAGCACAAAGGGGAGTTAAATTATTTCACTTGATTTTAAGTCACGTTTTTCAATATCAGAAGTTTGAACATGAATATAAACGTATCTCTGTTATAAACATTTAGCTACTCAATTGTTTTAAGGGTTTATAATTGAAAGTATTTTTTTTAAAAAAAAATATCTGGGCTATTTGTACAAATATTTGTGAACATACTTAGAACTTAATTTTAGATTATTTTTAAAAGGTAGTGAATGTTTTCCTATTGCTGCTTACTGATAAAATTACTTCCAAGTAATATGGGCTGACATTTTGCTAGATGCACTTCTTTCAGATCTGAAACTGAACTTGGCAACAGATGTTATGTGCTTATATACTGCCTATGTTCAGAGGAGCAGAATGTCCCCAACTAATCAGTAACTGTCATGTAGATGGCAGCTGATAATCATTCTCCCTATTTAAATTATTCCGTTGTTCATAACTTTTTATTGCCTCTAATAATTTTGAGGGAAATATCATCATTACATCATATCACAGTTGCTGTTTTTCATATCTGTTTTGAGAGTTAGCGCTTGTAATTGACATTCAGGCACTGAAATTACTTTAGTTTTATGGAAACGTCTAATCAAAAGGTTTGGAGGCAAATCTAAAACCTCAGTAAATATTGTAAGAAAGCAGAGATGTTTACATGAGAAAATCCATTTGGTTTACTCCAGCATAGATTCTACTTTGTCATATAGAGGAAGATAACCTTTTGAAATACAATCCCTTAAATAAGATACAAAATGAATAAACCACTAAAAATACATTTTTCACTTGTACAGATCTATGGTACTTCATAATTAATATTCTGTAAATCATATAATAAAATCTATGTCGTTATATTTTTATAATTTTCTCTAAAATTGTATTCTTTCTTAACAGTGCTATTTTTCTATATATTTTCTAACAAGTTTATTTTAAACATTTGAATAATTCTGCCTCCAATTAAAAATACATTTGTATTTCTATAGTACTCTCATAAAGAGGGAACATTTAACTATTGATTTTTACTTGTTTTGTATATATAGCTTATCCGTTTACCTTGTACAATTTTGAACAGTATGATAAGATGCTTATGCCTCCAGCATTTTACTGAACAAAATTTAAACACTTCTGAAAAGTTTCAGGGCCAATTTCTGTCTTAGTGAGCCTACCCTATACACACTGAGCAAGTCCTTCAAGAATATATAGCCCTGGCTTCCGGTTCCGGATCGCGGCAGACGCAGTCATGCAGAGAGCCTCGTCTCTCCACCGGCTGTTTTTCCCTCCGCCGGTAGACCCTTAATCGGGTCGAAAAGTCACCCTGGAGGGGCGACCACCGTTGAGGAGGCCCTCGTCGACTGGGGAAGGGCGGCAGCTCCTTCCACAGTCCGAGCCAGCTCCTTAGGGCCGTCGGAGAAAAGATCGCCCAGCAAAATGGACGAGCACTTCGCTGCGCCAGCCGAAAGCCAGAAGAACAGCTAAGCACAAAGAACCACCGTGGAGAATCCGGGTGAGACCTTTCCTTCCCCCTCTTTGCCCTAACTACTCTTCTGTAAAAAGCTTTTGAATTTGAATTACTTCCCTGCAGCGCCGTTTCTGTATTGAGGGGGAAAAAGCTGTGGAACTGAAAAAAATAAAACAACTAATTTTTCTAATTGACTATTTAATTTGTGGAATACTGAGGGGTCCTGAAAAGATTTCTATTTTTGAACATTACCATTATTACCACGCTATTTACTATTCTGGAGATGCCTTTCTTTTTTACTTTTTAATGTGAAAAACAAAAAAATTATTAATTTGGAAAGAAATATTTTACAACCTACTGAGGACATCTTGTGACGAAAAGTGTTACTACAACTGTATATCTTTTTGCTGGAGAATGGCTCTGACCTTCAAATGATGATAATGGTAAAGATAACTTGAAACAGCTGGGTGGTGATTTTGTCTACTAGGAATTGGAGGTGAATATTTGTTGACTTTTACTAAATATAGCCTTCACTAAAAGAATAAAAGACTTTTTTCACCACTGAAATGGAGGAACTTTACCCACAGCTTGATTATGAATTTATACTAGAAAAAATCCTGGAAGCAACGGAGTACATGAAATCTTGGAGAAAAATTAAAGAGAACTTTTCAGAATTACAAATTGACTCTCAAAGTTTAATGGATCAAGCTTGAGGTACAATTGAGGAGGAACAGTGTAACTCTAAAGAGGTCACTTTACAACAACATATGCAACTTAAAGAGACGGAGGAATTAGATCTACAATTCAACCATGATCTTACTTTGGGAGAAATTGTGGAAACTACTGAACAAATTAATTTCTTACAACTCCACGTACAATCTATGGAGAACTTTGATGATCAAAGAACAACTTTAATTGAGAAATCTGAACTGCCAAAAACAACAGAGACTGATACCCAGACACAACTTTCTGAAAATTGTGATAATATGGACAATCAACTAGTACTTACAACATGGAATAAAACTGACTACATCATTCAGATGACATTGGAAGAGATCTTTGACCAGTTTGAAATGTTGAGAAATATTTCTTTTCAAATATTGAGGTTTGATGACCTAGAAGCTTTAGTATGGGAACCGGTTTGGCACAGAAAGAAACCTACAGTTAGATTTAAAAATGGGTTTTAAAATTTCACTTAATGGATTAAAAAGGCTTTCGAGATTTGGATTGACTTAAATGTGAATTCTGTAAAAGGTTATTCTTTGTAATCAATACTTTGTTTTAGATATGATAACTATTTTACCTAATGGGCCAAAAAGATTTTTGATTGATATAGATTGAGTGATAAAATATATACTTAAAATAGACAGAAATGTACTTTTTGGATTTATATTTTTATTTTAAATAAGACAATTATTGTGTAACAGAAGGAGAATAAGAGGAACTGGAGATAAGAGAAGAAATGCTATTAATAAATAATCTACTAGAACAAGAAATAGACTATATGTGGAAAATATAAGAATGTTATTGTGGGAACAAGATATCTATTTTAGATACAATTATTTTGTTAGGGAAAAGGGAAATGAGGGATACCCGAAGTGTTAATAAATATGTTTATTCAAGGCTGATTTGAATATGGTAATTCTAAATTAGTAAAGCTTAAAACAGGATTGGATTTTTATAACTGTAATGTGATTGATGTTTGATTGGATTGATTTACTCTATTTAGAAATGTTTCAATTTGAATATGTAAGATTATATGAGGGAAATAGAGAGGGAACTTGTAATGATGTTTGATGTCCCCACCTCCATGTTGTTTCCTAAGCACCTTAATGTAAAACTAAAAAACCAATAAAACCTGTTTGGAAAAAAAAAGAAGAATATATAGCCCTCTTCTACAAATATTTTTAATATTAATTTCTGAAATACAGTTTGTTAGTCAATTGTGTTACAATTTTCCATATAAAGTTAAGTATATTTAATAACATAGTAGATTCAACAAAAAGCAAATCCTGATTTCTTGAAAAATAAAATATGGATCTTGATTCATTGGTAACGGAAAACACAGATAATTCTTTAGTAAATAGGAATATTGGAAGTATATGACACTGAAGAATATATTTTATGTTATTGTGTTAATCATATCCGTGCTTCTCACATACCATTGCTAAATATAGTAATTATGATCCTGAAGACAATTGTATCTTTTGCTAATATTTTCTTTCTATGCTTTGCCTCCATTATCTCCCAATCTAAAGTGTAAGCATTTTTTAAAGCTGAAATGTAATTTGTTATGAGAGTCACTGTTACCCAGAAAATATCAGTGAGTGACCTAGCTTCCTGCTACTGGTGTTCAAATATACAAGATTCCATTCATTTTGGGACTGTTAGTTTTACTTGAAGTAATTATGACCTACTTTCAAGTAATAGTGGTTATAATGGTCATTCAAGTGAAAACCGTGGACTATTTTCTTGGTTTTATTTTGTCTTAAGACATAATAAATCAAGCCACCTATGTTTAAACCTATATATTAATTTTGCATTATGTTTTGCAAAAATGCAGTTTCCTTACAGTTAAGAAAAATACAAATTATTGCATTTTCCACATTATTTTGAAACTATGTAATATTTGTTCAATGATGTTCTGCCTTTTTATATTAAGGTATATTTATTAATTCTCTCTAAAACATTCAAACTTAGTATAACTTTAAAGAGTTTTTATAATTGGAAAGATTCTTCATTTTAATCTAGAACTGTTTGATAAAACACCATTTGAATTGCAAATATTTAATCTTTATTCTTTAAAAATAAGATATAATATAAGCTTTACTGTTGTCTCTCATAAAATATTTCTCATTTTCTGTTATGGAAAAAGACTAGTTATTGAAAGTCTATATTAAGCTGCCTAGAATCTGTCCAGCGTCCTTGTCAAAAGAAATCAGCTTGAGATTCAACTGACAGAATGCATAGCTTGCAGTGTGCCTAGTATTGTTATAAAATTCCAACATACTCAACGGATGTCTTGCTTGCAGAAAATAATGTGCATTGTATTTATAATGTGGTTAAAAGTTATCCAACAGCACGTTCTTATTATTCTGGTTTTTACACAAGTTTAAAAAAATAGTTATCATGGTACACAACAAAATACTTTTCACTACAACTTCAGTGGTTATCAGTAACCTATGAGCTTTGCTTTGCTTTGCTGGCTGCTTACTGGTGCATTTAATAAAATAAAGATCACTCAGTGGTGCCGTGGGCAGCATGCAAGGTGATAGCCATATTTGCTTACTGTAAATACAAGAGAAAATCACACACAAACCGGCTGTAGTTTTGACAAGTATTAAGATCCCTCTTTATATCTGTACCTTTGTACCAAAGTGCAATTAGTTTTCCTCACACAAGGATTTCTGTTTATTTTATTCTGCTTGATTACTTTTGTATAATCGTATCGCTTGCTTCATTGCTCCTGGTCGTAAGCTCCAGTTTAAAAGGGGGAGGACGAGTGTGTGTAAATATACTGGATTTTTTTGATATAATACTTTAATTTAGGCACTTGGATAGCATCATTTTCTTAATATTTTCCTTTCCATAAGGTTTGATTCACATACGCCAGATTCCTCGGCTTAATAGCTTGATCTGTGATGTATCAAACACAAAGGACCTTGCTTTTAAATTGAAAAGGAAGCTGTTCGTTATTGAGGTAAGACTATATATATGGAATACTATTTGAAAGATGGGATGTATTAAATGTTTAACCATGAATGTTTAAAAAGTAGGCCACAACCTGCAGTAACAAAGTATGACATACATATTTCTAAAGATGTCAGAAGCATATTTAATTAAATGTTAATGATTTGCTCTTAGCTGTGTTGTTAAGTGGGAAAGTGCTTAGATGTTATTACTCCAGTTAGGATGTTAATGTGCAACTGCCTAAAATTGAGCATGGCATGAGGGATAAATGTCTTTCTCATTATTCAGAAACAATTTCCTTTGCATTACTGGAATCACCTTTAACTCTTCCATGTCATTTTAAATATAGGATCATTTACATTAATGTTCTTAAGTAAATTTTCTACCAAATTTAAACGCCCCCCCCCCCCCGACTTTCCATGCAGACAGTCCCTCTACACAGAAAGCAATAATGCAAAAGATTATTTCATTTTAGTCTTGCTAAAGAGCAGACCACTATTAGGCAGACATCAATTAGGGTTGATGTATTTATTAACCAAGTAGATCCAGAAGCTGAAAACAAAAGTTGCTTTGGGAGTGAAGGAATCCTCACCAGTACAGTCTTTGCAGGTTTTAGACAAAGGCATAAAACAGTTAAGCAGCCCTGACAAATCATTTAGTTTAATCTCTTTCAAGTGAAAAGCTGTTAAGCAGGCCACTTGCCTTAACTGCTTGAACCCATAAAAGGAAGAATTGCCACCAATATATTAGCATATTTTTAACTTCATCACCAAATGATGGTCAATGTGGCTTGGCACTGCTTTGGTGTTTGGGATTTCACCCTTAAGTGACCACTTTGGCCCTTATTTGACCCTCTGCCCTCTTTAGCTAGCCACTTGATAAGGTAACCTAAGGATTCTCTTCCAGTGCCCCTCCTCCACATCTCTCTCACTGTCTCTTCACAATTGTGTGTTGCAATAACCTATAAATTGTTGAAAAGAGCCTATCAAGTGACAAATTAAAGTGCCCTCCTCCTAATAATGGTAATCAATGTCCTTAATCATCTAGTCCTATTGAAAGCAGTTAATAGTTAATCAAGGAGCCAGGTTTTCTACCAGAATATCTCTGCATGAGTACTTCAAGTTTCTCAATTTGAAGAAATGTGGATTTCAAAAGCTACTTGAAGGCAAATGTTTTTTGTTAAAGAATTTGTGGTTCCTCTGTGTATTTTGAGTTTTTAGAAAAGAATACATGTAATGACACAAAGCACTGTATTAGTACAATCCATTTTAACATTATTTCACTTCATCAAAAAGGCTATTCTTCTTTTGAATCAGTTGAATAAAGGAGCTTAGTATTCATGCAAGATTTTAAAATTCAGAAAAGGTAAATTATTTTAATTGACACAGAAAACAGACAATATGTTCCTGCTTTATTAAATTCCCATTTATTGTACTTCAAGCTGAAAAAAAAATTCCTTTACAATATAGACAGATCAGTACATTAACTCTGTTAGCAAAATCTCTATACTATTTTCTGTTATTATAATTTTCAAATAAAAAAGTTCACAATGATAAAAATAAAGTAGCCAAAAGAGATGAAAACTAATTTGATTTCTTTAAGGAAAAAGAACTAGAGAAGCACACATGAATTTTTTAGAATAATTTCAGCCTGCCCTGTTAAAGACTCTGTTCCTTATAAATTGCTTCCTGTCTTAAAAAAGAAAAACAATGCTTCCTAACTCATCGGTTTCTTTGCATTTACCATCTTGCCCTATAATGCTAATCTTCTGCTTTTGTTTTTTAAATTATAGTACCATTCTGAAGAAACTAAGCAAAGGAAAATGTGTTTTCCACTGACAAAACAGTTGATCAGGTTACTATTAAAGCTAATAATAAAAACAGGAAAAATTAAAATCATTTTTAAAAATAGAACTATGAAACAGAATGAATTATATATCTTGTAGCAGGCTTCTTAAATAACACTTTGAAAGAGTATAGAAAGTTACAAAAAACATTCTTCAAACAAATCTTGAATGTAGAATTGAGTTTTAAAAAAAAAAGTCCAATATATTTATTTATCATTTTGTTACACCCTTATGTATATATATCCTTAAAAACAACATTAGAGAAACACTGATAAAGGAATCCATAATTTGAAATCAGAACAATTTCATCTATATTTTTATTACAAATCTGTTTGTTTTTTTTGTAGCTTTACAATGTGTTTCTTACAATTAACCCAGTTTTGCAAGGGGAATTCCTTCACAAAATTCTTTTCATGGGAGCATTAGCATTGGTTATTAACAGATTTTTCTATTCTAACTAATATTTTTATGTTAAATACATGAATATTTAAATCAAAAAAATATGAAAAGTACTTTACATATTCATCTATAGTGTATCTTGAGCAACAAATAGAGCCTGAACATTAAACAGTAACAAATCAATATTTGTTTCTTATAATGTATGCAAGGTATTGATTATCTTTAGCACAATACCTGTGTATAGTGAACCATTTACCTAACATTTCATTACCTGCTCTTTCATTGCATGTTTTAAAATCTTAGAGAAACTCTTTAAGTGCCTGTCTTTTCAAAAAGTCTCATAGTTTTGAAGTTACGTTGTCTAATCCTATTTCTTCCTACTTTGGAATCTTAATTAGAAGGAGATAAAGACCATCATTTGACTAAATTATTGTCTTGAATCTGTAGCAAAAGGTATAATCCGCAATTGGGCCAATTAGTGTACCCCATCCTTAGCTATGTTGAAAAAAGCAGCTAGATTAGATCTGACACCAGCCTAGTTCCCACTGTTGTTTTGCCAGGTAGGATGGTCAGACTTCAAAGAGCTTGAGGCATCAGCAGGGCAAGGTTTGAAGGCCAGCTTAGGTCCGGTTGTTAATCTCTCTGTAAAAACCACAGCAGCCATCACACAAAACAAGCTTATACAACATAATCATGCGGTATTAAAGTTTGGGTTGAGTCATGCCAATTTGCCTTTGATTTTCTGATGATTGAATAAAAGATGGCTACATGACTAGACATATTCCCAAAATTTACTGATTTAAATGATTCCTCAAACATTTAAAGTATTTTTTTAATTTTTCAGTTAAGTATATGACATGCTATTTATTCTGATGAATCTTTCTGACAGGAAAGTATATGGAACATAATTTATGTATTGAATACTGAGTTAACATACCTAATACTACTTCTGATGCTTTTGTTTATAAAACTTGTTTCTCATCATTCCAAAGGAATTTATATAAAAGTTAAAAAGAAAAGCTAATGATAGTATATTGTGCTTATTATTATTTTCTATTTAAATATGGGGTTACATGCCTATCACTGATATCATTAGATAACTGTTCTTATTTTTTGCATTTTGATTTGTTAAAAATTTGCAGAAATAGTGGCATATTTCTATTCAAGAGAAACCCCCGTTGTTACTGTAATATTATTGCAAATGATTAAAATTGGTGTCATAATGCCTTTCCCTTTACCAATTTTAGGTGTATGTACTTTTCTATTTATTTGTTCAGTCCCCCTGAAGTTTGGGTAGCATGGCATCAGTACTGGTTTGGCAGGCAGGTGGCATAAACCAACATTTATCACTTCTGTGTGCTCATTATATAGAATGTGATACAGTAGCTGAAGTCTACATTACTTTAGATCCCTCATATATTGTAATTCGATAATTATTCAGGATAGTATGAAGGAAAGGCAAACCACAGAACTTTAAAATAATATCTTTAAATAGCCTAAATTTTACTTGGCGCTAGTATCTACTGCTTACTGTATATGTCTATATTTGGAAATCCAGTTAGTGGCATCACATAATTGATCCAATGATTTCAAAAAGCTAGGCAAAGTTGGACCTGGTTCGACTTGGATGGAAGGTCATCAAGACTAGATTGAAAAGTTGAGAAACACCTTAAGGGAATCAGTTGCAGATAACCCACTCCAAAAAAACTCCTGTGCAGACATGTTTATATATTTATATGGGGAGGGGAAGTTAAAATAGTACAAACTATATGGTGTAGTGCTACAGTTTAGAAAAGGTAGACAGGGTACAGAGAGATGCCAAAGCAATTTGATCTTCTCACTGTGTTGCACATTTGTATCAGCTGAAGTAGGAGGCCAAGTAAAGAATTTGCTGGTATCCCTAACACAGCCTTTCCTTGAAAAATAAAATATTACTCAGGCTTGAGATTTCTCATATCAGCTATATAATTTATCTGACTTTTCTCCAGTTGACATTGCATCAGAAATCATGATGCACAACTTTTACAATTCTTCCATGTATGAGTTAATGCCATTATTTACATTCCTTTGTTCAAATTTTGACCATGTTTATGCATACAGATATAATCTGATTATTAATGAAGGCATTTGACCAACCCAGATTGGATCCTGCAATAATCTAATGATTTATGACTATACTTTGCAATTTGGCTCTCTTTACCAACCAGCCTTGGATTTAAGACACATAAACACTATTTATTTATGGATCTCCTTACTCAATTTTAAGTTTGTGACAGATTTTCTGTTGTCTTTATCTCTTAAGGAAGAAGTTACCTTTTATGGAGAAATGGATTTTTCTTCTCCATCTTTAAAAATATTTTGTGGACTGTTAATACCCATAGTATAATTTTTTCACTCTCCTTCACTTCTTCATTTAGTAACAGAAATTTTGTCGTAAGTCGAGGATTAGCTGTGTTTTATTTCTGTCTATGATCCATTTTACCCTGTATATAAAGTCTGAAAATAATTTACAAAAGTTGAAAAATATCAAATATAAATTCCTAGATTAAAATAATTATTTTATTTTTTTTCAACCATTTGCGTATATTGAAGATTCATGAAAAGAGGTCCCTGTAATGTATGCATGAAAGAAAACACAGAGAGTAGGACATCGGAGAAGAAAAATCCCACCTTTCCCAAGAAGGAGCATCTTTCTTTTTGCAGAAGGAAGAGAAAAATGTTTAGGAGATGTCATAGAATGATTGCTCCCTGCATTCTTCTTCCCCAAAGGAGACAGAATTACTGCCCCTTGTCTTCCTCTGGTCAAAGAAAGAAGCATTTTTTTCTTTGCTAAGGCAGGCAGGGAACAAACTTCTAAGTTTTTTTCCTATAAAGTGAATGTCACTTATTCTGTGAATCTTGTCCCCACTCCTCTAGTTTGGTGTAGTAGTTAAGGCATCTGGCTAGAAACCAGGAAACGGTGCATTCTAATCCCCCCTCAGGCTCAAAGCCAGCTGGGTCAATCACTCACTTAGCCCTAAGAAGGAACCAATGGCAAGCCACTCTGGGGGAAAAAATCTTGCCAAGAAAACATTGGAGATTTGTCCAAACAAAGAATTCTAAGAATTGTGTCTAAGAATTGGACACAATTGAACAGAAGAAATATAATGAACTCTACATTCAATACATTTCACTTTGCATGAGTTAGACCAGGGGTGTCAAACTGCTGGCCCGCGGGCCGGACGCGTCACCAGGAAACCACGCACACTCCATTGCCGGCAATGGAGAAAAAGCTCCGATACATCGTGCGACGTCACGTGACATCGCGAGTTTGACATGTCTGGGTTAGACTATTTAAATGTTCTTTGGTTGTGGCTGTTCAGCCACTTTTAAAGTGGAATTGTGTGAGCTAAATGAATTTTATCTGAGGAGAAAAACTTGGGCCATCCCAAACAACCTTTTATAATAGGAACTCTAGGTAATTTCTGACTGATAGCAGAGCTCAGTTGTTAAAAAAAGTGAAACTACTACAGAAAGAAAGTACATCTTTTCTTTGAGAACTAAACGTTTGTTCTGAATTTGTTCTAAAAGTGTTAATGTTTAGTATGTAGCAAATTGTTATTGTGAGTTATTCTTATTAATTTGATAACTATATATTTATTCTGTACTTTTATAGGCTTGTTAGTGTGATGGTTGTTTTAGATAATTATTTTTTTGTTTGGATAAATCATAAGCATTACTTAAGTATTAGCTTAGATTTATTGCTGTCAGGGTCTTTATGTTCTACATGTACATGAATGCATACATACTCATGTGAGTTTTCCTTTTCAAGATAGGTAAGCTATGCATTTGGTGTTTTCTTTCATGTGTTGTATGTAAAACTATATAGTTATGAGTTCACCCAACTTTGTTGAGCAATAAAAACTGCTGAGCTCAGATGATGTTCATTCTACATTATTTCCATCTTCTATCTAGCAAGTTCAGTTTCTTTTTGCTCGGTATAGTATACTTCATTGAATTGTTTTGTCAGATACTGTCAAGCCAACCTACCATTATTAAATATAATCAGACTAAATCAATTTGTCATAAACCTTTCTAGGAAAAGGAATAGAATATGAATAAAATAAAGGATTTGAATTCAATATCATAAAAAATTGCCCATAAAATTTGAGAAACATTATTTCAGAAGTTTGGAGTTGAGATTATACTTTATTAATAATTTTAAATTAGTTGTTTTAAGATACCATAATTTTGATCATAATAGAAAAGTGTAGTTCTTTATTTACTTTGAAAGTAAATAGTGTACCAAAACATTAGGAATACAGAAGTATTGTTTTGTTTGGAAACTATAGTATTACTGTACATTAAAATCTGTATTTTCTGTCCATTCTTCACTTCAAAATTTACAATACTCTTTTTTTACACCTTAATGATAAATTGCCTTGTTTCAGACTTTGAGGGCTCAAAATTGTGTACCCAAGTATTGCATTGGAACTATGGATTAGATAATCACTTTTGCAGCAACTGATCATCTGAACACACTAAACTTCTTTAGGTGTAAATAAAAAAACTATACTACTTTAAGATCAAATTATTTTCTCTGAACCAATATATTTTGAGGTTACATAATTTTAGAGTGTAGACTAAGAGGCTGTTATTCTCTTCCTTATCAGCCCCTTTGAATCAGAAAGTGGCTCTCCAGTAGTAAGGAAACAGTACTTCATACACAATACACAATACACTTTTATACATACTGCAAAAATAAATAAATAAAACATTTACCCCCAAAAATTATCCATAGAATAATCTACTATATACAATACAGTCAGATGAGCATCACCATGTGCAGGGTCTGACTAACCTTTGAGGAAATTTAAAAAAAAACATAGAAAGTAACCACATTCTGGAAGCTTTCCAGACTGCAATGTTTTTCTGCAGGCCTTATTTGTTTCTTTTTAATATTGAAAATTTTGTCCCTATTCTTTGAGAAGGAAAATTTGGCCACCATAGACATTATTTCTACGAAGGAATGGTTTCACCTATTCAGAAGGAGTCTCCAGGCTTGCACCAAAATATTTGCTTGTGTTTGTGTACCCCTTCCCCCATCCTCCCAAGGAAATATGTTAATTATGCTGTTTAGGAGGATGGATGTTTTGGGAAGGAAAGATATTTGGGGGATGGGTAAACTGGAGTGAATGAGCTGTTAAGGAATCATATGGGCAGCTTCCTTTGCTGCAGGTCAAATACAAATATTTTTAGTACTAGAATAAATACTTAGATGTATATTTCATTCTACAAACCTGTTTTCTTGGCAGTCAGT
The DNA here is from genome assembly GCA_023970755.1 of Azemiops feae. Lineage (NCBI taxonomy): Eukaryota > Metazoa > Chordata > Lepidosauria > Squamata > Viperidae > Azemiops > Azemiops feae. The sequence continues at coordinate 622,074 of JALGBA010000086.1, read as the reverse complement.
AATAAAATACATGTCTCATGCTTCGAAGCAATTTGCCAAATGAAGTCTATGTAGTTATAGTAGTGCCTCTGCTGACAACCCCTTAGTTTTTTGGCACGGCATGGCAGTGTCCCCTTAGCATCTGGAAGATTGATCCCATGCTGAGCAGCCTGGATAGATGGAATTTGTCTGTTGTTTTTGTGGGGGATTTTTTTTTAAAGCTTTTTCTATATAATCCTTTTTTATATACAGTGGCCCAGCTGGTGAAAATTAGTCAGCACCTTTATCCTTCAACCAGAGTTTGTTAGGAAAATGGGCTAGGAAAAGTAATTTTCTCATTTGCTAGTTAAACCCAGGACATTAGAGATGGAGCTTTGACTAAGGTTTAACTAAGTAAAACAATAGCAAAAGAGGCTGGTGTCATTTTTATCCTCCATGTTCTATAAACTGTGGAAATAGCTCTATGAAGAAAAGGATGAAGAAGAAGCAATATAACAATATCCAAACACAAGACCCAGTCCTCCTCTCTGCCATGAACACTGAAGTCAAGTCTTGATGCAAGCAGATAATAAAAAAATAGTTCTCTGAAATTGATTATTGTTTTTATTTGGGATCATGTGAGTGTGATTATTCCTTTCTTCCATCCATCCATCCATTCATTTATTTATTGAATTTCTTTCTCCCAATAAACTTATTTTTAGTACCTCGATTTTGGAATGTATTTATTTTTAAAAAATGGAAATTCTTAGCAAAACCTTCACCATTTGTGAGACTGCATAATTGCATAGCTCCTTTTTGTAATTCAGGATTGCTACAAGGTTTGTTAAGTTCTGTGCTACTGGCTTTGGAAAGGGAGGATCCTTTTTAGGAAGATTAAGAATTCCCCACTAAATAGACTAAGGAGACTTGGCTGTTGATAGCTATTTTGTATTTAGGAACTCTTAAGAGAAGTCTGTTAATGGAATTTTAAATTATCTTCTCTCATACAGTAGTATATATCAGTTCTTCGTGCCTTACGGGCTAACAATGAATGCTAGATATTGGTTATCCTGGAGTTTTCTTAGGTTTTTAAAAAATTTTTAATGTACTACTATTTGACGTTAGAATCCCGTATTATAGGTCCATGAACTAAGCTGATCATATGATTCAGCAGAAACCATACTAGATAAGCTGCTACCATTAAAAAAAAATACTGGCAAAACAGGTGACTATTCAGTTAGCAAAGATGAGGTGGAATCACGAGCAGGACATATGGCAGCATAAGAGAGGACCTTCAACATTTTAACATATTGTATTATTTCATTCTTTATCTGTGCTTCCAATAAACTTGGGAGCAGGCCATTAGAGCATTGTCCTCCATCCAGTTTTCTATTGCCAGTTCATCAGTTTTCAGAAGAGAAATAGGAATTATTCTTGAAGGGCACTGTAACATTAAGAAATATGTATTTCTTGGATTCTTTTTCTTCTTCTGTTCTTTGATCTTTGATTTCTTGCCTTTTTGGGTTGAAAACTTGAAGACAGATAAAAGCAGACTTTTTAGAAGAAAAGAATCCTTTTTATCTATACCTAAAAATACCATCTGTAATGTAGTCAAAGGCTTGGCATAGGTCAAGACCAAGAATTCAATAAACAAGCAACAAATCCCAAAAATTTGCTTCTCAGTGATGGCTACCAGTTAGTTCTCATTCTATTCTCCATAGTTCTGAAAGTAAGGTTTTGTTTAAAATAATTGTAAATAGTGTCACATTGTCATATTTGTCTAGGCTCAATCAATAAGATCAGTAAAGATCAGTGCCCCATTCTTTTGTGGTACCTGTGTGTGCAAAAAACCCTGTTTGGGAATTAGGTACAGGTAGTCCTCAAGTTATCACAACAATTGGGACAATTTCTGTTGCTAAGCAAGGTGGCTGTTAAATGAGTTGCCCCTGACTTTGTGACTTTGCCATGAATATTAAATGGATCACTGTGGATGTTAAATGAATCATGTGGTCTGGAGGCAAATTTGGTTTCCCCTGTTGACTTTGCTTTTTGGAAGCCGACTGGGAAGATCACAAATGGTGATCACATGACTCAGGAGCACTGCGATCATCATAAATGCATGCTAGATACCTAGAGCGCAAATTTTAATCATGTAACCTGGGTGATGCTCCAATAGGCTTAAGTGCGAGAAATGGTTGTACGTCACTTTTTTTAGTGCTGTTGTAACATTGAACAGTCACAGGACTACAGAAATCCTTCAGAAATAAAGGGTGTCTCTTTCAAACAAGTTTTTTTTAAAAAAAAACTTGATGAAATGGATTCTTCTCTGATTCCTTTAATAATATACTTAGAACAGGAAAATAATTTATTTATGTAGTGTATGTTGGAGGTGGTAACCCTTTGAGAGCTGTGAAATGAAAATGAAATGACATTTTAATGTATGCCGATTAGTGTACATTCAAAGTGGGAATAAAGTTATTATTCTATTCTATTCTATTCTATTCATTATGCCCTGGTTCAATGAAACTTTTGAGAGGATACATCCTTTATGGAATAAATGATTTCTACAGCAATAGGAACCTAAGAACAGATGGAGCAACTATGGATTGGGGTGGGTGTTTTTTAGTGGTGTCAGTTTAACACTCTACTGGATGTTAAATTTCAGGAAATTAGAGCTTCAGCAATTTGGCCTTATGCTAGCTTGAGAATGTAGGAGGTAACTATCTAGAACAGGGGTGTCAAACTGCCGGCCCATGGGCCGTATGCATCATAGCGAAACTGCGCCCACCCCATTGCCGGCAATGGCAAAAAAGTCACGATATGTCGCAACACATCACGTGACGTTGTGAGTTTGACACCCGTGATCTAGAACAACCAAAAGGAAAAAAAATTCAAAAATGTATAGGCAATTAATTAGATGCAGGAGATCCACCTCTAGATTTAAAGGGAAGCTTGGGATGCTGATCTTGGTAAACCCATACAAGAGACAATTGGCAAGCATGGAAATCAGGTAGATTTATCTCAGCTCCATTGCAAAAACTTCAGTGGAAAATTATACATTGTTGGCGCTTGACTCCAATTATACTGGCACATACTGTATGTCTTAATTATTCTTCCAAATATTAGATTGTCCCCAAAAAGATATTTCTTTCATTTGGGGTGGTCATGCAATAAAGCTATACACTTTCGATGTAAAGTTTTGGGGGCAGTAAACATCATTATTGTACAAAGAATTGAATGTTCTTCACGGTGAGGCTTATTGCACTTATTTATGGGACTGAATCCCAATCTTAAAAAATAAGCAACTTATCAGCTACTTAATTTTAGCAGCTAAAATAATTGCCCAACATTGGAAAATATTATATAATTAAACAACTGAAATGTGAATTAATAGGGCCTCTTCAATTACCACATTAGAAAAAATAACATATAAAATTAAAATAATAAAATAAATCTATCAAGTTTGGACAGACTATATTTTATCTCGATCACAACAGACCTGCTATTGTCAGCATTTTAGGTATACAGTAAAATATGTATATGTAGAATATATATATCATCTATCTGGTTTTTAGCAGATCTTTTTTATATCTTTTTCTCTATGCACCATGGATTTATGTCAGTTATTTGATGATGTTTGTTAATTACAATTCAGTAAATAAAATTAAAGCACATGCAGAAAATAATTATTTAAAATCGCAGTAGAAATCTAAACCCAAAGTCATATCATAGCCTTTGGGTTTAGATTGGGTTCCTAATTTTCCTAATCTAATTTTTGTATATAAAACCCAGTCATAAAGTGTGTGTTGTTCAATACATTTAGATGTATTGTTTCTGAATGTGCACATTTGTCAAGAGTTAAAATGAATTGGTGGGGGGAAGAGAAGAAAAAAACAGAGAGATCCCCAGTCAAATCTACATTTTATACTCAGAATGTCTTGTTGAATTAGGGCAGGAATAGAATTTTTAAAAATTTAATAATTTATGGGTAATGGTATATTGTAATACTCTTCATTTTTTACTCAGCTTCAGCGCTGTTTGAAACTTCTATATAGAAATCAGTTGGTGAAAATATTTGATGCTGAGCCAGAAAATCCCACACACAATTCTCCTTGTCACTGGCAGCAAAAATTTATTAACAAATAAACAACTAGCAATTTGCTATCCTTTGATGGCACTCAAAATCTGCTTCCTATGGTGATTGCTTCTGTCTGCCTGAGGGTAATTCTTTCCCATTTTATCTGGTCAGTCTGTCAACATGTTTGTTTTTAAATAATAATCTTTTAATTGTGCTCAAATGGTACAGTTTTTAAAAATACTGGTATTGAAATATGCATGCAGTAAGACCTTTTTTAAAAATGTTGTACATACATTTTTTAAAAGCCAATAATGATTTCCTAGGCTTTTTGTAGGCAAATTTTACCATTCCTCGAAATCTACTGATTTACTGTAAAACACTTCAAAACATACTTTAATTATGTTGTTAAGAGAAAGTATATGATGGCTCTGTGCCCTGCTCCCTATTTGCCCTGCCCCCAATTTGCCCTCCCACTTTTTATAGACAAACAAATGGATTGAATCTTAGATTAATCGTGATAGCCTGGCAATAAATTTGTCTACTACCACATCTATAAGAAGCAAGATAGTTTAGAGGATGGAAGATGAATTATATAGTGAATACAGCTTTCTTCCCCAACAGAGAAAAATATCTGGGAAACTGCCATTATTGTGCCTCCAATAATTATTTTTGAGACAACTGCCTCAATTCTGTCATCCGTTTGTGTGTGTGTAATACTCATTGTTGATTTATGCTCAATTCTTAGACTTTTTCTGATGAAAATTATTTTTGTGTGAAACAGCAGTCAACTCTTTTGACAATAGTAAGAGTATTACCTAGCCAATTCAATGTGGATCCCTCAATCCAGTGGTTGAAATAGTTAGACTCTTCCTGTGCTTCTCGGAGCAGATGTCATACTGCTTTCTGGTGTTAAGCCTGTGAACCCACATTTTAGCAGTGTGCTGCTTCTACATGTTCTCTCTGTGTGTGGGTATGCACAAACGTGCACAGGCATGTGTGTATCCCTGTGTTGGCAATCTCCCAATCACTAGGGAGTCGTGACAAATTCTCATCTGAACTATTGAACTCCATAATATGTAACATAATATAGAGGGCATTATTAATAGAAAATCCAATTCTATCTTCTAGCTATTGAATCAAATATAAACATAATTCTGTGTGGGTTTTTTATCTATTTATTTATTAAATTATTAATTAATTAAATTTATTAAATTTGTTTGCCACCCATCTTGTCACAAGGTGTCTCTGAGCAGCTTGTTGTTCCCAATAGGGACACTGCTCAAACTGCCTCTTCTCCTTTTCTCCTCATAACCCTTTTGTCCATTTAATTTGGATACCTCATTTTGAATAGACTCCTAGTCGATAATATTCCAGTAATTGAAACACATACACACATTGATTCAAAATATTGATTTTATATATAGGAAAGTAGGAGGCAGGTTTATCACTTTGAGTTTGTGTGTGCATGTTGTGTGTGTGCAATGAAAATCTAATAATGATATTACTGTAGATATTTGAAATATTTAATGAACAGTGTATTCTTTTTATTTTACGCCATTCTAATTAATTTTTACATTCCCAGAAAATAATTGCCCATATTATTTAAGAAAAGTAAGGCTCTCTAGGAACTATATAACATATAACCTGCTAGTAATGTAGAAATAGTTCTGTCATATGCAAATCAAACTAGCTATTCCTGTTTCAGATTTCATTTAATACATTGTTCTGTATGATTTTATGATAAACAGATTATTCTTTGAACAAGAATTAGAAATAGAGCTGCCAGGAAGAGCCTTTGGTGTAAGTGTAGTTCCCGCCTCATGTTTTATAAGAGATTTCATGGTTCCATTGTGAAGAGTGGATGATTTAAAACGTGTTACTAAGATAAACTTTCCCATTGTCCTTAATGAGTATGGGTAATACTGAGTGACAAGTGCATTAGGAATGACACAGAAAGAGCTGTTAGATTTGTCAGAGCATATAACTTCAGGCTATGAAACCTGATGGCTTTTTCTGGGAGTATATTTTTGTTGATGGACCAACCTGGCAATTATTCACCTAGGTTTTTTGTTTCTTGCGGCTAGAACACTTGATGATTTTTGTGCAGAATAAATAGAAATTACAGATCAGAAGACAAAATTATCTTGATCAAGCCAAAATATTCAATATTGACTAAATTTGCTAAATGAAATGACCAGTAAATCTTTCCTTAATGAAAAATATTTATGCTATTGTCAATTTAACTAAAATTCTATTACAGTTTTACAAATAAACTGATTTTAAATGTATGTTTTTCCAGTAAGATTTAAGAATTGAGACACTAATATATAGAAATTACAATGATTTTTTAAAAATCCCATTTCCTTATATAGAGCACCAAGCAATTAATTATATATTACAATTTTTCTATTAATTTGAACACACAGTTGGTCACTTCTTTTCCTTGATTTGTCTTGTCTGACTGCCAACCAATTTTTGCTTCTATATACTTTCTTGACATTAATAATGACTGAATTCATGTTCGTTTTTATGCAAAATTTCCCAAGCTGAACTTTGAAGTTGGGCTATCATGGCTCTCTATCATGATTGCATACAACTAATCTGCCTCAACTGAACTACCCAGTGATTGAAATTACATTTGACAATTGGCTTCTCTTTGGATGAAGATAGGATAGACCATCTCCAAAATGACATAGCATTCTTTTCCATGTTTGGCAGGGTCTAACTATTTAAATCAAGAGAGTTTTAAGCATCCAGATAGAAACAGGAACACTGTATCTTAACTTTCCCATATTTAAATATATAGTATTCATTTATTTATTAATCAATCAATCAAATATATATGGCTGCCCATTTCACCAGAAGTAACTCTGGGCAGTATATAAGAAGCACAAAAAACAATAATATAAAAGCAATAGAAACAATCATTATAAAATGTAAATAAACATTATTAAAATATTATCAAAATATAAAGTATACAAACCACAAATGGATAGTGGAGGTATATCAACCACATCGACCACAATAGCTGCACCTTCTTGAAATGTTGCTAGTTTCCTGGCACTCCTAACCCTAATGACATAATTAAGTCTTTATGTACTTCCTAAAATTCAACAGGGATGGAATTAACCTAACTTGAGTGGAGGGGAATCTTCCATAAGGTGGGCACCATGGCAATGAAGACTCATCTGGGACCCACTAAACACCAATCTTTCACAGATGGTGCATGCAGCATGCGAAATACAGTGGGATGGGATAATGTAATTGGGGAGAGGTGGTTCTCCAGCTAACGCAGTCTCATGCCATGAAGGGCTTTAAAGGTCAAAACCAGCATCTTGAATTGCACCTGGAAACAAACTGGCAGCTAACACAGCTTGCAGAGCACACGTAACTGCCAGCACTATTTCATTCTACACAAGTTGAAGTTTCCTGATACCCTTCAAGGGCAACCCCATGTAGAGTGCATTACAGTAGTGCAATCTGGAGGAGACTAGGGCATAAGTGACTGTAAGTAGAGCTTCCTGATCTAAGAATGGAGAAACTGGTACACAACATAAAGTTATGCAAAGGGATTCTATCACAACTTGCACACTGGCTCTGTCCGGGACAATGCCGCTCCCATCCAGCAGCTGGGCAAAGATGACATAGTCCTAGAATCATCAGGCCCCAAACTGAAGCCACTCAGTCATACCATCTTTCCCCAATCCTCTGAGGCAATCCAGAAAGATATCTTATTTGATGGTATTCAAATCCATCAAGAGGTCAACTAGGATAAGGATGGATGAACAACAATTCCAATCTCACCCACACCAGAGATCATCCAAAAACACAATCAATGCCATTTCCATCCCATATCCAGATCTGAATCCTAACTGGAAAGGATCCAGATATCCACTTTCATTTTTAATATTTTTTTCTATGGCAATTTTTATATATGGCCATATGTTCATGCTATCAGGATCTTTTTATGAGAACTGGCATAGTAAAATATGGTATCAAAATAAGATATTCACTGTACGATATATTTTCATATTATTAGCACTCTTTTGAAACACTATAGCTTATTTATAAATATGTTTTCTTATATAGGTGATGTTTTATTACATAAGAACACTCTTTCAGCATTAAGTGAAGGCACAACGTAATCCAGCATTTGTTCTTACCCTGACCAGCCAGACACCACTACTTGCAAACAGGAGATGGAGGCACACTCCATCTCCCATCATTATGCTTATGCAACTGGTATTTGAAGGCAGGCTGCTCCCAATTCAGAGGTAACTTTTAGTCTTAAAACAAATAGCCTCTGATAGATCTGTCCTCCAAGAATGTATCTAAATTCCTCGTAAAGCCATCCTAGTTAATAGCTAATAACTAATAGTTAATCACCATGTCTTATTAATTCTACAGGTTAATTTTGTGCCAATTATTCCTCCTATAGTTCTGGTAAATTTCAGTTGGTATGTGAACAGGGAGCAGTGCCAATAGCCTTACCTAAAGGAAGATGTTGGATAAAGAAAACATTTCAAAGTTGTACTATTTTTATTGCAATGTGGCAGTGATTGGAAAACAGATAACATTTGATATTTTACTATTTTTTTTCTTAAATGTTGTTAGATACGTAGCAATGTTGTAAACTAATAATTATTTAATAAATAGTAAAACTAGACACTAGGAAGGTACAGATAATGGAAAGAGAAGATGGAATCTTGGTTAAGCAGGAAAAAAAATTTTAAATTGCAAATTCGGTCTTATCTCTTACCTCCCCATTAACACCAAAAATAACTTTGGTATATAATGTACTTCTTTCTCAGAGCACCAAATAAAGTGAATTCAGCCTCACATATAGCACATTGTACAATTTAATGTTGATATGACCAGAACATAGATACACTGCACAATGTAGTAAAACAATGCTGCCTGAGTCGGTGCTAAAGCAATGGGAGAAATAAGCATTCTTCACAGTTACTATCACCATGAAATATTGCTCCAAATGGGGTTTATTTCATGCTTGATCCATACATCCCAAGATGCAGAAGTTTTTCCCCAGTTATGCAAATGCTGAAAAATGTTGTAAAGAGTCTGCAAAGCAGAACAAAGCAATATTATTGCTTATCTTCACTCATAGAATTGAGCTGCTGGAATATAAATCTAACAAATAAAATGGGGAAATATCAGGGCAGAAACAACTTAGTTTTTGTTATTCTAGCCAATCCCAATAACAGTAGTTTTCGCCTTCATGTGGAGTTGATTTACTGGTCTGATTTTCCTAGTGTGTCTGAGATCAGTCTTGCAAGTCTGATTGTACTGTACCACCTCTTCCTTGTTTTGCTTAAATGAATTCAGTGAGCTGCTTCCAAATCTCTGTAATCTTGTTCTCTTTAATGATCCCTGCATATTTCTGTCATTATCATCTTCCTTAATCTCTATAGTTTATCAAAATATCCTTAACTTAAATAGGTTAAAGGACTTCATCTTGAGCCTCATATCTAACCAACTGGTCTTTTGATTTCACATTTATACTAGATTGTGGTTTGTTTTTTATTATTCTGTTTTGTCTTTGTGTCAGTATTGACTCCTGAAAACGGCCTGGACTAGTCCCTGGCAAGATTTCAGAAGTGGTTTGCCATTGCCTCCTTCCTAGGGCTTGAGAAATAAAGATTGGCTTAAGGACACCCAGCTAGCTTTGCAGCTAAGGCAGGACTAAAATGTACAGTCTCCCAGTCTAGCCCACTGCCTTAACCGCTACGCCAAACTTAATCTTGGTGTTTCATTATTTTTTTAGATAACACAAAATAAATATTTATCATTTAATCCAATCTATTAATTTTAAGGTTAGGATCAGAGTATACAAATAGAAGATACTACAAAATATGTGTAATTCCTTATAGTATTAAATTTCATTTAACACAATATATTATTAGCAGAAACTGCTTGTTTTGCCAAGAGATATGATACCTGTTGGCTGCTGTGGCTCAACATTAGTCCTTCATGGGACCTAAAGTCCATTCCTACAGTAGTTGGATCTTGCTTGAAGACTCTACCTTGGTTGCATTATCACAATTTTTTTTTATCATAATGTGTGAGTAATGTCTTTATAGTTGGTGCTTTTAGAGAGAAAATCTTTGTGAGGCGTATATTCTGAATTTCAATAGGTGCCAGAAAATTGATTTTTAATATGCTCATTATGTTTCTGAGTCTGCTAATTCTTTAAGGAAATGAAGAAAAAAAATAATGAAATCATGTTACACAGGTACTTAATTTTTTTTATCTGAGGTACTATTCTGGTAATTAATGCTTATTTTATGCAAACTAGACTATATCTCTTACTGGACACATTACTGTCAAGAAAATATTACTTGCTTTAATTATCAGTAATGAAGCAGGGATAAGCTGCTCACTTAGATATAATGTATCTAATGACCTTTTCAGCTAGAGGTTGTGATGAAAGGTATCAGTTTCCACAAATTATGTTTCATTCAGTTTCTGGCTTCCATGCAGATTAATTTTTAAGAATGATTTTGAAAGTTGGAAATAAATTGTGTTTGGTGTTTAACAGTGATTTAATGTCTTGCTTTTAGTTCATAATTTTCTCACATTTAAATTAATCCAGATCCTATCTGTATCATCAAACTTATACGTAAACAGTTAAATACAGGTTTTTAAAATATTTTGAATATTTTGGGTAGCATTAAATGTGGATACAGTTTATGAAACACAAGATTCCAAATTTGCAAATAGGCAATATTTTACAGCTCTCCGAGGGTTCCAAGGCAAAGAGTTCTTTGTATGAACGTACTAAGTTATTGTCTGAGTTCATAAATTATAGATATTTGATGAATTACTACGTAGATGAAGTGGAGATTTACTGGCTGATCCTCAAGTATAAAAGTTTTTCTACTAGAAAATCTAAGCCTGAACATTCCACAAAGTCTGATAAATCATTCTGGCTTTTGTTGATTAAGGTTAAACTATTAGAGATGAAATTACATTCAATAACTAACTTCAAAGTATATGAATCTTTGGCTGTAAATGGTTGGGCTTACATCCTTGAATCCTTTCAGGTATAAAACAATCAAAACTTCTTTGTTTTACACTAGACTTCTATCTTTATCTTGGATGAAAATCTCTTTTTTTATGTACTTCCAAAAATAATTATCAGTTATTATTTGCTGTTCAGGGTTGCAGTCTTAAGACAGCTTGATTAATAATTAAGTCGACTCAATAAATAAATATGTTTCAGTAAGGTAATGTAACTTATTTGTGTCTGTTTTCTGGGTATTGGCAGACACCTGCTTCCTTCGTAGCAACTGCTTTGAGCTAGTTTGACTGTATATTCAGTGGCTGTGGTAGTCAGTGGGAATGAATAGAGAGATGGACAAGCGTTGCCAAAATACATCCCCAGTGATCTGGAGTTTTACTGCTGACAGTTGGGAACAGATGGTAGACGATACAATATTTTTGCAGCTTGGCAGTGATCTGTTGATTCAAAATATTTGCGAACCCCTGGGGTTAGAAAAGACAAAAAAAATGGCAAGCAGACAAGATATAAGTTGAAACTCTGTTTAAAGATTTCTACATCATCGTTATTTTGTTAAACATCTTGGCATATTGTTCACTTCTGAAACAATTGCATTTGCATATCTATGATGTTAGCCATGTAAGGCTTATGTTTAGATGAAATAGCAGCATAGAAAAATAATGTGATTTTTTTTAAAAAAAAAAAAATAATGGGTAAAACTTAGTTTAAGCAGGGATGTGGTTTTCATTATATATTCCTAGAAAAGAATTGTTTAAAAAAAACCTTTATTATATTATGATTAGTATTTTCATAGAAGTCATTGGTTTTGGCAGGTTCTCAAATAGGATTAGGCTGCTTCAGACCAATTCTGTAGCTTGATGAGAAGATGTAGAGTATGCATGTACAATTTGATGCTGTTGAGTATTGTAGACACTATGTCTGTCAGAAAGGCTATATTCGTCTTTTGTTTCCCCATAAATGCGAGACTGATGGGACATGGATGGCAAATGAATGGAATCAACTGACTCATAGTCCTGCATTGAATATTTTAGGGAACTTCTCTAAATCAAAATGCTTGCCATGGATGAATATTAATCATTGTAGAAACCATTCCACAATTAGAATATTACACACTATAATTTTGCACTTAAAACAGTTCAAAACCAACAAAATTATAGGTGTATTTCCTTTAGAAAAACAGAATTAAAGGAAACTTGGCTTGAAATTCCTTGCAATTTTGCATTTGTAGCTTGAGAAATGTCAGTTCTATAATTTTGGTATGGTGGTAGCGGTGACTCGAGGGAGGGGAGATGGTGCGTCTGTTCTTGTACCATAGAAAGCATCAATCATAATTTCAGACTTGGACACCCAACTTGAATTTGGCAGCCTCTGATTCATTTCAGTCTAAATCATATAAAATTATTATATTATTATAAATATCAAAATACTGTATTGCGACCAGTTAAATATTCTGTTCTTTCTGTGTGTGTGTTGTGTGTGTGTGTGTATACATACAGCAATAACTTATCTTAAATTTAATGTATTATTTATCTGAAAGAAAGACCAGGGGTTTGTTTTCTTCAAATTTTAAAGTAGGGATATTGTCTTACATTGGCTGAGAATATGGCCAAAGAGCTTTCTCCATCTTAATTTTTATGGGTGAAGATTGTCTTTCTTTCAGATAAAAGTAATAATTTAAATATTTGGAAGATGCACTAACGATCACTTGTGTTTTAGTTTTCTTTATACAGTAGTAATATGGTAGGTAGGCAGAAAAAAATGTGAATTTTTTGCCTTTTATATCTCTGCAGAATATTTTGGAAAATGATAGGCAGTTACAGTTTATGGTTTGAACATATTTCCATAAAGGGATTTTCTTATTGTATTTTATGTTTGTATGTATTTAAAATAAGAACTTTAAAAATATGTACTGGGGTTTTTTAAAAATAATTTGATCAACCTTTTTGTGATATGCCTAGTGCCAACTTTGTTGTATTGTATCCAGTCCCATCAAGGAGAAAATGGGATCAGTAAAATAAATAAGGAGCCAGTAAGTTTTCTTTGAAATAAAGTATCTTAATCCTTATGTTAGGTATCCTTAACATAACTTGTTAGTATCAGCCTGATCTTTGCAATAACTCTTAATTTTGGTTTCCTGCAATCTCTTTATTATGCATGGTATCAGCCTTAAAGAGTGTTATTTTTTGAGGGTGATAATGAAGGTTTGTGGGTGTGGGAAATTGAAAAGCAATTTATAAAATATTATTTCTATTTGCTTGTGAATATAAAATACAATACAGCCTAGGAGCCTATTAAAACCCTTGAAGAAAGAGACAGGAGTATATATCAAACCATAAAACAAAATTAGCATTAATAAGACTGCATTTGTGGGTGGATATTGACCTCTCTAACAATTATTTGAGAACCCCATATAATGCAATAATATAGTAGCGGAAGTGAGTCCTGTATTAAGTTATTGTTTCCTGAACCAGCAAGTACGCACTTCTCCAGAAATAGTACATGTCTGGATATATCTTAATCAATGAAATAGTCAGAAAGAATATCTGAACAGAACCACTTAAATGGCAGTAGTATAATTAGGTTTGATTACACAAACAATATTATTAAATTGTGATACAGTACCATTCACTAATTGAGTATTATGTTACTTTTATTTTGATAGTTAATCTATTTCAGTATTCTTTGTTGTTTTTCTTGTTACAACAGCCCATCTGTTAACAGTTTTATCTTTTTGTGTTATTTTTATAGAAGCAGAAATTGGAATCAGAAATGCTTTTTCATAACTAGAAAGCCATTTCTAAGAGTGGAAGAACTTTTTCTGATTCAAATCAAATTTTTATTACAGTCATTAACCAAAAATCTGATATAATAAACAAACACTAATACATAATAAACATTCAATAAATTATCATATTTCAACAAGGTTACTTCTGCATGTAATCATTCTGTCCCATGATGACAGCATCTGAGTGAGTAGTATTCAGTACACTAGCAAAATTTTGCCAGGTGTAGGTGATTTAAGGTTACATAACCAGGCAGATGCTTTAAAATGACTAGAATAATTATCTCAATCATAATAAAAGACACAACCATAGATGCAATTCTGTCTGATCTACATGACAAATAGCATCTGTGAGGCTGAAATATTTTAGAATCAACATTCCAAGATGGATGAAAAGAATACATAAAAGCAAACCCTGGAAAGGACTCATCTATAATTGGAATATATGAGAGAACATGAAGATTTCGCATATCTAGGCTTCTGTCTTTCTCATAGTAGTTTGGAGAACTTTTATTTGTGAATTGCCTAGCTCTTTTGTTCTGTATCTCTAATTTGTTGCCTAATTATTTTTTTGCCCTTATCTAAACCCCAAATCAATAGAAACTCAGGAGACAGACCAATTAGATGTATTTTATTTACCATGTGTCCAGTAATAAGATCTAAAAATATTCCTTGTAAGTAGAGAAATCAACCCATTACAAGACGAGTTTAGCTTTTAGCCATGCAAATAAGATTGTCAGATCCCTCCATCCTAAGGAATCCTATCCCCAGTTTCAATATAGCACAAGGCACAATCTTTTCTAATTTAGTAGAAATGCTTTGTTTGGGAAAAGAAAACTTAAAAGGTAAGCTTTTATTACAGCAAGGCACGTATGCCTGAATGCCTGCTATAATTAGTAATGAGTTAGATGACAATTGAATCCAGACAAGGTGAAAGTATTCTGTATGAAGGATCACAATTCAAGATAGATAGTAGACCTTCTGTTTTGAATAGGATTATAGTCTCCCAGAAAGAGTAGATGACAGATTTGGGGGAATTTTTAGACAGAAATTTATTTTGATTTCCCAAAGCAAAGCAACAGACAAGAGCTAGCCGCCCAGAGTACTTTTGGATATTGAGATGCTTGGCATATAAATTTAATAAATAAACTTCTTTAATCAACTTTCCTTAATAAGCCAGTTGTATCCTTTCTTGGGGGAAAAAATAACTCATTAGCAGTGGTAGATGTGTCTACAGACTCAAGACTTGATTATATCCTGTGCTGTTCATGGAGCTTCCTTTGTGTTACCCTGGAAACTTCCATCCATACAAAACAGAAGGTTTACTTACAGTTTCCCCAAACTCATCCTAAGGCAACTCCAGTTTGAGATTGGAATCCATTTATGGATTATATTATAAAAAAAGAAAAAATAGCTTTATAAAGGGTTATAAAGATTAAATAAGGAGAGGTATATATAGTAGTTACCATGGTACAAAAAAAAGTTAATAGATCCATGAGGAAAGTGAAAGGCGGAAGTCAACTATATGTTTTTTTAAAATTAAATATTTATTGGCAGGTCTGTTTCCGTATATGTTTCTGTATTGTGTTTTTTCATGTTTATTTTGTGTGTGGAATTTTAATAAAGTTTATAAAGCTAAAGCAACTCAGATTCGAGTGTCTTCTGTAGACACATGGGGTCTGGAATGTGAGATATTAATATACTTTCTTTTCAGAAAGTACAAAATTTGATCTCCACTAAGATAAGGCATAATAAACTATTTTTGCATTGCAGAAGTTAGTTTTTCCTTATGCGGGAATGTATATGCAAGTGCACATAATATGAATTCAAGATTGACGGTGCTTTAGGAAGTCCATTATACCTGCTGATCTTAAGTCCACCATTACCTTGGTTCAGAACTAATAAGAACATATTTGCACATGTCTGTAATGGCTTAAAAAGCTGAAGGAAATAAACAATGATCTTTAAATTCTCTGCAGCACATACCACATTTCCCCACTTGTAAAATATATAGTATCACCAGCAACATTAACGTTTTAAAAAGGGCTCTAGTATTACTGAAGCTATTTTAAATCTTGAAGAAAGTAGCTTGACACATGAACCCCCTTTGTAAATATGTGTTATTTTATAGGAATTGAAGCAAAAATCATAATTGTATGAAATATAATGAAAAAAACATTATCAACAAAAGAGTAGCTTTTTCCTTATACAGAAAAACTAAAAATAAACTGACCCCAGTTGTTTTGATTTCAAAAATACTAAAGGTCATTATAAAAACATGAAACCAAATTAGAATGCATATATATGTAATATTAATTGGATGAAAATGTCAGAAAACCAGTTAATTCATTTCGTCTTTCTCTTTCCCGTTTTCATGCTTCTTACATTTCATATTCCCAGTTTGTCTTCATAGTTTGGATTGGTAACATCGGCAGCCAGACATCCCAAAGACTTTAATCTAGCCATCCATCCATAGTGCTCTGAAAAATCATCTGCTCTTCCTCAGTAATATGTTGCCATCCTGCCTGAGGAGCTGATCATCTAGAACAGGGGTGTCAAACTTGCAACGTCACGTGATGTGTCGCGCGACGTATTGCTACTTTTTTGCCATTGCCGGCAATGGGGTGGGCGCGGTTTCGCTATGATGCATCTAGCCCGTAGGCTGGCAGTTTGACACCCCTGATCTAGAACTATATCATCAGTTATTTCATATTTTCTATCCATGTGGTTTTCTTGGTAAAGTACAGGAGTGGTTTACCATTGCCTTATCCTGCATACTGCTCTGTGCTAAATAATGCCTTTGCTATTGTCACTTAAAGTGACCTTCCTATATTGCTGCTGTCTGCCTGCTTGCTTTAGCTGGACAGCTGGGATGATCTTCATGCCCCAGTTGGAATTATATTCTCATGGTGTACACTCATTCAACCCAGGAACTCACACATACACCCCTTACCATAATAAGGTAGCACTGCAGAATCTGGGCTGGATTATAGTAGTTTTAATCTTCTGTCCTTTAATACAAAATAAGATAGGACAGGAAGAGGAGGATCAAAGTATTAACAAATTTAGGGACAGGATTTTATATTCTACCACATTCATTCACTCTAAATGCAACCTTATATGCTGCACAATAATAGGAAAAAAATAAGTGATAGAAATAATAAAAATAAATAATATATTATTTAATTTAATATGAAACTACATTCTTATAGTACAAGTAGAAAAATTTCATTTTGGTTATGCATATGAGAGTAAAAAATAAGCTTTTGGGCCAAAAGAAAAAGGGTACTGTTTTTCATTCTTATCAGGAGAGAAAAGAAAATATGCTATAAAATATTTTTCCAGAATTTTGAGAAAGCATTTTCTAACTTTTGTTTGCAATAGTCCTTATGTTGGTCTGTAATAAAGACTTTTTATGATTTATTATCCTTGAATATTTAAAACTTTATTATTCTGACTCAAGGGCACTAGGACTATCAGAGTTATCTACATCAAAGCTGGTGCTAAGCGCAGCTTATGAGAGAAGACATCAAGATAAAGCATACCCAAGTTTATCCATGGCTTTCATCCCTTAGGTCAAAATGATTCTTGATAAAGAGAAAACTTAACTCTCCAAATTTTGCACTCTTGGGTGTTACAGAAAATACTATGATTTCAGGAACCATCATTGTCATATTAACATTTTTGTTACTTTCCAAAAGGACAGAATTTAAGAAATGAATACCACAGACACCTTTTAGCAGAAAATAATTTCATACAACCTTTCTTGTTGTGTTTTATTCTCTGGTAGCATCTAGAGAAGAGGAGCCAGCAGAGTTCTGAACTATGTTCAAAATGTGATGAATGGAAAAAAGAGATAAATAGTGAAAAACCCACAGTTTCTACAATATTAGACTTGTAAGGAAGAGGAATAATATTCCTAATCTTTTTTGCCAGGGAGGAAAGCTTTTTCCCATGTGCTAATATATTTTCTCAAGACAACAAAATTCTTAAAATGAATCAGTTTGGCTAGATCAGGGGTCTCCAACCCCCAGTCCGTGGACCGGTACCAGTCCACAGCATGCCAGCAACCAGTCCGCACAAACAAGCAAAGCCCCATCTGCGGGATGCAGGCAGCACACAAAAACACGCCCCCTCCGGTCCATGGAAAAACCTCTCCACAGAACTGGACCCTGGTGCCTAAAAGGTTGGGGACCTCTGGGCTAGTTATTACTGGATATGAAAGTAAAAATAGCACTGAGTTTAACTGAGGTAAACTTTAACAAATCAAGAAGGTAACTTTTGGTAAGAAAATATAGATATAGGTTAAAAAAATAACTTCCAATGATATTGATATACACTTGTTTAATAACTATCTATTACTATTTATTTACTATTACTAAAATACTATTATTAAATACTATGTGCAGATAGACTACAGATTTAAGTGGGATTGAGAGGAAAGAAGAATGGGCTTGTTAAAAATGTGCCAGATTCTGCTCTGGCCAATTTCTCTCTCTGATTTTCAGACAGTTTCTAACAACTTTCTCTTTGAAACAAAAATTTCTCTTCAGTTTGCTCAAAGATATCCCATTTAAGGTTGAAAGATTTTGCTAACAAGGTTTTCTGGACCATCTTTCTGTTGACTGAAAATGACAAGCTTTTGACCTTCTGAATTTATAAATAAGCATGAGTATATGTCTCTCGGATTATGTTCGACTTGCAGCACAGTCTTTCTCATTATTATTGATTTTAGCCAAATATTCTCTCATTCAGCTGAACTGTCAGGAAAAAAAACAATTCTATACTAAAATTCATCCAATAAATGCCCAATGAAACTGAAATAGTCATACACTCCACTGTGCTTTTTCCACAGAATGAATTATACGCACACATATACTCTGTTTACATCCTATCTCAGACCCCAAGGCTGTGCAGGTCTGAATGGGGAAAAACAGACTTCAACTTAATCCTACAATGACTGTGGACATTAGGGGTCCTTATGTGGTGGAATTTGGCCCTGAGTTGCAGGAGGGAAGCATGAAGAGACAAATCAGCATTGAGTCATTTGTTTGCAGGAAGAGACCCAGGAAAGATCCAGGCATCTATTTAGCTTCATGCCAAAGGAAGGACTAGCACTTGGAGTCTCGTGGTTCCTAGTTCACCACCATAAACTTGCACACTACATTGATTCTTTCCATGTATGTGTACTCATGCATATTTATATGTACAGACACAGTCTCCCCACAAAAAAATATTGCCACCCTTCCACTTTTTCTTCAAGAATCCTAGTTTGCCATGAAATAAGTTGAAACTAACTTAAGCAAATGATATCCCCCACTCTTTGTTCTGTAGTCCAAAGATCAGATAGTTTCCTTTTGATGTGTAACTTAATGTATTCTTGTAAATAATAAAACAAATGAAAATAGTGTGGGCATAATTATTTAGTAGTACACTTTTTTGAGGCAATAACTGCAATCAAGTGCTTTTTTGAATTCTACATGAGACTTCCACACTTCTCAACTGGCCCTGTGTCTCACTCTTGTGCTGCAGTGGTCTTTGGTTCTTTCTCTCAACTCTTTACTTTCAGCTCTTTCCATCAGTGTTCTTTTGGATTCAGATCAGGACTCATAGCAAATCTTTGCTTTTCAGCCATTCTTAGATTCTCTTAAATCTATGTTGTGGATCATTATCCTGCAAAAGGACCCAGAAGCTGCAATTAAGAGCTTTCTAACACCGGGCATTAAAAACAGGTTTCGGTAAATGGCATGCTTTAGTTGGTCATGAACTGCATGTTTAGAGATGAGTTATTACTTTGCTTAAATTATATGATATTTATGTGATGAGGTTATTTTAAACAATGATATCATTGAGAAAAAATTAATCTCAAAACCATAACTTTTAATAGCACACTGTACCATGAAATGATATCAACATTCAGTTGTAACAGCCAAGAAATATATATCTGTAACAGCAAAGAAACTTTAAATATGATTTCCATTTCTTCTTCTTCTTCTTGTGCCAAATCCGTTATCGGACGTTGGTGATCATGATGGCGATCCTATTTTTATCAGCAGCCACACGAAAAAGTGCTGCTGAGTTTTGTCCAAACCAGTCCCTTAGATTTTGAAGCCATGATGTTCTTCTGCCTGGACCTCCTTTGCTATTTCCATTTAAATAGTAAATATTTTATATTATTTTTAATTATTCTTTTTACAACTACAGCACTGATATCCAAATTGTCTTACATAGAGCACCAAGGCATAGAAAATACCTAACAATATTTCATTAATATATATCACTTAGATTTGTCAAATTCATCTTTATATTACAAGCCTAGTTATATTTCATTTTGGAGACTGCGTGTGTTTTTGTTAGAAAAAAAATATTTTTCAGCCTTATACATCTACTCACTGAGACCAACACCTAGATGATTGTTACATTGGAGTGCACCTTGTAGCAAAATCTTTCAATGTTAGATGGGATATCTTTGAGCAAAATTGAAAAATGTACATTTTTTAATCTTGCTTATGTATCTTTTAAAGACATTTCTTTTACAGCAGCTAACATTATATTAGCAATATCTAAAAATATAGTGTTCTGTTTCATTACTGTATTGCTAATAACCTGAGTAATAAAAATGGGGTGGGGGAGTTATAAAAGGTACTGGTTAAATGTTTTAAATAGGTCTTCATTATATTATTGTAAGCAGTGTCAAATTTAATTTTTATTTTAAAGAGATTGTAGTTGGAATTTAATCTTTGAAAATATTAATAACAGCTTAGAGCAGGTAGACTATAAAATAACACTGTACGCTGTCTGTTTAGTTTCTGGTTGAAAAAGCACAGCAGTACTTTAGTTCATTACCTTTGAAAAAAACAGTAACAAGATAATACAGCTGCCTCTGATTAAGATGTAAATTCTTTCTAATTAGAATGTAAATTCTTACATTTAAATGAAGACATCAATTGTCAGGATGCCATATGATATCTTATTTCACCTTGCATAAATGAAGCCCTCAGAATTCCTCTATGGCACTAAAATAGTTTTGCAATCCCTTTGTTCTCTGATTCTTGTAATATTCTCTCTTCATGTTCCCTTTTCACATTGCTTTTGTTTGTTTTCCCCCTTGCATCTGATATTGTTGTGTCTTGGGATTTTGCAGAAATTTGGAATGAAAATTGAGTTCAGTCAGTGCCAGTATCTGCTTGTGCCTCAATTACTTCTGCTGAATTTTCTTCAATGCAAATCAGGCAGGTTGCATAAAGTAGTGCATGTATTTGAAATAATTAATTTTCCATAAAATGATGGAGCAAGTCCAATCAACCTTCATAAAATCTAAATAAAAGAATAAAGAATTGGAAATTAATTAACTTTTTTGTGTTGGTAATACCCTATTATGAGGTGTAAGATAGCAATAATAAGTTTTTCTGTTGAGTCTAACTTCTTTATCAAATGTGGACAATAGCCTTTTGCTGTTGTCATCAAACAGAAACACTCTGAGAATGTTATTTTCAAACTTATACCAGAGCAGATATTTCAAATGGTTAAAGACCCAGAAAGTATAATGCCTCCAGAAACAAATACACAAAATATTTTAAAGTAGTGCATGTTAAACAAAAGTACAAACTCAGAAATGATATAACATAATCTTCCAAAAACTGTACCAAAGTATACTTGCACTCCAAATAAGCATATTTAAAAGATACTGCAAATATTTTGAATTATCAAAGATAACCGTATTTACGTGGACCAGTGCTATTTTATATAATGCCATGTACTATTTTATTGTGTATGGCAATGTTTGAATTAATATATTATTACTTATAAATATGTACACACACCCAAGCCTACCGTACTGCCAAACTGAGGGAGGGGAGATGTTCCTGGAAGGTTAG
Organism: Azemiops feae; assembly: GCA_023970755.1. Lineage (NCBI taxonomy): Eukaryota > Metazoa > Chordata > Lepidosauria > Squamata > Viperidae > Azemiops > Azemiops feae. The sequence goes on along the minus strand of JALGBA010000086.1, from coordinate 600,340 downwards.
GAGTGGATACCAGTAGTATATATTCTCAGAAAGGTCACCCCAGTTGCCCACCTAAAGCAAGCAGGGACCTATATTGTAATATAGGAAGATGCTACAAGGAGATGATCATGTTTATCACAATGATGAAGGTATCAGTTCATACCGTCAAAGAAGGCAATGGAAACCACTCTTGTATTTTTACCAAGAAAACTACACGAATATTAAATATAAAATGTTGACATTGAAAGACCAGGTTAGGAACAGATAGTCACAGAGAAAATCTGTCAGGTCCCAAAGAGTCAACAACAATTTGATGGCATATAATCAATCAAAATAATGAGCAACACCAGGAGCTCTGGTGGCACAGTGGTTAAAGTGCAGTATTGCAGGCAAACTGAAGTTCGATCCTGACCGGCTCAAAGTTGACTCAGCCTTCCATCCTTCCAAGGTTGGTAAAATGAGGAGCCAGATTGTTGGGGGCAATATGCAAATAATGCTTACATTATAAACCACCCAGAGAGTGCTGTAAAGCGCTATAGGGCTGTATGTAAGCCTAAAAGCTATTGCTATTGCTATAGGTAGATAAACCATTATGTGTAAATATAAACATATGCTGAAACCATGTTCAACATTCAAAGCAGAAAGCCCAATATTTTTTTCAGTACTGTGTTATGTTGTTTGCTTGCTTGTTTTGTCAGATTTTCTAGCCATCCTTCCATGTCATCTAACAGAATATTTTTTTCCCCTGCATCACATTCATTTGGAATGTTTTGCATATCTTTTGCCAATTCTCATTCCTGATTTTTCTATTATCGCCATTTACATCCCATTTTCCTGCAACCCACAGCAACATAGATGATATTCATTAGTATTACCTGACATGTGTTTAGCCCTTTCATTCACAGTTAAACCTACACTTCTGTATCTGCATTCATCAACTCCATTCTATAAGATCACACCACCTTCATCCAGATCTCTTTTTGAATTTCCTTTCTAAACTCTTAGCCCCCCATCCCAGCTTAAGTCATGTGCAGTCTTTATTATGCTTTATTATGCTTTCAGTTCCCTCATTTTTTAACATAGGACTATATATGGACAGAGGCGGAAAAAGTGATAATGCAAAGTGTGTAGCGCAGTACAGCACTCTTAGAGTCAGATTAGGCAACATAAAAGTTAGAGGCGGAGAGGCCCAGGATTTCTCCTTTTTTTCTTAAGTTTTAGAAGAAAATGAACAAAATTGCAGGAAATCGCTATTAATTTACAACTAACAGAAAGGCACCAAAAGGGAACTCAAAAGCTGTTTATTGACTTCCCCTGCATTTAGAAGTTAGTGAATGAATGAATTTGTCCCAATAACATTAATCAAAGCTCTAAATAAAAAAAACACATTGGATTATAGTATAAACATCTTAATAGCCAAGTATTAATAAAATTGATTACTTAAAACCTGAGAGATAATTTTCAGTTTTGCATGGTAAAACCAGGGGAAAGACAAATACTGGATCATAGTAGTTAAAAAAAAAAATCCTGAACATTAATTATATTTAGATGTTGTAATAGTTTTACTTCCTATTTATATAATGCCATTCCTTTAAATATTTGTACTCAACATTCAGTTTGTGTGTGTGTAAATATATAGGTTGATTTTTATTCTTTCTGTGTAAATTACTGCAAAACATAGTTTTGTGTAGCATGATAATTTAATTGAAATTTAATTTTGGATGAATAATAAGTAAACTGTATAATTCTAACTATTAGGACAGGTGTCAATAACAGAATTTTTCAAAAAATATTAATTTTACCATAGTATCATTTTTAGCAAAGTGAGTTGTATCCCGTAAGTAGATCTCTATGTTTTCTATATAGATTATGCAGGCTTCTAATAATAATGAATATTATAAACATTGATGTTTAGAGGCACTCGCATCTTCAGTTTCCAGGTGCATAAAATTGCTCCTGCTAAGCCATAATGTTGCAGCCTTATGATATAAAGTGGGAAGTAGCCTCTGAAATAGATTGGAGGCTCAAAGAATAATGAATCCCTATTAAAATAAAGCTCTGAAACTAATTCTTTCTTTGTTGTAGTGGCGACAGTGACCTGATCTCAAAAATCTGACTGGAGAGTATGTTCAGTTCTCCTTAGTGGGGACTAATCTGTTAAGTAAATCAGTTCTATTCAGAATTCCAGAATATCTCTGTAGTATAAGAGCAGCAGGGGCTGGAGAGATTGTTCTTGTTTAGCTGGATAAGCTAGTTTGACCTTTTTGTCTTTTAAATCCGGACACTTTTTAAATTAGCTTATAGCCTGTGCTAGTAATTGGCCATTTTAAATTTACATATATTTGAATGAATCTATTTGTGTAATTAACATATGCAAATTAGAAGTATGACTATGTTATTCATGCCCATTGAATCTTAGACATACCATTTTGCATTAAGTGGTAATTTTATGCTGTAACAAAACCATGGTACACATAAGGTGCTTACTAATGTGAAAAGATTAAAAGATTCATCATGATTCCAACTAGTTTGTTTACTTTTTCTAGCAATAGTGGCTCTTCCAGGTTTAGAGCTTTCGCCACACTTAAAAAGGAACCATAGCCCTTCATGTGATAAATAACCAGGCCTCAATCTGGTTGTTGTTGTTGTTTGATAGATTATGCTTTCTCTAGTAATGTCTTGGCTTACATGATGACAGATGTTATTAGTTCATGATTAGTTTTGACTAAGCCCTTTCTTTTCTAAATGTATATCCAGGTTTTATTTACTGTAGCATCTTCTGTTTTCCTGATATGATTGAGGGCCAGCTTAGGAAAGATAAACATGTGAACTAATCTTAAATAAAATTCTTGCCTTTGGCAGTCATCAGTAAATTCTTCAGTGTTTCTTTCAAGGCTTTGACATGTCAAGAAGTGTAAATCTATTCTAACAGCAAAATTCTTCTTGAAGCCTCATGTGTCAGTGTATCAGTGTTTTGATCCTGAAAAAAATATACTGATTACTGAATATTTTGCCTTTTATGTGGTATTGAATAAAATGCAAGGAGCAAATTCCAAATTTCTTTTCCATTAAGAATATTTCTTATCTCATTTTTCTTATTTGCTATGGTATTAACAATATGATATAATACATATGATACAGTACTAATTCTAAGTGTAGCATATTTCTCATTTGTGTATATTTTAATATTGGAATATATTTATCTTTCTCAAAACATCAACAATTCTTAAATTTTTATTAGTGAAATATAAGTGATACCTCTTGGGCTGTCTGTCATAAGCTAGTGAAGATATTTTTATCTTCTCAGGATTTTGTATGCTAAATTTTAATTTGTTTTTAAAATTGTACTGATTTTGTTTTAACTTCATATCTTTATAGTGTAAGTGATCCTGAGTTGCTTCCTTGCTTCTACAGAAACAGAACTGTCTGCTAGTTGCAAAGAACTACTCACTCTCAATTGAGAAACATCCTGGAGTTGTGGATTGCTAAACTGAAGGAGTAAAAGAAGATATGAAATAGTTAGACAATATACTGACATGACAGAATGACAATAAAAGATTAGAAATAAAGCTAGTGAGGTGTGTTGAGGACATTATTACTATATTCTTGCATGATGTGAATTTTACAACATACTTTTACCGAAATAAACAGAAAGGTATGTTGACGACCATGGTTGTAATATTTCAAAATATGAATGTGTTGTCAATTGTGCTAGAAAGATCCTAGAGGTTTAGAATAGATTTCTGGGGCAAGCTATTTCACTGATTAATTGTCCTCACTGTCAGGAAGTTTCTCCTTAATTCCAGGTTGCTTCTCTCTTTCATCAGTTTCCAACCATTGTTTCTTGTCCTGCCTTCTGGTGCTTTGGTGAATAATGTGACCCCCTCTTCTTTGTGGCAGCCCTTCAAATACTGGAATACTGCTATCATGTCTCCCCTATTTCTTCTTTTCTTTAGACTAGCCAAACCCAAGTCCTGCAGCCGTTCTTTGTCTGTTTTAGTCTCCAGGCCTTTGATCATCTTAATTGCTCTTCTCTGAATTTTTTCCAAACTCTCAACATCTTTTTTATGATATGGTGACCAAGATTGGCTGCAGTATTCCAGGTGTGGTCTTACTAGGGTTTTATAAAGCGGTATTAATACCTTGCATGATCTTGATTCTATGCCTCTGTTTATACAACCCAGGATTGTATTAGCTTTTTTGGCTGCTGGCTCACGGTTAAGTGATCTTCCACTAGGACTCCAAGGTCCCTCTCACAGTTACTGTTTTTAAGCCAGGTCTTGCCCAATCTGTACTTGATTTTTCCTGCCTAAATGTAAAACTTTGCTTTTCTCCACATTGAAACTCATTTTGTTGGATAGGGCCCATTGCTCAAGTTTGTCAAGATCTTTTTGGATCCTGAGTTTATCTTCTGGGGTGTTGGCTACTCCTGCCAGTTTGGTGTCATGTGCAAATTTGATAAGTTCCCCTTCAATTCCCTCATCTAAGTCATTGATGAAGATATTGAAGAGTACTGGGCCTAGGATGGAACCTTGTGGTACCCCACTGCTTACTTCTCTCCATATGGATGTAGTGCCATTAAGGTGCCATTAAGTTCGGTTTACCAGCCAGTTACAGATCCATCTGGTGGTGATGTTGTCTATTCCACCTTTTTCTAGCTTACCAAGGAGTAGGTTGTGGTCTACCTTATTCTGTCTTACTGAAGTCTAAATATATAGTATATTTAGACCAGTATTTCACTGGTCTATTAGTTTAGTGACTTTGTCAAAGAATGAAATAAGATTGGTTTGGCATGATTTGTTTTTAACAAACCCGTGCTGGCTACTAGTTATAACTTATTTGCTTCTAGTTTCGTCATCTTTTCTAGGATCTTCCCAGGTATTGATGTTAAACTGATTGGTCTGTAGTTTCCTGGTCCGTTTTTTCCCCTTTCTTGAAGATGCCCCTCTTTCCATTTTTTTTATTTGTCCTTTTTGTCTTTCAGTTTGTCAGACAGATCTTTGTGTAGCCATGCTGGTTTCTTCTTGAATTTGTTGTTTTTCTTTTTCAGTGGTATTATGCTGGTCTGGGCTTTTATGATCGCATTTTTGAGAGTTTCCCACATTTCTTGAATTGTTTTCTGCTTTAGGATTTTCATCCATGGGATCTTTCCTAGGTTCTCTGATTTTGTTAAGTCAGCTCTTTTGAAGTTCAAGACACTGGTTGGATTGTTTTCTGTTGCTAGCGTTTGTGTTATATTAAATTCCAGTATGACATGGTCACTTTCGCCCAAGGTTCCAGCAACTTCAACTCCCTCCATCACTTCTTCTCTATTAGTTAGAATTAAGTCCAGTATGGCTTTACATCTAGTTCCCTCCTCCACCTTTTGGATGACAAAGTTGTTCGCTAGGTTAGTTAGGAATCTGTTTGATCTCCCGCTCGCTGCAGAGTTTGTCTTCCAGTTGATATCTGGATAGTTGAAGTCTCCCATTACTATTGTGGTATGCTTCCTACATACATTTGTTAACTGGTTGGCAAAGAGTTCATCTATTTCTTCTGATTGGTTGGGTGGTCTACAATATACACCTATGGTAATGTCACTTTTTTCCTCTTTTATATTGACCTATATGCATTCTGGAGAGATTTTATCTTTGATCATGTGCGTTTCTGTAGATATGTAGTGTTCTCTTACATATAGTGCAACTCCCCCTCCTCTTTTTGTAGACCTGTTTCTTTTGAACAATTTGTATCCATCCATCAGTCCATTCCATTCATGGGTTTCATCCCACCAGGTTTCTGTAATACCAACTATGTCATACCCTCCCTCATATATTTCCTGCATCTCCTGAATGTTGTTTCAGTTTTTCTTTTTTTTTCATCTCTGCCCACCTCATTGTTTGATTTGTTTTCTTGCTATTTATGATTGGTTTTGGGTTCTAGAGATTCTGAAGATTGGTCACCCTTCCCCCTCAATTTTAGTTTAAAGCCCTCCTGATGAGTTGGGCCAGTCTTTTTCCGAGTACATTTTTCCCTGTTTTCATGAGGTGCAGCCCATCCCTTGCCAAGAGTCCTTCGCAAAGGAAGTGCAGTCTGTGATCCAGGAAACCAAAGTTTTCTTTAGCCAGTTTAATGCTATCAGGTTGGAGAATTATATTCAGAGTCTATTTCATAGCATTTCTGGAAATGATACTAGGCTAGCATAGCTATATATGTCTCTGTGGTATCAGATGGAATATTAAAGCAGATCTGGGCATCTTACGGCCCATGGGCTGTCCCTGTCTGGGCAGTGGTGGGGGCCCAGCGGTGGCAAGTGGCAAGACAGCAATGGTATTGGCTGGGTGGACAGGGGGCAGTGGAAGGGATGGGGCAGCAGCCCTCATGTGGCCCATTGGGATAATTAATTGTCTACCCCTGTATTAGAGGGATGTCCTGGTTCCCTTTGAAGACATAAATTGAGATTAGGCTTTTTAGGATAGAGCAAGGAGTTTAAAAGATACGATTAAGATTTTGTGTCATGGGACACAAAAGATCATCCAAAAAACCCCTGTTTTATACAAAAGGCGGAAAGGAAAGGAAAGGAAAGGAAAGGAAAGGAAAGGAAAGGAAAGGAAAGGAAAGAAGGAAAAAGAAATACATTTCCTTTACAATTTAATGTCAATAGTTCATCCCTCAGGAGGTGTCATTTGCTGGGATCTTGGAATCAGCCTTTCTCTGTCATTGCCTCCTTTATCTGGAACAGTTTTCCCCAGTATTAGAACAGGCTCCACTTCTCCAGGCCATTTGCAAAGGTATTAAAACTTGGCTTTTTCAATGACTCTTTGGGGTCTGGGGAATGGTGTTTCTCTTGCTATTCTGTCAAGGTGAATGTTTATATTTGCGGTTTGCTCCTTGGTGTGGATATAGCATGTTGTTGCTGTTAGGGAGAGTTTTCATATTATTTTTTAATTTACTGCTGGTTATAGGCAGTAAGGACTTCAATCATTTATGATTGAGGCAGTATGTAGGCCTTAATTGCTTAGTTTATAGAAATATTTAAAGATCTCTCTGATTATACACTATAAAGTACAAGGTTGCTAAAATTCAAGCTTGTAAAATTCAAGCTTGTAAAATTCACTGGGAATTAACCACCACTTAAGAAGTTAAACAAATTTGACAAAACCTGCATTTATGTGCTAGCACAATTGCAGTGGTGTCTATTAACTTCAGGGTTTCTTGTTACCTAGTTTAGCAATCTTTTGTTACACTGTATTAATGTAAAATAATGTTTTTTCTTTTCATTTGAATTCTTTTTGTAGATAACAGTGATATATTTGATCATATTTTATTACTTGTATAGCATTGTATAGTCCTATTCAGACAGCACTAAATTTATTTTATTAAAATTATAGATGCCAGATTTAATTGTGATTCTGGGCAGGTATGCATAGTTTAATACCATGTAATTCCCATAATACAAAAAGTAACGGGGGGGGGAGAGGAAGCAGCCATCATTTCACCAAACAATTCGCAAGGAGCCTATCACTAAGCCTGGGGGGGAAAAGCAAGGTCTTAAGTGTTCGCCTAAATAAGATCAGGGATATGAATCATTTCTCTCTGGAGGGGGGAAGATATCATTCCAGAAGGAAGGCACAATATAATAGAAAATGCCCATTTCCCAGGCCCCATCAGTTCCCCCATTTTACAGCCTCCAGATACTGGAACTAGGTTTTGACACCATCACCAGGTCAGCCCAGGATTGAGATATATATAGCTGTGTATCATCAGCATATATAGCTGTACAGCACTCCCAGAAGCCTCATGTAGATATTAAACAAGTAGGTCAAGAGCATTGAGCTGAACTAACAGACAAAATGGTCTTGTCCATTTCTTTGGGCATCACAGAATCAAACTCAGTCCTAATAACCTCACAAGATTGTGCCCAATCAACTCACTTGTACTTGCTCAGTCAGAGTCCAACTCCAGAGCAACTGTGAATACTCCTATTAGGGCCCTGCAGAGGATCCTGTAGCTCAACCCTCCTTCACAAAATAGAACTACTGGATGGTTATCAACACATGCAATAATAGATGAGAAATAACAACATTATCCTACCCTTATTGCCATGATTTTAGGTCCGAATATGGGTTCACACCTGTGTATGATCAGATTTGTTCTTTGTCTATCTCCAACAGCTTAAGATGTTTTGGTGGTATTTTGTTGGTTATGAGTACAGTGATACTAAATCTACTGTTCTCCAGCATGATAGATGGAGAATCCACGAATGGGTTAGCTCTGTCTTCCTGCCCAATTAGACTGAGTCTGTCAAACTTGCCACGCCTCTCCTGGGCCAGACTCCCCAGTCCTGACTCAGTCTGGCCCATGACAGACGTGTTAGTTTGGCTCCCAGCAAATTAACTTTACCAGAGCAGGTAGGATTAATCCTTTTCTTACCCATTCGTGGATTTTTTCCATTTTCCAGACAGCGCTGGGACCAGCGCTGCGTCTGATCACTTTACGGAGAGACAGACAGGATTGCCTTCCAGAGAGGCCCTAGCCTCCGTCTCTCAGTGAGATAGGCCGAAGCCTTCAAGCGGACTGTTTCTTAGGGAGGCCTTAGCCTCCATCTCCCAGGGCGATCGTGCGAAGCCCCTTTAGGGACAGAAAGACAGGATTGTCTATCAGGGAGGCCCTAGCCTTCGTCTCTCAGTGAGATAGGCCGAACCCTTCAAGCAGAGACAGTTTCTTAGGGAGGCCTTTGCCTCCATCTCCCAGGGCGATCGCGCGAAGCCCCTTTAGGGACAGAAAGACAGGATTGTCTATCAGGGAGGCCCTAGCCTCCGTCTCTCAGTGAGATAGGCCGAAGCCTTCAAGCAGAGACAGAGGACTGTTTCTTAGGGAGGCCATAGCCTCCATTTCTCACTGCGATCGTCGTGGGCGCCATTTTGCGCACCGCGTGGCGAGTGTCCTCGCCTTGACTAGCCGGGCCGCTTCTGACCCTTTCGGCCCTCTTTGTAGCCTCTGGCTAACAGCATCCAGCGATTCACCATGCCCCACTTCTCTTCCGTTTTCTCTGCTTTTTAGCGAGACGAAGAATCCCCTCGGGCTTGTCATTGAAGTGGCGGCCATTTTAGGTGCCGCAGTCGCTCCCTCCGTCCACCATTTTGGCAGCTCCAGAAACCTGCACAACCATTGCTCCACTAAAGTAGCTTCAGAGGACTCTGAAACTAGAGGCAAGGTCTAAGTGTGCTGGCACCGTAGACCTAACCAGTGCACTGAGGGGCAGTCACTGGTCCTGTCACCATCAGGAGCGTTGCAGGTGTGCCAGCGTCCATTAAGTTGGTCCGGTAGCCACCATCAACCAAGAGTACTTGACTGAGCCCAGGGCCGTGGCACACAGCCACAAACAGTACTCCGCTCCTCGTTATCGAGATCCCTCTCAGCCCACCACTGAGATATCTCATTTTTTTGTGATGGCAGACAGCATGGCACCTCAACCTTCACAGGGTGCCACTACCAGCACTACTGGCCAAAAGAAGCATAAGTCCTCCAAGCTGGAGGCTGCTGGAAAAATCAAGACCAAGGCCAAGGCCATTTCTGGCAAAAGGCCTTCCAAAATGGCGGAGAATGAGGCCAGCAGGCACACACCCCTTCGGAGGCAAGCCACCATCTTGACCTCGCAGAAAGCCTGGATATGGTCGTGAAAGTGTACTAGCCGTACCATTGAATTGGTCTTGCCATCGCCAATTGCTACTAATGTGCTGGCTTTTACCATTGAGTGGTCCTTGCTGTCACTAAGTGAACTACGTGTGAGTTGGCCGCTACCATCGAGTTGGACTTGCTGTCACTAAGTGAACTACATGTGAGTTGGCTGTTACTACTGCGTTGGTCTTGCCATCACTAAGTGAACTACATGTGAGTCGGCCGTTACCATTGAGTTGGTCTTGCAACCGCTAAGTGAACTACATGTGAGTTGGCTGTCACCATTGATTTGGTCTTGCCGTCACTAAGTGAACTATATATGAGTTGGCTGTTACTATTGAGTTGGTTTTACCATCACTAAGTGAACTACATGTGAGTTGGCTGTTACCATTGAGTTGGTCTTGCCGTCACTAAGTGAACTACATGTGAGTCGGCTGTTACCATTCAGTTGGTTTTACCATCACTAAGTGAACTACATGTGAGTTGGCTGTTAGCGCGATTCCAGCTTCCCTCAGTCAGGGGGAACGGATAAAACCGAGGAAGCTAGCCTCGCCATCGGCCCCAGCGCTCCCGGCAGTCGATTGAGCCGGCCAGCTGCTTGGTGGCTCCGCATCCCTGCCGCGGTCCCGGTTTTGGCGCGCAAGTCGCGGCTGCCATTTTGTGGACCGCGAGGCCTGCCAGGGCGGCCTGAATATCTGTGGCCCGGACTAAATCAGCAGTAGTGTGGCCAGGAGGCCGAGTGGACAGACTGTATGGCCATTACTAGGCCTCTACCCCCAAACTCGGCCCTACAGGCCCAGCGAGCTCCCGGCAGACCCACTTTCAGTGGCAGCCATTTTGCGGTCCTGCTAAAACAGCTATTTGGCCCTGAGGACCTCTCAGACCTGGATTCGGTCTAGGCAACTGAGCACACGCCAAAAACTCCAAAGGGCCTAAAGGCCAAGCCTCGGCGAGGCAACCACAATCTTAGAGTGAGCTGGCACGCCTTTCGGCCCCGCCACCACCACCTAGGCCCTGTGTGCAGGCACGTATCACTGAGGTGATTACCGCCACTGATCGGTAAGAGTCTTAGAGTGAGCTGGCATGCCTTTCGGCCTCGCCGCCACCACCTAGGCCCTGTGTGCAGGCACGTATCACTGAGGTGATTGCCGCCACTGATCGGTAAGAGTCTTAGAGTGAGCTGGCACGCCTTTCGCCCCCACCGCCACCACCTAGGCCCTGTGTGCAGGCACGTATCACTGAGGTGATTGCCGCCACTGATCGGTAAAAGTGTGTGCCGGCACTTACCGATTGCAGTTTTACCGCCACTGAAAAGAACAAGCGCGTGCGGGCACTCACCCATTTGGCCTTGCCGCCACTGTATGCCCAGCCAATACGTCACAGTGCGTCAGCGGGCATTGTCAGCCACTCGTAGCCTTAAGGGGCGTAAGGACGATTAAGTGAGTCACAAGCCCCGGAGCTATCGCTGGTTTCCAGCGTCTTGTCGCACCATCAGGCCTGGTGCTTGGCTCCCGCTCCTGAGACACACCTCCCAAAGCCACAGGCTACCTTCTGCAATGGCTGACAACACAGCTCCTCAGGCTGCGCAAGGTGTCCCCGGCACTCCCGTTCCCGGGAAGCACAAGTCCTCCAAGTTGGAGGCAGCAGGAAAGCTTAAGGCCAAGGCCATCTCTGGCAAAAAAGGCTCTAAGGCCGCTGAGAAAGAAGCCGGCAGGACACACCTAGCTCTAGAAAAGCAGTTCTCCCAGGCTCAACAGCTAAATACAAGGGGCAGGACACATGTTTCCCCCGCTCCTCAAGAGAGCTCGCTCTTTAACCCCCAACTTGTCCCAGCCGGCTCACTAGTTCAACGGGCCTGGTCCCCGGAATGCCCAACAGGGCAGGGTGCAGTTCTGTCCACTGATCATGGGCCAAGTCCCCAACTAGTGGCTTCCCCGGCCAGGGTTCAGTCGGTACCTGAGGCCACATTCACACCCACAGCGGCTGGACTTCGTCCTTCTGAGCCTCAGGGGGTGGGACCCGAGCAGCTCCAGGCGTTACTCACCCAAGCATGGCCACTGGTGTGCAAAGAACCAGTTGGCTCTCTCGGCTATTACCATTCCGAGAATATTGGAAGGGCATGGCCTCCTCGTTTTACCAGAGCCCCAGGCCTGAATTTGTGATGCCCACGGTTCCACCTCAATTACGGGTGGAAATTCCGGAATATCCGGAATCTATGTATTCCGATCACTCCTCTCAAGCAAGAGACTCAGGTTCCGAGGAGTACGGGTCAGTGGGCTTCCAATTGTCAGAAGATGAGGAGTCGGCTCCGGACCCCTCTCCCTTCATTGGTCTCTTTGACCCAGGGTTGTTCAAGTCACTCCTGCTGAAGGCAACTTCCTCGGCTAATATTTGCCCCGAGCAGGAACCACAACCGGTTCCCTCCACCAGCCAGGACCCAAAACCGCTCTTCTCCGAACCAACGATTACGGAGAGACGTATCCCTTGTCCCCCCTTTTTCCTGGACACTATCCGAAAGCAATGGGGGACTCCTGGCACCCTCCCAACACCGGGGGGAATGGATAAAAAATTGTTTAATGTCGCCCCGGCCTTGTCAGAGCTCCTGGAGGTTCCGAAAGTGGATGAGTCCTTAACACCAATTTTTTCCTCTTCCACCGTGCCAGGGGATATGGCTGAGGCCTTAAGAGCAGAGGACAGAAAATCTGAGTTTTCCTTGCGCAGGTCTCACCAAGCCTCGGCATGGTCGTTGAAGGCGTCCACATTCACCTCCTTCTTTGCCAGGGCTTCCATCATATGGCTTAGAGAACTCCAGGCCATGATTCCCCCGGACCAGGTTCGTGCTCACCAGAACCTCGGTAAGTTAGTGACCACATCTGAATACATGGCGGACGCATCCCTACACGCATTGCACTCAGCCAGGGAGCTCTGCAACATCCAGAGCCCCAGTGGCTCCAGTTAACCGCCTGGCCCTTGAGCGGCAGCTCCTGACTCAGGAGTCCTATTCCTCAGGTGTGATTTCCATGATTCAGGCCTCCCGACGGCCTACGACAAACCGGATCTATGACTCCACATGGAAAAATTTCTGCCACTGGTGTGCAAAGAACCAGTTGGCTCTCTCGGCTATTACCATTCCGAGAATATTGGAAGGGCTTGGCGTCCAATACTATCCGCAGACAGGTGGTGGCTCTATCCACGTTGCTCACATGTGGCAATTTGGAGCCATTGGCTCAGCATCCCATGATGCGCTCGTTTGTCAAGGGAGCGAGCAACACCAAACCGCCCGTGGTTCATCGCTATCCCTCTTGGGATCTGCCACGGGTCTTACAGGCCCTTACCTAACCGCCATTTGAACCCATCAGAACCTGTACACTGCGGTCCTTGACAACTAAAGTAGCCTTCCTGATAGCCGTCACTTTGGCTAGCCGCACTGGCAGCTCTCTCTATCAGAGATGACTTATGCGTCTTTCATGAGGACAGAGTGGTCCTTTGATTGGATCCATCCTTTATTCCTAACGTCAATACCTTATTCCACAGACAGCAGGAAGTAATACTGCCAGATTTTTGTCCTCCTCCGTCCCATGACTTGGAACGCCAATGGCACGCCCTGGACGTTCGCAGGGCATTATGCTATTACATCAAGTGGACGGCGCCGTTTCGCAAGTCGGAAGCCCTCTTCGTTTCCTTTCAGCCTTCTTCTATGGGGCAAAAGGTTTCTGCCTCCACTATTGGCAGGTGGATCAGGGCTTGCATTGCAGGGGCGTGTCAGTTGCAGTCCCTGTCAGTTCCAAGTCACGTTACTGCTCATTCCACTCGCAGTGCTGCGACTTCCACAGCATGGGCGACACAGGCGTCCATTGAGGATATCTGTAGGGCGGCGACATGGTCTTCGCCTTCCCCGTTCATGAGGCATTACAAGTTAGATAGGTTTGCCTCCGCAGACGCCTCCTTTGGTCAGAGAGTGCTATAGCACGTAGTGCCACAAGGTGGGACACAGGCCCAGACTGCTTCCCTCCCATAGGGACAAGAGCAGCTTTGGTATGTCTCATTCGTGGATTCTCCATCTATCATGCTGGAGAAGGGACGTTGTCTTACCTGAACGCCTTTTCTCAGCATGATGATGGAGAATCCACACCCGCCCCTCAGTGTCCGTCAGGTCCCGTGTCAGGGGTCCGGGAGCCAACATGTCGAACTGTTGTCAATAGCTGCGCCTTCGTCAGGACTGGGGAGTCCGGCCCAGGAGAGGCATGGCAAGTTTGACAGACTCAGTCTAATTGGGCAGGAAGACAGAGCTAACCCATTCATGGATTCTCCATCATCATGCTGAGAAAAGGCGTTCAGGTAAGACAACGCCCCATCTGTTCATTGTTTCCGATATGTTTTTGATGTATGGAAGAGTTGTCCTTTTCATATATTGTGACAGTTACATCGCAACAGCTTGTGTAGCTAAGAGCTTTTTAATGAAGTTGCATGGGTATCTCTTGCATTGGGAGATGTTGAATACATAGTCTATATGAGAATAAGTTCATTAGAATGCAGGTCTTGAGATCACATATGAATGAATCACAAATGAATAAAGTAATCCCAGTGTGAAAACAACATTTGCATATAATTAAAATGAATGCATTCCGTGTTACTTTGTTTTCCTATAAATGCAAACCTGAAAAATTAAACTAAAGAAACTGTTTAAGAAAGCTATACTGATTAGTTATCCAGATCAGATAGAGAGAAGGGAAAGAATTTTATGTTTCATATTTGTAAGAGGCCAAAAAATGTATAGTGAGAGGTTGCGGGGGAGGCTGGGAAAGGAATGGAAACAAGTGTAGACAGACAATTAAGAGACAGCAGGCAAGTCAGTTGCCAGCTTATCTCATAAATGATAACTTAACCCAAGTGGAAAGAAACCTGGGAAGAAACATTTCAAATAATTTGAAAAGATTCTGCCTTAAATAACTTTCTATAAATAAGGATAGCAAATTCTCTTCCAGTAAATATATTTCCAAGATATTTACTCCAAATTATAATTAAAGATATTGTACTGAAATATGTATGCTTCTTGCTTCCGTGATGTTACGCATCTGTGTGGGGTTGGACAAATATTTAAACAATGTTTATAATAGAAGTTATACATAACAATTCTGCTAAGTGGATCATAATACAATTTAGACAGTATTCAGCTGTGTTTGTTAACCAGTGAAATAAATAGAGCTGACTGAATGGAATCCAAGTCCTTTCCTCCACCACCCAAAATCTGTTTTTGAGCCTTAGAAGATCTATTGGAGCATACAGTATTTGAGATGCCCTAGAAAGAGAAACATTTGGAAATTCTGCTGTAGTGGTATGTATTTGATGAAATCCCTTGAAGAGAAAGAACTAAGGCCAAAAAATTGGCAAATGCAGACCATCAGGATGGAAAAGAAATAAAATACAAATATTTTAAGCATAGGCAGGAATTTAAGTAGGAACAATTAGGTAGTCTATCAGGTTTTGCCAACTCCTACATCCTTTTATCATAGGAGATCCTAGAAAGCTAAAGCCACATACAAATAGTCGTCGATTTACTACCATTCAGTGACAATTTGAAATTATGATGGTGCTGAAAAATGGACTTATGACTCATTGCAGCACCCCTGTGGTCACATGATCAAAATTCAAGCACTTGGCAGCCTGCTCACAGTAACAACCACGTGGGCAATTCAACTCCCCTCACCCATCTATTCCTCCCACACACACACCTCTGCTTTTTTGGTCACTCTGCATCCCACCGGTTCTGCTGCTGCTTGACGTGTTCCAGAAACTTCAGTAAGCACCAGTAAGCATTCATTCACCCAGCTTCCTTCTCTCCCTGCACTAACCTTTTGTTCCCAATGCTTGCTACCTTTGGTATCTCCTTTTTGGACCCAGCTTCTCTAGCAAATGTTTTCTACATGTGGCTAAAGCAGCTCTATCTTTGGAAATGTTTCTGAAGAGGCTACAGCTTTAGCCACTTCAGGGGGAGGTTTCCGAAGGCAGCACAACGTTAGGCATTTCAGAAAGGTTTCCCTTTCCGTTCTTTCGTGTTCTCAATTCAAGCTAATTTGTTTTATTTGCTGCTTTTGGGAATGACATCATAATGCTGATTTTACAGTGAATTCACGTACTTTAAAATAAAAGTGTTTCAACTTAACTCGTGGTTTGTATTTTTATTCTGTAAGAGAAGGAACATGTAGCGTAGTTGCCATAGAAAAGAAAACTATGCGGAAAAAGAAGGTTGACAAGTTTTGTGGTCAAGTTCAATCTGAAATCAATGGAGTATGCAAACAAGATGTGCTGCTTGTGGTTGGAGATAGGAATGCCAAAGTTGGAAATAGTAAAAAGGAAAATGTAGTTGGACTGCATAGCAAACAGAAATGAAGCAGAACAACTTATTTGTTTCTGCCACTCAAATGATTTCTTCATTGCTAACACGGGCTTCAAATAACCCAAACAATGCCTATTTATACAGACATCACCAGATGGAGTACAAAGAAATCAAATTGACTATATTATTGATATAAAGAGGTGGAAGAGCTCAATTATAACAGCAAAGAAATGACCAGGGGAACTGTGGAACACATAATGAACTGTTCCTGTGCTCTTGTGTAAATTCTATACAGTAGAAAAGTCAACATCCAAGATACCTTAGAAAGTATTCCTTATTTACAACAATTTCTGGAATATAATTAAATCAGTATTCTGATCCTTACCAAGGTGGATTGCTACAGGAATTGATGGAATGTCCATAAAAATATGACAAGCAACAGAAAAAATATGTAAACTGTCCATAAATCAGACCATGTGAGGAATTCTAGAAAATAACACAGTAACCAACAGATTAGAAAAAATCAGCCCACATACCAATTCCAAAGAAAGAGAGCGCTATATAAGTCTAAATGTCACTGCTATTACTTATTTGAGCTCTACATAGAAAGAGAGATGCCAGATGGCTTTATAAAAGGCAAAAGTACTATACAATATTGCGTATGCATGTTGGATAATTGAGAAAGCTAAGGAATATTTCTTTTTTAAAGTCAGTATGATAACAGAAAGTACTACTATCTCATCATATCCACCATGTCAAGCTATAGAATTCTTTAGAAAAATGGGAATCCCACAACATTTCATTATTCTCGTGCAAACCCTATACACAAACATGAAGCCACAGTCCAGGTAGAACATAGTAAAACAAACTGACCTCAGGTCAGCAAAGGAATGAGAAAAGGTTGCATACTGTTTCCTTATTTTTTCAAC
Source organism: Azemiops feae (assembly GCA_023970755.1). Lineage (NCBI taxonomy): Eukaryota > Metazoa > Chordata > Lepidosauria > Squamata > Viperidae > Azemiops > Azemiops feae. Next base: position 583,438 of record JALGBA010000086.1, on the reverse strand, counting down.
TTTTATGTTAAATATATACTGAGGGAGATTGGATTGCAAAATAAGTAAAGGAAGAAATATTAATAACCTTAATTAACCTAATGATAGCTTAAAACCAAATTATTTGCAAGCTCTAATGAAAATCAAGAAGCACAGTGGAAAAAGAAGGGACTAAAATTACATATAAAGAATGTAAGCTTAAATATGAAGAAGACCAAACTAATGACAGCAGCTCCAGCAACCAACCTTGGAACTGACTATCAACAAAAAAGAGCCAACAATCAAGGAATAGATTGCAGACTAATATATTATGCAGTAGGAATGCAAGCCTAGTAAAAGATAATAAGATGCTGTGACATTCCTATACCTACAGAAATCAGACCTGTGCAGTTTCATAATATCTTACACACAAGAATTGGACTTTAAAAAAACAGAATAGAAATAGCATTGTTACTTTTCAGCTTTCGTGTTGGAGAAGGCTCCTAAGAATACTATCGATTATCAAACAAAAAACAAATTGTTCATAGAACAAAATTCAGAGTTCTCCGTCAAGGCACAAATGGGTAAATCAAATTAGCATATTTTGAAGATAACCCTCATGGTGTTATGGAAAATGTTTAAGATTCTGTTAGTGCGGGCAAGGAGGTCAGGAAATTAGTAAAGCCTGGGTAGTTTGTCATTAAGATTTTTATTCTCGGTTGCCATTTCTTTTTTCTATGATTATATAGTATATTGTATTTTTATAAATATTTATATTGTTATTTAAATTTTAAATTCTCTTTGCTGTCCAGAATCATTTTGGTGACAGAGCTGGCCATAGAAATAGAAATAAATCAAATCTGAAATTTTGCAAAGACCCAGGTTGTTTTTTTTGAGAAGTCCATAATGTTGGGAAAAATTAAAGGAAAGAGAAGAAGCAGTATCCCAAAGGATACTGGACTTTCTTGTTTTTCTTTGAAGACATTTCGCTTCTCGTCCAAGAAGCTTCTTCAGCTCTGACTCATCCAACCTTCTTGGATGAGAAGCGAAACGTCTTCAGAGAAAAACAAGAAAGTCCAGTTGCCTCTTGAAAAAGCACCTTTGGGACAAGCTTGACCTGGATGACTGAGAATCTCCACAGACATTGCAGCAGTGGTAGGTCCAGCATTAATAGACCTGAAGGAAGATGTTGAAGATAAATCATTTTGAAGGTCTATCTGTATGTTCACTAAGAGTTGAGCCAAGTTGATGGCACATAATCAATAACAAACTTTTTGTCCACAGTGACTTTTTGCTTGCTTGCTAAGTTACTCTTGCTAATGTTAATTTAGAAATATGGCTGTATTCAGACAATCAAGACTTCATCAACTAGTATATTTATACACTTCATGTACACCTTGGCCCTCTGTTTGACTTTAATTTTTCTTTTATGTATATGAAGAGACAAGCAGGATGCCACAGTTAATGATAGTACCTTATTATGTTCCAAGTCAGAAACTATGATAAATGGCTTCTAGTCAAGACAGGATTCAAATTCCAAACTGTAACTGCATATGTTGTCTTGTTTGGAAGCGCTTAACTATTTCCCAGTTAAACATAGTGGCTTCTGTGCCTGTTTTATCTGTTCAGCAAAAAAAGCAGTAAAGGAGGGACAAAGAGGTTATTTGTAGGCACATTAAAGCAGGATTTGACCATTCAAAGTGGACCATTAATTATCTGTTCTATTTTTAACCACTTAACTATGATATAAATACTGAAAACAATTCACTTCTAATACATTATTAAAAATTCAGAAAAGTCCAAAAGATGTACAGCATTGAATAATTATAAAATCAAAGACAGCTAGCATTAGAGTGTGTAAATCTCACTTGTTCAAAGAAGGAAAATACATTTGAAAATTCTAGTTTTCTGACTTTCAAATTTGTAACTTGGTTTTGTGAGACTTATAAATTTGACAGATAAACATTTGTCCTGCAGATTCTGTATTATATTTGGAAAATAACATAATAGACTTTTCAGAAGTTTTTTCATGGATAATTTAATATTTTTTTATCAATCAATAATAAACAAGTATTTCCTCGATATTCTGTGGTTTTCAAAAATGCAGTATTGATTGTGCAGGGTAGTAGTTACAAAGATGTGATAGTGCTTGGAATAATAATAGACTGAGGTAAAATTGTTTTAAAAAATTTAGCATTTCTAAAACAAGTATTTTTAATTATATACTTTATTCATGAAAGATATACACAAACTATTTTATAAAACTAATTATGACACTATTAAAATGCTTAAACATGTCTCCATAAAGTACTATTAATTTTAATTCCAGAATTAGAATGTGGCTCCTCAAGTAAATGGACAATTAAAGACACCATTGAACTTTTTAATCCAGTCATACATTTTTATTTTGATTCTTTAATTTTCCACCCAAAGAAAAATATGAAAAAGGATATGCCAGTGCAGCCATAACTTTTAGCAATAGCAATTTTTAATGTTACTAAAATAGTTCTTATGAGTGTTGCTAGGCAGTCAATGGCACATTAAACTGATTCTTCAGTCTTTTCCACATTTGTTAATAACTTAGTCATAAAATAAAGTCTTTTAATTATAATACTTAGTGTATTTCATTGGGCATATAAGTCTATCTGATTCTTTGTGTATTCTCACAATATTATAAGATATAAATTGGATTTACAAATTGGATTGAAACTTATAATTTCTGAATAAAAATGGTGTCTCGGGGCTAATGCAGTATCTGAAAATAGATCAACAGATGAAAATAGCTAATAATTCTGGAGACACAGGAACGAAAGCAGTAGTATACACCTTCACTGCCACACTAATCCAAATATGCTCATCCATTATTTCTAATCAGACTGGAAAATAGTAGAAGAATACAAATTGGCTTCCCAACCAATAAGTACTGATAACAACAGCAATTTTTCTCTAATTTCTCTAAATGCATATCTAAGTGAAAGTTGAATAGCATAACAATTAGATGGGTATATAGTTGGCTTCAGACTCAATAATATGTGCTCATCCATGGTTGCTGCAGAGTAGTATGAAATGGAAAGACATAAATTTCAGTTTCAGATCCCTTACTAACAGAATGGCAATAAATCCAAGCACCATATTTATTGTGTGTGTGTGTGTGTGTGTGTGTGTGTGTGCACTATCTTGATGGATTAGCCAAGTGGATGGAAAGTACAGAATGAAATTTTAAAAGACAAAAATGCACTTACAAAACAAACATCAGAAACATAATTATAAGATTAGAGGCAAAATATGTATTGCACCAATTGAAGGATAGTGATAGTGATGCAAGGAGCTAGGTATGTTTAGCTTTGAGAAGACACGCTTAGGAGGGATATGAGAGCATTCTTCAAATACCTAAAACAATGTCCCATGAAAGAAGATCAAGATCTCTGCCCTGCATTGTTTTGCATTAAGTTAGACTGTTTTGATAACCCTGAAGTGTTCTGAGTTCAAAGCAGAGCTGCTTCTAAAATGGGATTCAGAATTAATGCCACGGAGCAGCGCAGACAACACTTCTTCTGGTCCCAGCAGCGAAAGCCAAAGAATCTGTCCCTGCATACACCGGTGGGACAGCCTTCAGAGAAACTGTGTGAGCCTTTCAAAGGACACAACTGCTTTTAACACTTTGCAGAGAGAGGCTTTGTGAGGCACTTCTGTCAAATGCTTTGCACTGCTGTGATAAAGATCCTTTCTATATTTTTCAAGTGGTATTATCTTTAACTCCTCTACTGAGCCCAGAAGCTTTCTGAGATACTGAATTATGCACAATTCTGATAATGATGTTCAGGAAAAGCAGAATGTAGTGTTTACATCATGTGCAGGAACCAATCCATGGTTTTTCGACTAGTAACAACATCTAGGTTTTCTCTTGGTCATTGAGAATGGGAATCAAAAGCCTGAACTAAGACTTCCTACCTTGTAAACAGTTGGTGCTGTCAAAGCTGATAGTGCCACATATCTAATAGGGATTTAAGTGCATGCCGCACTACACAAACAAGTAATGGCTGTGCATATGGATATTTAATACGAAGTCAATGCATGGTGCTTTTTTTACAACTGAAAATATTTAGGAATATGGCAATTTACTGGCAATCAGAACCAAATATATTTATATTCAAAATAAAATTGAATATTGTTTTTAAAAAGATAAAACTTGTTATCTGACCACACTGAATACAAAAAGCAAATCATATAAGCTACTATGAGTTATAAATAATAAACGGTCTATACTAGATTTGTCTGAAAAAAATCCATCTGTTTCATATTAGCACAGCAGACTGTATTTTGTGATTATATAAATATATACATTCTGCTGCCAAAGATTCGGAGCTGTGTAAATTATTCGTTACTTGTTTGTTTTAAAATATGTTCCAATGCCTCTGATGGGAGTTTTATCTCTTTGGTTAGTAACAAGCAAAAACAACCAATTACTAAACATTTCAAGTTTAATTTATTTTTCAAGTGTTAGTATACTCCTGTAATGCAATGTGTTAGCTACATTTTCTATTGACATTTTCACTTTTCATCAAATACTCTGATTAATGGATACTCTTGTGATTGCAGAGACTTTAATAAATGCTCAATAATGCTAATGAACAAGAGTATTTATGCATACAAGTGAATCTGTGAGCTTCTTACTGTGTAGCCAATGGTGATATTTTTATAACTTATTTAAGAGGATATCTAAGCTCCCATAAATTTCCACATTGTCCTAAGTAGATTCATATCTGTTTACACATGGTTGTAAAAATATTGCTAAAACAGTTTTTCTACTTTGATTATCCAAAAGTTAATTGTCAAGTAATTCTTCATAATTACTTAAAACTCAATTAAATAATCTTCCAAAGTGTGAGTTAATGTTACCTGCATGTATTCTGGGATGAAGTGTAAATGTCTGGGAATTTAGGATAAAATGAAATAGATAGAGATTATTTTTCATGACCAGCACATTAAATGTTTAAACGTTGCTTATAACAAGTAGTTTCCTTTCTGACTTTAAACTGAAGGGGGCAAAGGACAGATTTTCTAGAACAAATTTTAAATGTGAGAGTATTGAGGAAGATAAGGGAACAAAAATCAGTCTGTTTCCTTCTAAGGACACTAAAGAGTTTTGACTCTAAAACATAAATGACAGATAAGATGGATCTTATTTTCATATATGTGCAAGTGATAAACAAAGACTAGAACATAGCCATAGGATTTGATGTGCAGTTCTGATCTGTCCCTCCGCTCAATTTCCCACTATACCCAGCAATATGCATCATTCAGTCCTCCAATGGCTTTCTCTTCCTTCTATTTTTTAATGTTTTTGTATCATTTTTCTTGACTCTGGAACTAACTTCCCAATTCCCATAAGTTCAGAATCTTGGTTTCATTGTACCTAGTTGTATGTTAGAATATAATCTCCATAAATAGCGAGGTCCACCTGTAATCGTCTTGTTCTGGATTTGGGATTGAGTAAAACAAAAGAATAACAGTAAGTCTAAGTTCCAATTCAAAAAAGGCTACCCAAACAACAGAAATCAAAGGAGACTAGTCAATAAGTCACTCTAGAAATTAAGGTCAAATGAATCCACATCCCAGTCAGAAACCAGACTGAATCCAAAGTACCGTGAAATAATTTTAAATCCTTTCCTATATAAATCTTTCCCCAAAACTACTATTTCCTTACTTACTTACTTACTTCCTCTCTTCCTATAATTGTTACATATAATTTTGCCAGGCAAGGTAATGTGAAATGCAGATAGTTTTCTGGAGGACATGATCAGAAGTAAAGAATGCATCTCTCCTGTGTCTTCATTTTTCTCTTCAATTGTTCTAATGGGCCATTTTCCCTTCAAACACACTGGATAAAGACATGGATAAAAAAAAAACAGTTTTAAAATGTTCACTTTTGCTCATTCCTATCCTTTCTATAATTGAAACAATTATATAATATATACAG